>CAUYUJ010022058.1:63554-75697 GCA_963575745.1 Prorocentrum cordatum | reverse complement strand
GAGAGCCTCCAAGAGGCCCCCAAGAGGCCCCACGAGGAGACCGAACGACTCACCCCAGGACGAGGGGCCCCAACGACTCACACCACGAGGAGCCCGAACGACTCACACACCAGGAGGGGCCCGAGCGACGCACACCAGGACGAGCGGCCCGAACGACTCACACCACGAGGAGCCCGAACGACTCACACGCAAGGAGGCGCCCGAACGACTCACACCAGGACGAGGGGCCCGAACGACTCACACCATGAGGAGCCCGAACGACTCACACACAAGGAGGGGCCCGAACGACGCACACCAGGACGAGGGGCCCGAACGACTCACACCACGAGGAGCCCGAACGACTCACACACAAAGAGGGCTCTGAGGCACTCACACAAGGAAGGACGAGGCCCCCAAGAGGCCCCCAAGAGGCCCCAAGAGACCCCCAGAAGGTTCCCAACAGGCCCCCACGAGGCCCCCAAGAAGCCCCAAGACGCGTCAAGAGGCCCCCAAGAGGCCCCCACGAGACGTCCAAGAGGCCCCCAAGAGGCCCCGAGAGCCTCCAAGAGGCTTCCAAGAGGCCCCACGAGGAGACCGAACGACTCACCCCAGGACGAGGGGCCCCAACGACTCACACCACGAGGAGCCCGAACGACTCACACACAAGGAGGGGCCCGAGCGACTCATACCAGGACGAGCGGCCCGAGCGACTCACACCACGAAGAGCCCGAACGACTCACACCAGGACGAAGACCCCGAACGACTCACACCAGAACACAGGCAATCACTACCATAGCCGACATCGGAGGGGCCACCGAAGCCAAGGTAACAGGAACCGGCGAAGGAACCACAACTCCAGAAGAGCGAGATCCCAGGGACACGACTGAAACGAAACACACGAGGCAGAAGCGGAGGAGGAGGACTGCGAAGAGGACGCACATGTTTTGGCATCGAGCGCTGTATCACAAGGTACTGCCACCAATCCACCAACATTGAGTCGAGTCACCAGCATCATCACCTGCCAGGATGCCAAACACCCGCACACAGTACAGTAACCACAGATCATGGTAACCAGTACGAGAAAGCTCAAGTACGGTCTCTGCCATGATGCCATTCAAAATCCCCCAGCGAGATGTTTACTACATTAGAATTCACCTGACGCGCCACGGAGCAGAGTAGCGGCACATCCACCATTGGATACATACCGAAGCTCCAGCCATATATACAGAAAGGACGGACTCCATTGAGACAACATCCACTGTTCAGTCTCACTGTACCCAGAGATGTTCTCTTATAGCAGCGTGACATCCATAGTGGTCAGCATGGGCCTCACCAATACTGGAAGACAGACTATAAACTAAACGTACTCTTCGCACCAATGAACCAACACTGAGTACAATAAGCAGCACTTTCACCAGAACAGGATAACGAGCACCATCACAGAGTGCAGTATCCAGCACCCGAGAACCACAGTACGAGCTTTAGCCGACTACAATACAAGTGCCACCAGCAAGCTGTTTCCTATAGTGGAGCCTACGTGAAGCGTACGGGGTTCAGCTGAGTGTAGTACACGTTCCACCAGCAAGCCGTTTCCTATAGTACAAGCCACTGGAGGCGCCACGGAAAATGTGTAGTGGCACATCCACCATTGGATAGATACCGAAGCCGTAGCCATGTATACAGGAACCCCCGAGTCCATTGCGGCAACATCCCGTTTTCATTCTCACTATACAAAGGGATAGTGTCGCCAGTAACGCGTCTGGGCCGACAGCCTCCGCGCCGTACCTCATCGTCCCCAGGCTTTGTTCCACCATTCGGGAGTCGGTTGCAACTCGTCCAACAACTTCCGGTCGTCGGCAGATATCGCTCCGTCGCTGCCCGGCCAGCGCTTCTCTCCGAAATACACGGGGATCAGCGGGCATTGGGCTTGGTGAATGCGGCAATGGCACTTGCACTTGCGCTTGCTCTTCTGCAGCGCTTTGCGCAGGTGGCGCACTCGTTCGTCGATGTCAGCGACGCACCCCTTGCACTGTAGCTTCTGGCGATTCTCATGCCTGTAGTGGTCCAGTTGTTTTGGGTTGAATCCCACCAGCCCTTTGGGTGTGAGTGGTTTAGAGAGCGCTCTCTGTCCTCAACCCCCCTTCTTCCCCTTCGGGGAGGGGTTTACCCCTCCCCCTACCCCCTCCCCCTGGACCTGGAGAGGGAGTCCCGAGCGTAGTCAGGGGGTCTTTTTCGACTCCTGGGAGGGCCAAAAAACGACGACCCTCACGAGGATTCTGGCCCCGACGAGGGGATGCAGTTTGGCCCCTCTGCTCGTCTTTGAAGCAAAAATCATTGATTTTACTACGGTGTTGGCCCCATTTTGGCGTCCTGAAGGGGGCCGCGCTCATCGTCCTTCATAGCAAAATCATTGATTTTACGAAGGTTTTGGGTTCATTTTGTCCTTCTCAGGGGGCAGCGCTCACTTGCGCTTCTGAGGAGGTCGCAAGAGGCCCCAAGATGGCCCCAAGAGGCCCCCAGGAGGCTCCCAAGAGGCCCCCAAGAGGCCCCACGAGGAGCCCGAACGACTCACACCAGGACGAGGGGCCCGAACGACTCACACCACGCAGAGCCCGAACGACTCACACCACAAGGAGGGGCCCGAACGACTCACACCAGGACGAGGCGCCCGAACGACTCACACCACGAGGAGCCCGAACGACTCACACCACGACGCGGGCCCGAACGACTCACACCACGAGGAGCCCGAACGACACACCAGGAGGAGGGGCCCGAACGACTCACACCAGGACGAGGGGCCCGAACAACTCACACCACGAGAAGCCCGAACGACTCACACCAGGACGAAGAGCCCGAACGACTCACACCACGAAGAGCCCGAACGACTCACACCAGGAAGAAGGGCCCGAACGACTCACACCAGGACGAGAAACCCCAAACGACTCAAACCACGAGGAGCGCTTTCTCTCCCTCCTCCTCCGCCTCGTCCTTCTCCCGCTCCCCCACAAGGAGGATGTACAAGGAGGCGGGAGGAAGGAGGAACAGGGGAGATATGCGGGGCCAAGCGGACACACGCCTGAAAAACACGACTGTCGGCATGCTTCGCGAGAGTTGCTGCTGTGAGATGGGCTGGTGGGGATACGCGAAGCGTAAAGAATTTCGAGGCGCCTCCGCCTCCGCCGCCTCCTCCTCCGCCGCCTCCCCCTCCTCCTCCTCCTCCTCCTCCTCCTCCTCCTCCTCCTCCTCCTCCTCCTCCTCCTCCTCCTCCTCCTCCTCCTCCTCCTCCTCCTCCTCCTCCTCCTCCTCCTCCTCCTCCTCCTCCTACTCCTCCATTGAGAAGGGGCCGCCCTGCATCCTCGTGCTTGCCACAGGTTCTGAAGACGAACGTGCGCACCGCCCCTGGACCTCTCCAGGGGCGCATGGGGCGCATTCTGATCGGAATTTCGAGGCGCCTGCGCCTCCGCCGCCTCCTCCTCCGCCGCCTCCTCCTCCTCCTCCGCCTCCTTTCCTGCTCCTTCTGAGTAGTCTCTCCCTGCCGCACCCCGGAGCCAGTTTTGAGGGCGGGCCGGGCCTTTTTCGCCCGAGATTGTCTCACCACTTGTGACCCTGAAGCTGAGACATTGGCGACAGTTTCACACATGGAGGGCCGGCAGGGGCGGGACTCGCGCGCGCCCAGTCCTTCTCGGGGCACGCCTCCACGGCGCGGATGTGCTCCAGGGAAACGCAGAGGCTCGCCTGGCCGCTGGTCATGGAGGGCAGGGCCACCAGGTGCGTCGGGGAAATGGTGAACCTGGGCATGGGGGGAGGGGACGAAGGGGAGGGGCGAGAGTGGAGAGGGGCAAGCTAGGTGCGCTCGCGTCATATATGACGTCCTGCCCCTCCCTCCCATCCCTTACCATGGCGCAGATCTCTCCTCTATCCACACAATCGGATGACGCAACATGGCATAGCACCACATGGCATAGCATGGTGTTGAAGATCGAATCGACACCGAATGTGGAATCACTTCCGATGTGTTTGTTCGGGGGGCAGTTTCTAGATTTGGGGGCCGATTTGGAAGGACCGAAAACCATGCCGTGGCACGGCACTAGAAATAATGACGCCAGCGCTGCTTCGGGAGCACGATTTCGGGACGAAGGCCAGCGCTGCAGCGGAAGCACGATTCGGAACGCGCGGTAGCCCGAAAATGAGGCCAGTGCTTCAGCGAGAGCAGCAAATTGAAAAACAACAGCGCGGAAACGCGGAAATGAGGACGCGTAGCCTGACATAGCATGGCGTGGCGACGCCCCAAAGTGGGGGGAGCTTCTGCGGCCCATGAAATCAACGAATCGACACCGAATGTGGAATCACTTCCGATGTGATTGTTTAGGGGGGGCAGTTTCTAGATTTTGGGGCCGATTTGGAAGGACCGAAAACCATGCCGTGGCACGGCACTAGAAATAATGACGCCAGCGCTGCTTCGGGAGCACGATTTCGGGACGAAGGCCAGCGCTGCAGCGGAAGCACGATTTGGAACGCGCGGTAGCCCGAAAATGAAGCCAGTGCTTCAGCGAGGGCAGCAGTTTGAAAAACAACAGCGCGGAAACGCGGAAATGAGGACGCGTAGCCTGACATAGCATGGCGTGGCGACGCCCCAAAGTGGGGGGAGCTTCTGCGGCCCATGAAATCAACGAATCGACACCGAATGTGGAATCACTTCCGATGTGGTTGTTTAGGGGGGGCAGTTTCTAGATTCGGGGGCCGATTTGGAAGGACCGAAAACCATGCCGTGGCATGGCGCTGGAAATGATGACGCCAGCGCTGCTTCGGGAGCACGATTCGGAACGCGCAGAAGCGCGGAAATGAGGCCAGCGCTGCAGCTGGCGCACGATTCGGAATGAGCGGTAGCCAAAAATGAGGCCAGCGCTTCAGCGAGAGCAGCATTCTGAAAAGAAATACTCCGACGGAAGGACCCCACATGAGAATCCTCTGGGCGAATCTGGAAAAAGCCCTCACCGTCGTCCTCGTGGTTGGTGAAGCGTCCCGGCTGTCTCTTCTGTGTATATTTCTTCTCGCCCTGGCGCGGGCCCTCCCCCCGCTCCCTACGTTGCCCCCGACCTCGCCCTCCTGTTTTGGCTCCGGACATTCAGAAAGTGGCCCGGGAGTGGTGTTCTGGAAGCACGAAGAACACGAAGTGGCCTACAGTTGGCTCCGGGCATTCAAAATGTGGCCCGGGAGTGGTGTTCTGGGAGCACGAAGAACACGAAGTGGCCTACAGTTGGCTCCGGGCATTCAAAATGTGGCCTGGGAATGGCGTTCTGGCAGCGCGAGAGCCCAAAAGTGGCGACAGTGACAGGAATTGGATTACCCGCTCGGATTAATAACATGATCCGCGGGCCCCGTAGGGAGGGGGCTCCCGCTTGAACTTCCTCACAATTCACTCACAAATGTGGCCTGGGAATGGCATTCTGGCAGCGCGAGAACCCAAAAGTGGCGACAGTTACAAGAATTGGATGACCCGCTCGGATTAATAACATGATCCGCGGGCCCCATAGGGAGGGGGCTCCCGCTTGAGACTTCCTCACAATTCACTCACAAATGTGGCCGGGGAATGGCGTTCTGGCAGCGCGAGAGCCCAAAAGTGGCGACAGTTACAGGAATTGGATGACCCGCTCGGATTAGTAACATGATCCGCGGGCCCCATAGGGAGGGGGCTCCCGCTTGAGACTCCCTCGCAATTCACTCACAGACGAGGCCCAAGGCGAGTGAGTGAGTGAGTGAGTGACTGACTGACTGGTGATGATGATGATCATCACACTCACTCACGCGCACATTCATCATCATCAGATGTGAGTGCTGATGAGTCAGTGAGTGAGTGAGTGAGTGAGTGAGTTAGTGAGTGAGTGAGTGAGTGAGTGAGTGAGTGTGTGAGGGATGATGAGTGAGTGAGTGAGTGAGGAATGAGTGATGATGATGATGATGATGATGATGATGATGATGATGATGATGATGATGATGATGGTGGGTTCCTGTTGATGCGCGGGGTGTCCAGAGAAAACAAGAACCCCACTTTGGATGTGGGGAACAAGCGAAAACCAAACTCCCAGGAATCCTGTGAGTAAAAAACCAATCCGCAGAGGGGGGCCGAACATTTCCCAGACGCCACCTGGGGAGAAAGAAGAGTAGTATTCAGAGTGTGCAATTTAGAAGGAAGGCGAGAGACAGGGGAGAGTGGGGTCCAGGGGACGAAGGGACGAAGGGAGGAGGCGGAGGAGGGGGAGGAGGCGGAGGAGGAGGAGAAGCAGGAAGAGGAAGAGGAGGAAGAGGAGGAGACGGGAGAACAAGGAGAAGGGCAAGAGAAAGAGGTGGAGGGGACGGGGGAGGAAGAGGGGGAGGGGGAGGAGGAGGAGGAGGAGGAGGAGATGGAGGAGGAGGAGGAGGAGGAGGAGGAGCAGGAGGAGGGGCAAGAGGAAGAGGAGGAGACGGGAGAACGAGGAGGAGGGCAAGAAAGAGATGGAGGGGACGGGCGA
Organism: Prorocentrum cordatum; assembly: GCA_963575745.1. Lineage (NCBI taxonomy): Eukaryota > Dinophyceae > Prorocentrales > Prorocentraceae > Prorocentrum > Prorocentrum cordatum. Next base: position 69,209 of record CAUYUJ010022058.1, on the reverse strand, counting down.
GGGGAAGGGGGAGGGGGGGGAAGGCAAATGATGAGGAGGAGAAGGAGCAAGAGGATGAGGAGGAAAAGGAGGAGGGGGAGGAGTAGGAGGAGGAGGAGGAGGAGGAGGAGGATAAGGAGGAGGAGAAGGAGGAGGAGGAGGGGGATGAGGAGGAGGGAGGAAGGAGGAGGAGACGTGAGGTCGAGAAGGGGGGGAAAGGAAGTGGGGAAGGAGGAGGCAGAGGAGCCAGGGGGAGGAAGAAGTGGAGCAGAACCACGAGGTCGCAGGGCCGCCCGACTTTCGAGTGGACTCCAGCGAGCGGGGCGCTTGCGGTGTGCATCGAGAGTGAGGCTCAGGACCCGACACTTGGTGATGATGGACAGCGCCTGAGCTGCGGTGGGTGCAAAGGTCGGAACACGGGACGCTACCATAGCAAACGTTTCGGCTGATGCGCTCTGGGCATCGGTCAGAGGAGCGATGTCGGTCGTAGTGGCCTCCTGGCCGTGAGGTGAACGTGTGCACGCTGGGTCTCGTGTGTCAGAGACCAGGTCCAAAGGCAGCAGAGCTCGAGAGCACGAGGTGCCGAAGCTAGCTGCGATTGCTCATGACACTGTACCCTTGGCTCAAGGCTTCTCAGCTGTCCAGTGTAGGCGCTACTTAGAGCCGTCAGACTTGGGGGTCGGCTTGATTGAGCCGGGAGCCAACCACGAGCCTCATCCGATGCCGGCAAGCTTCTCGCCCAGGCCGTGGAGACCCTGGGTTGGCGTGACTGGCCCGCGGACTGAGAGAAGGCAATCGCTTCTCCTGGCGGGTTGGGATTTCGTTGTCGATGTCTTCGCGAATACGCAATGGCCAGAACGTACAGGTCTGCGACCGTGTCGCCCATCACGGCGGAAGCGATAGCCCCAAAGAGGGCTCAGCAATTGCATGCGACCCTCTTGCGTTGCCGGAGACCCCTCGTCCAAAGCGACAGCGGAAATTTCACGGATATCGTGAAGCGTGAAGACAGCTGACCACCATCTGCCGAGATTGAACTGCTCGTCTCCCGGGGCTTCAAGCAGTGCTGGCTGGGACGCACAAAGACATACTAGTACTGAATGTTCTCCTTGGAGGCGCGAGCTCGACCCGAACGCATAGTAGACCACTCTTGTAGTATGTTCGTGTCCCGAGCGGCGCGGCCAGGAAGCGCCCGCCTTGACGCGTGTACTACGAGACTCCTCGTTGCGCGCGTCGCCCCCAGGGGGGGGCGACGCACGCATAGCAGCAGCATGTTCAGGTGGCGCCGAAGCCAAGCCAGGGGCATCCAGCGACGGGCGCGCCGATCCGTGAATGAGCGCTGTGCCTTCTGGGTGCGCGCCTGGCAGGTCCAAGGCTAAGAGCTCTTGCTTTAGGTCGGGCGTGTCCCCCCACAGGGGGATTTTGGACGAAAGACTAAACATACACCCCAAAGATACTCAGAAAGATCCCAAAGATGCTGGACGTCGTTTGAATATGTCTCCTGTCGAGGGTCGTGCCCGACTGAACTTTTGCTCCGCGCGCCGCGGCGGCGGCCCCGGCCCCGAGCCGTGGCCTGCAGGCGGGCGGCGAGTCGCTCCGCCTCGCGGGGCCCCGCGGGGCTGGAGGGCCTCGGGGCGCCGACGCTCGGGCTGGCTGGGGCGCTGCTGTCGTGGCGCACCGAAGCGCGGTGCACCACGAACCGGAGGCGCGGCACGCGGAGCGAGCGCTAATGGCCGTATCTCAGCGCATGCCCCAGTGGTGGCTGGCCGGGCCTCCCCCCCGGTTGGCTCCAGGTTCTCAGGCCGCTATCCCGTGCTCCTCCTCCTCCTCCTCCTCCTCCTCCTCCTCCTGCTGCTCCTTCTCCTCCTTCTCACCCTCATCGCCATCATCATCATCATCATCATCATCATCATCATCATCATCATCATCATCATCATCATCATCATCATCATCAGCATCATCATCATCGTCATCATCATCAGCATCATCATCAGCAGAAGCAGCATCATCAGCAGCAGCATCATCAGCAGCATCATCAGCATCATCATCATCATCGTCGTCATCATCATAGTCAGAATCAGCGTAATCTGCATCATCATCATCAGCATAATCATCATCAGCACCACCACTACCACAATCATCATCCTGATCATCCTCATCAGCAGCAGTATTATCATCGTCATCCTCAACATCAGCATCGTCATCAGCATCAACATGATCATGATAACCATCAGCATCGTCATCATCATCAGCAACATCATCATCATCATCAGCATCATCATTATCAGTCTCAACACACCAACACCATCATCATTACTACACTCCCCATGATCATCTACATCATCATCACCACCATCATCAGCACCAGATTCATTCTCGGAATCCGCATCATTATCGGCATCATCAGCATCAGCATCAGCATCATCATCAGCAGCAGCGTCATGATCAGCATCATCCTCGTCATTGTCATCATCATCATCATCATCATCATCATCATCATCATCATCATCACCATCATCAACAGCATCATCAGCATGAGCATCACCATCATCTTCGTCAGCATGATCATCACCATAATCATCAGCAAGGTCATCACCATCAACAGCAACGTTATCGTGATTTCCATCGTCGTCGGTATCAGCATCGTCATAATCACCATCATCAGCAACAGCCGTATCATCAGCGCTGTCATCATCATCGTTAACAGCATCATCCGCAGCAGCAGCATCATCCACATCACCATCATCGCATCATCATGAGCAGCAGCAGCAACATCGACACCACCACCATCAACATCACAATCACCACAACCATCATCATCACCATCATTACGGCAGGTTCGTGTCGTGCCGACCCCAGTGTTGGTTTTTGACACCGCAGGGATCGTTCAACCTTGAACGATCGGCCGCTGTCGCAACGTCCGATCGTTCAACATCGATCGATTCTGGGTCGCCGGCGGCGTTCAACCTTGAACGCCCGCGCTGGGGTCGCCGCTGGTCGACACGACGCAAACCTACCGTACCAATCCCGCCACCACCACCACCACCAGCATCACCACCACCATCATCAGCATCAGCATCATAAGCATCAGCATCATCAGTATCATCAACAACGCCATCATCATCGCGATAATCAGCATCATCCTCATCATCATCCTTATCATCATCCATATCATCAGCAGCATCGTCATCGCCATCGTCATCGCCATCATCATCAGCAGCAGCATAATCCTCATCAAGGCCGCCGTTATCATCATCATCATCATCATCATCATCATCATCATCATCATCATCACCACCATCATCAACATCAGCAGCATCGCCATCACCATCATTAGCATCATCGTCCTCAGCAGCATCATCAGCATCATCATCACCATTAGCATCACCATTATCATCATCAGCATCATCATCAGCATCGTCATCACCATCAGCGTGGCCATCATTATCATCAGCAGCAGCATCATCAACAATAACATCGACAACATCATCCTATCCTTATCATTATCTTCATCCGCATCCTCATCCGCATCATATGCATCACTACCCATCCTCGTCTCATCCGAACATGTGCTCCCGACCTCCCACAGGAACGGCGACGTCAGCGGACAGTAAGCCCCTCGGCTCCACCCACTGCAAATTGAGATCCCACTCACTCCGCGTCCCTTGTCCACCTCCTTTTTCCACTTCATCCTCATCAACCTCCTTCTCCAGCCAAAGTACTCCTCTTCCTCCTCCTCCCCCTCCTCCTTATCCTCCTCCTCCTCATCATCATCATCCTCCTCCTCCTTATCCTGCTCGACCCGCACCTCACCCATCCTCATACTCGTCATTCCTCCTCCCCCCATTCTTCCCCCATCTCCCCCATCGCCTTCGCACTCTCGTCCTCCGTACTCCTCCCCTTCCTCCTCTTCCTCCTGCAGATCCTCATCTCCTCCCCACGCGTACGCCGACGACGACCACCACCAACACCCCGCCGACGAACACGACGGCGACGCCGACCACGGCGACGACGCCCACGACGCCGACGGCGGCGACGACCGTCCGCGCCGCCGTCGAACAGCCCCGAAGCCGCCGAGGGCCACCGCGGGCCGCCGCGAGCTGCCGCGAGCCGCCGCGGGCCGCCGAGGGCCGCCGCGGGCCACCGCGGGCCGCCGCTGGCCGCCGCGAGGCCGCCGCAGGCCGCCGCGGGCCGCCGAGCGGCCGCCGAGCAGAGGCGGCGGCGGCGGCGGCTGGCCGCGCGGGGCGCCACTCCGGCGTCCAGGGCGCGGCGCCGCACCCGAGGCGGCGGCGGCGGGGCCGCAGCTGCCGGTGCAGCTCCCCGCCCGCGCGGGCCTCGGGCGCGGGGCGGCGGCCACTGTGGCCGACGGCAGCGGCGGCGGCGGCGGCTCACGGCGGCCCTCGGACCCCCACGGCGGACTGCGGCAACCATCGGCGGCCCACGCCGGCCCTCGGCGGCCATCGGGCGGCGGCGGCGGTGAGGACGACATCGACGACGGCGACGACGACGACGACGACGACACGACGACGACGACGACGAACGACGAACGACGACGAACGACGACGACGACGACGACGACGACGACGACGGACGACGACGGACGACGACGACGACGACGACGACGACGACGACGACGACGACGACGACACAACGGTTACGAAACGCGGAGGTGGCGGAGGCGGCGGCAGCGACAACGTCGACTACGACAACGACGCTGACGTTCGAGGTCCGAGGTCCGAGATTCGAAGATCGAAGCTTCTTGACACGTTGAATTTATCAAGATGGGTTTCGGGCCTCTGGGAGGCCTCTCGTGGCCACGGCTGGTTCTGCCTCGAAATGCTAGCAAGACTCTGAGAGGCTATCAGACCCCTGTCGGCGATCGATGGGCGATTGGGGGTCGATGCATCCCTCCCTATGCCTATATTCCTCCCTACCGTTGCCCCTGATGGTACTACACCCAACCTTGCAAGCACGCCTGGTGGAAGGAGCGGGGCGCCAACGCGCTGGCGACCATCTCATCCCACCTCGCCCCCGGCTACACGCGATTCGTCACACAGTGGCCGCAAGTCCTGGACCCTCAGCACCACCGACCACGCGCAGACCATCCAGTCTTAGGTCGGGCATGTCCCCCTACAGGCGGATCTTGGACGAAGAATCAAGAATATTCAAAAAAATGCGCAACAATGAATTAGAACAGTCGAAAAATCGTCCCCTGACGATTTTCGACTATTCTCGAATACTCCTCCTGTAGGGGGAAATACCCAACTTGAACCCAGCCCCGCCGCCTAGTGCAGAGCGCGCTGCTATGGAACCGGGGCGACGAGCAGGCCCTGTGCCGGATGCCCGCAGGGACAGTCCTCGCGCGGGCACCCGAGGGCCAAAGATGCACTCGGCCTGGTCCACGCGCAGCTCCTCGATGATGATGATGATGATGATGATGGTGGTGGTGGTGGTGGTGGTGATGATGATGATGATGATGGTGGTGGTGATGATGATGATGACATAGGCGATGGCGATAACGATGATGATGACGGCGATGATGATGATGATGATGATGATGATGATGGTGGTGGTGATGATGATGATGACATAGGCGATGGCGATAACGATGATGATGATGTGATGATGATGATGATGATGGCGATGCTGATGATGATGGTGGCGATGATGATAATGGTG
>CAUYUJ010022058.1:56054-58554 GCA_963575745.1 Prorocentrum cordatum | reverse complement strand
CCGTGCGCTCGGCGGCAGTGCCCAGAGCGCACTGGGGGGGGGGGGGTGGAGGGGCGTTACGTTATAGGGGGGGGGGTGAGGGGGGGGCGCCAGGGGCTATAATGCCCACTATGCCCCAAGCAAGAAAGAACGCCGCGAGCGAGGACGCGGCGCTCACCATGACGACCCTTCGCTGGAAGGCCTGCCAGAAGGCGGGCAACGCCGCGGGGCAACCCCACGCTCGACGCCACCGCCCGGCGCGCCGACGGCCTCCCGCGGCTGGAGGGACCGCAGAGGCACGCCTTAGGTCGGGCATATCCTTCGATGCCATGATCGTGGGCACTCCAACAATCCGATCATTGAACTAAAGATGATCAAAATGTGTGATGAAACATATTCGAATAATGTTTCAAACATGTAGTTGTACATGTTAAGAACATGTTTGAAACATCTTTTAGACATCTGGAAATTACTTGGCAGCATGCTTCCTCTCCATTAATCGACTTCCACAATCCTACAGGCGGATTTTGGACGAAAAATCAGAAAGAAACAAACAAAACAAAAAAAAAAAAAACGACAGAGCACAAACAAATCGCCACCAGGGACCCCTGTCCTACTCTTCCTGGAGCTTCCCCCCCCCCCCCCCGCAGAGGGACCTGCCCGCCTGGAAGGGCAAGCCGACCACGGCCGTCCACGGCCGGTCCCTGGGCAGAGGTCGGCGCCACGACGGCCCCGGAGCGCTCCGCAGCCTGCAGCAGCCCGCTCGCCAGGCCCAGGCTGCCCAGACCTCCGCCCACAGCGCCAGGCGCGCCGCGCGCCCGCCGAGCGGCACGCGGGCGCCCCTCTCGGGCCTCGGACTCCGGCCGTCACCACCGCGGTGCGGCGCAGGATCGCCGCGCGTGCGGCGGGGCCGACCTGTGCTCGGCGACGAGGACGAGCCCGTCGCGGACGGCCTCCATCTGCGGCGGCCACGTGCCGGACGCGGCAGAGCTGGAGGCCTCCAGGGTTGGAGCACCGCATGGGGCCTGCTCTCAAACAGGAACACACCGCAGACGGATCGACCCTTTCTCCGACCCTGCACCGCGCCGAACGCAACGGCCGCGTGGCCCATGGACGTATCCACCCTGAGAGTGTCTGTGGACGTCACGGCACCCACTGTGTCCACAGGCGCCTTTGGCTAGAGCGTGAAGGAGGGCACTTGGCATCGGCCCGAGGTTTTGGCCCTCTGGAAGCAGGTGGGCTTGGCCCTCCAACTCCAGGGCGAGCGCGAGGCTGCCGCGCGCCGGCGCTCCTCGGGCCCCCGGCGAGTGGAGGAGCGGAGAGAGGGCTCTGCGCCACCAGCGTGGTTCCCGCAGCAGGGCGCAGGCAGGAGAGCAGGTTGAGCAGGGGCCGACTGTCCCGGCACTCCTATAGTCCTACCACGAAGTGTTCCTAGAACCCAAAAATGTTCTGAGAACAAAAACAACTTTCTTAGAACATCGACCCGATGTGTTCAAACAAGACAGACTCCACCAGAAGTGCTCTAAGAACATGTCGTGGAAACCACAAAAGGTTCTTAGAACATTGTTTGGTAGGGCTATAGGCGAGCCAGGACGCTTCGCCACTGCTTGAGCAGGAGACCTGCTCCCGCCGAGGGCACCTCCTGCACCGCGGGAGGGCCCTCGGTAGAGGCCTCCAGCCAGGATAGGCCGAGGACGCTTCGGGAGTCCCGGGCCGCGCGGCAAGGGGGGAAGGGGCAACGACAGAAGGGAATAGGCGGAGGGGGGATGCATCGACCTGGAATCGGCGATACATCGTCGACAGATCGGCGATGGGCCCCCGAGAGTGAATCCACACCTTCCTGGGCGGGCTGGGGCAATCGGGTCCCTGTCGGCGGTCAGTGGGCGGTTGGGGGTCGATGCACCCCCCCTCCCCGTGCCTGTCGCCCCCCATCGTTGCGCCCCCGAGGGGGGGAGGAGGGTAGGGCCAGGGCCAGGGCCAGGGCCAGGGCCAGGGCAGCAGGGCAGCAGGGCGGCAGGGGGAGTGGCGGCGGCGGCGCGGCGCGAGGGTGCCCTCTGCCCCGGGGCGCCGGTTCGCGCCCGCGGCATCCGACGCCCGCGGCGGCCGGCGGGGACACCGGGCCTTCCGCGCGGTGCCCGGCCTCCGGCTCTCACGACGCAGTGACGTTTGGCGCCCGCGCGGCGCCCTGGTGGCACCGCCACCACTCCGCCGGCGACCTGCGCGGGTGGAAGGCCGCGAACCTCGCGTCCTGGCAGCTCGTCTGGTAGGGGGCCACATGCGAACCCTACCCCTAACCCCCCAGGATTTCTGAGGGGGAGGGTGGGGTTCACTTCGCTCACCCTCCCCTCAGAAATGAACCCCACCCTCCCCCTCAGAAATCCTGGGGGGTAGGGGTAGGGTTCGCATGTGGCCCCCTAGTCTGGCCACGCTCGTCTGGCCGATCGTCGGCTTCCAGGAGCACACTCCAGTCGTCGACGCGCCTCACCCCGAGGACCTTCCACAGGCACTGGTCGACGAACCT
>CAUYUJ010022058.1:48554-51054 GCA_963575745.1 Prorocentrum cordatum | reverse complement strand
ACTGGCGGCGGCCGCTGGCCTCCACCAGCCAGCCTCCAGCTGGCAATAGGATAGTCCGTGGCACTCCTGGAGCACCTCGGATGTCGATCCCACCCTCTTACCTGACCTGCTCCTCCTCCTCCTCCTCTTTACCCTCGTCCTCATTCTCATCTTCCTCCTCTTCCTCCTCAGTATCAGCCTGCCCCTCCTGTTCCTCCCCATGTCCCTCCTCCTCCTCCCCTTCCCCCTTCGCCTCTCTTTTCCCAGTCTTCCCTGTCCTCATCCTCCTCCTCCTCGTCTCCCCCCTCCTGGTCCTCGTCCCCCCTCCTCCTCAACCTCCTCGTCGTCATCCTCCTCGGGCTCTTTGCCTATGCTGTGCATTGTCATTGCCCTCGGGCTCTCCGCCATCACCCCTCTGACACCAGGAGTGTCTGATGAAGACGGGGGGGCACCATGTTGCTAGGCCCCCTATTCTGATATCACAAGTGTCTGAAACACGGGGGGGGGGGGGGCCTATTTTGTTAGGTCCCCTTCTGCGCTGTTCAGCGGTCTGGCCACCGCTCGGGGCCATCCTGTCTGCGTGGGCAGTTGCATCTGCGCCGCGCTCGTGCAGCCTTTTCCTGCCAAGTGCGAAGTCTGACCCATACCTCGCCCTGAGGCGTTCGAGCTCCTCCCCCTCCTCCCACTCATCCTTCCCATTCTCCTCCAGTTCTGTCTCCCCTTACTCTCCCTCCACATCCTTCTCACCCTTTTCCTGCTTATCCTCCTCACCCCTGGCCAGAACGGCCTTCTCGAGCGTCTGCGCCCGCTCTGCACGCCCTCGCCGATGAAGGTCGCCTAGCTGAACAGCGCGTCGATCTACCAAGCCCAGGGGAATCGCATTCGTCCTCAATATCCCCCTGACGGTTACGCTGTTCATCCTAATCCCCATCTCCCCCCTCGCCTCGTCATCATCATCCGAACCATCGGCATCGCCGACATCATCGGCATCATAATCGTAATCACCATCATCATCATCATCATGATCGGTGTACCGTTTCTTTTTTTTTTTTTTCCAGGCACCCCGCTTCCCCTCCCCTCATTAGTCGCAGTGTCCGTTGCGCCGCCACCACTTCCCCACCTCATCCGCATCGTCATTCTCCTCGCCCTTCTCCTTCTCGCAATTCTCCGCTTCCCCGCTCCGCTTCCCCATATCCCTGTTCATCCCGCGATCGCCATCGCCCGCCACGCACGTTGCCAAGGGGCGAGGTGGGGGGGAAGAGCGAGAGAGAGCGAGAGAGGCAGGAAAACAATGAGAAAGAGCGAGAAGATGAGATAGGGAGGGAGGGACACCGCGCGAGGTCGAGAGCATAAGAAGGATGGACATAATTAGGCATACTCGGGGAGAGGGGGAGGCCCGAGCAAAGGGCACACAGCGAGCGAGAGAATCATGAGAGACAACGCGTGCCCAACAATGCGCATGCTAAGCACTGGTTCGAGCACAGATGCAGCGCAACGGGCCGCGAAGTTCGACCATATACTGTGGTTTCAGACTGGGTAGCCCGCCAAACTGCAACGAAACCTTTCTTCGGGACGCGGTCGGGGGGGGGGGGTGCAAACTGGAAGGGGCGGAGGCACGTGGAAACGGCACGCAGTGGGGGCAAGGAAGGGGTGGGAGAACAAGCAAGGCAGCGGAAGTCGTGGACAATGCTGCCCTCCCGCCCCACCGCTTCCCTCTTCTTGGCCGCCTTGTCGGTGACCGAAGAAGAAGCCGCGTTCCTGCTGCCCTTCCCGCTCTGCTTGGCCTTGGGTTTGGCCTTCGGCTTCATGATCTTGCCAGTGCCCTTCGACCCCAAGGCGCCCCCAGAGTCCATCGCGCTCTTCAGCAGCTCCTTGGCCTTCTTGTCCAGCCACTCCTTCTCCTCGGGCCCCAGGAGCCAGACCCAGCTGAAGGGGCCGTTCAAGTCCTCGTACTCCACGTCCTGCAGCGGCCCGCGCACGCGGAAGGGGGCCAGAGCGCCAACGGAGCGCAATCCGTCGGCAGAATGGGTCACCGAGGGAACCCGTCGACCATGCGCACATTGGGCTCTCTGGGAAGATTTGAATGCATCGGGCGACGGGGCGAGCGCCAACGCTGCACAGCCAATGACGACGGCGCAAGAGCAAACTTGCAAGTGCTGGGGCGAAACAATGATGAAATTGAGAGGGATCAGGGGAGCGAGAACCGCAGCGGCACCACACACGGAACACGCTCCACACACTAACACACGCGCACGAATACACACAGAGACACGGCGACGACGACGATACTGATGTAAAACCCATCCTTGTTCGCCTGGAGGGCCTCCACGATCAGCTTCGCCGCAGGCGCGCCTCTGGGGGGAGAGGCGAAGCTGCTGCGAGTCGATCGTGCTCGAAGACTCGCGGAAATGCCTGACCCCGCATTTCGCGGCCTTGACGGGAGGAAAAACCTGGAACGGAGAGAGGAAGCATTGGCCAAGGCCGACGGTGCAGACCGACGACTGCGACCCATGAGCAAAAA
>CAUYUJ010022058.1:15000-48454 GCA_963575745.1 Prorocentrum cordatum | reverse complement strand
TCACTCGCGCCCTGGGTCCCAAGGGGGAAAACAATACGGCCCGCATGATGCGAACCTTGCCGAACGATCTGCAAACGATTACATGGCAATCGGTAGGGTGGCGCCCGATTGCACGACGAATCGGCCACTGCGCGGCGCCTCGGCAGCTACGGGGCAGGAAGGTGGCAACAACCCGCCAGACCGCCAAATAATCCCAGACGACAAGCGGCGACGAGGCGGCAGCAACGATCACGAGGCTGCCGAACCACATGCAAAGCCAGACGTTGCGCGGCGACGAGGCGGCGACAGCAACCACAGAGCCGCCATACCACAAGCAACGCCAACCCTCGAAGAACCCCCCTCGAAGAAACTCGACCCTCATCCGCCCCGACCTCATCCTCCCCTCCTGCGGGAATCGCGCCTGGCGACGAGGCCGAGGCGCGGAGGCCGCGGCAGCGGCTGGCAGCTTGGGCCACGCTGGCAGCGCCGAAGGCGGCGATGCAAGCTGACACGCTCATCATCATCGTCATCATCATCAGCATCACCATCATCATCATCATCATCGTCATCACCATCACCATCATCATGATCATCATCATCATCATCATCACCATCATCGTCATCATCATCATCATCACCATCACCATCATCATGACCATCGTCGTCATAGCCACCATCACCACCACAATCTTCATAACCATCAACATCACCATCGTCAGCATCACCATCCTCATAACCTTCGCCATCATCAGCATGACCATCATCGTCATCATCACCATTACCATTACCATTACCATTACCATTACCATCGCCATCAATTGTCCACCTCCTCCTCCCCCCTGTCCCTCGCCCCCTGCGTATTCCACCTCGAACTCCACATCATCGTCAACGCCTTTTTCTGCATGTGCATCCTCGTCTGCACCACCACTGTTACCTTCAGCAGCATCATCATCATACTCACCACTATCATCATCATCATCATCATCATCAACATCATCAGCACCATCATCATCAACATCATCAGCATCACGATCATCATCATGCGTGTCTTGATCATCCCTGTCCCCCGCCCCCGACGTCCTACTGCTCGCCCTCTCCATCCTCATCAATGGCATGGTTTTCTGAATTGCCAACGCCGCAATCACTGTCGTGTCAACAGCCGCCAACATCACCAACAACATTGCGATGACCCACATCACCCTGTCTCCTACGGACCCTTTCCTCGCCATCGCCGTGAACCCCCGCGCCATGCTGATCACCTCCCTGCCTCAACGCCCATTGCACGCTCAACGCGCTGACCCGTCAACCTCTCTCTGTGACCAACAACCTGGGCCCACGGGGAGCTCAAAGGGGGCACAGCAGGTGGAGGATCAGGAGGAAAAGGATGATGGGCCAGAGGAGGAGGAGCAGAAGCAGGAAGGAGATACGGAGGATACAAAAACGATCGGCGAACAGGAGGCGGAGGATGAAGATGAGGAGGGGGGAAACACGGCGGGCGCGAAGATGAACATCATTAAGGGGTGCGTAACAACAAATAAACAATCAGGACAAACCGTCAAACCAAACAACCCAACTCGCAAAACGACAACACCCCCACCCCAACAAGTCCAAAAAAAAACCACACACAAACAAAACCCAAATTCCCCAAAGTCCCCACACTCTGTCTAGCCCAGCTTGTCATCAAGATCGTCCTCCTCTCCAGAATCCCCCCCCCCCCCCGACCCTTCACATTATCATCCCATCCTGCTTCTCCCTCTCCCACGCCATCGCACTCCCCCTCATGCTTTCACTCTTCCTCCTCATCCCCTTCATCATCAGCCACGTCGTGCTCACCCCGTCAGCCTCCCCCCTCCCTTTAGCACCGCCCTCCCTTTCCTCATCATCATATTCCCCCTCTACTCTCCACATCAATGCCGTTCCTTGTCCAATCGCCGACGTCATAACTGTTAGTCGCCGAAGTCCGTCTTCCCCTTCCCCTTTCTTCCTCATCCACCTCCTGCTCCTCATCATCATCATCATCATCATCATCATCATCATCATCATCATCATCATCATCACTCTACTCCCCCCCCCCATCCTCCTGGTTTTCCTCCTCATCGTCTCCCTCGTCCCCCTCCTCCTCCGTCTCTTTCTTCCCCCCGTCACCTTCATCCTCCCCCTCCTTCTCTCCTACGTCATCTCATTCGCCTTCCCTCTCACCGTCATACTCCTCTTCGAACTCTTTCTCCTCCTCCTCCTCCTCCTCATTCCGTTCCCTACCCCCATGCTGCCTAATTTTCCCAGGGACACAAGATGGCATCAATGACAATACGACGAGCGTTGCCCCGATCAGTCGGCTACGATGGCAAACCAAATAACTAAATAAAGAAAGACTGAGCGAAGCGACAAAATCCGCCGTCCCAACAAATCAAATGCGCGTCAGAAGTTTCAATACGCGCACGCCCGCGTTCGACCGTTCAAGCGAGCGCGACGGCACCTGGAACGAACAAGAACAGAAACACCCAAATAATTATTAGCAAACCGAGGCCCACCGATGCCAGATCTTTCGAGCGTTTCTCACATAATCTCACGCTGCCTACCCACGGCGCCCCACAGAACTCCCAAAGAGACCCAAGGACAGCGCAGCAGCGAACGCCAGCGATGATTCATGGGCGAGGTGGCCCAAAGAGGCCGCATGATACCAAACGCGCCCTCAATAAAACACTCAAGAAAAGCTCCGAACACAAAGCCCAAGAGACGCAGACCCTTGGATAAACAAACCGAAGCGGGATAGGCGATGCAAAACAGGAAGAAGATACATACGCAGGGGGGGGGGCTGAAACGATGATCATAACAAGGAACAAACACGTTGGCGCAGGTTCGCAATGGAACTTGAAAGCGTACAGGCGAGGTCAAAAAACAACAAACATATAGCAGTCAAGTATAGATAAACTTCCCAACGAGATGATAGAGTGCGCAGCACTCTGCTACTACTTCATACGCGCGGCACCGCGACGGCAACCATCTTCGCGGCGCATGGCCAGAGCCTTGAAAAACCATGAACAACAAAAAAAAAAAAACGCGAAAAATTAAGCCCGAAAAACAAAAAAAAATGACCATAAGGATGTAGGGGCCGGGCGGACCCGACCCGGCGGCGCTCCTCGCCCCAGGCGCACGGCCCGCCGCACAGCTGCTGGAAGCGCCGGGTGCACCGCTCCGCGCCGCCGGCCCACGTGAGCACGGCGTTCTGCGAGAAGACCTCCAGGGGACCTAAGCAGGGAATCGAGCTCTATATACACCGACGCGTTTTCCGGCCCTGCATTGAAATTTGCACCCGGGAGCGGATCCGGGAGTGCACGGGACCCTGGTGTGTACATGTCTCGGTGTTTCCCCGGGACATCGGGGACAACAAGTATACACCACACCACCCCAGCGTCGCCCCCGACCCTCAAGAAATCCTGGGATTGAACAACAGCCCGCCACAGGCAACGTACATGTTACAGTTTCCGACTAGGGAGGAAGAAGCGGCACAATGGCACAGTGCGAGGCGGGGGGTGATCCAAGTCCACCGCCTGGGAACCGACGTCCTGGTGCCCCGGCGGGCGGTGGATATGGATATGTCGTGGCCCCCGGGGATCCGAATTTCTACATACCCACCGCCTGTGGAGGTCCGCGAAAATCGCGAGGTACGTTTCCCCGAAGGGAGGAAAAAGCGGCATGATAGTCGACGTTTTCTTATTCGGGGAGACGTAAGACTCGGGTACGGGGGACTCGGGTTGGCCTGGCGGGGCCATCATGGAAATGACGAGACCCAGCCGGAAGTTTCGCGCGACCTCCCGCTGCAAACATCCCACGAAAACTGGACCGTCAGAATCCAGGACGCGGTCGTCCAAAAAAGTATGCCAGACCCGAGTTCCGGCTCACTCGAGTCTCACGTTCCCCCGAAGAGAGGAAGAATCGGGGATGGACAGACCCCCTTTAGTAAAACGTGGTTTAGTTAAAACGACCTGAGGCCCAAACCTGGCGGGCGCAAGCCTGGAAAATAACGGCCACGGCGCCCTCTCGAGAGCCGAACACGGACAATTCACTACTCGACGTGGCACTGTTGGGGGTACTCTCCACCCCCGAAAGAAGCGGGACGATAGTCAACGTCTTCTTACACGGCCTTTCGACATTGGGCGAAGGGGGGGGGGGGGCGGGAGGGGAGGAGGAGGAGGAGGAGGAGGAGGAGGAGGAGGAGGAGGAGGAGGAGGAGGAGGAGGAGGAGGAGGAGGAGGAGGGGGGGTCTGGCTCTGCACCTCTGCTTCGCGCGACTGTTTATTTGCAGCAGGGCGTCCTATGAGGGGGGAGGCCCCACCTGCTCGAGACACGCGCACCAAACAGCCAAGGATCTACTCCATGGGGGGGGGGCAGGGGGCCCACGCCGATCGGCAAGAACGATGCATAAGAAGAAGATCGCATAGCACAGACTCTCGACGGTCCGCGCGGCTCTTTCTCGGATCTGCGCCGGGCCCCCCCCCTCCCTGGCGCGCGGAGCGCGCCAGGGGGCAGGGTGGCGACCTCCGAACTCGACCCCCACCAGTCATCATCAGTTCTCCTGGGCCAATGGGACGTGGGGGTCGGGTTCGGACTTCGGCGCGTGCTCGGCGAGTTCCGAACCCCACCCCCGCCGCCCGTCGAAGTGCAGGAACCGCCAGGGGGGGGAGCAAGCGCAGGCCCAAGAAAAATCCGCGCGGACCGTCGAGAGCTCATGGCCACGCCGTTTTCTCTACCTCGAGGGCCGTGCATCCCGAGCGCGCCGTTGTTCAGGTAGGCCCCGCGCGGCCCGTCCTCGAGGCCATGAAGCTTCGGCAGCAGCCGCGCCGGCAGGAAGACGCAGTCTGGACCCGCGGCGGCCCTTCGAGGGCACGGGCGTGCGCATCGTCTGTGTGTCTTTGGGCGGCGAGATCCTCGATCATTGAATCCTCGATCCTCGAACCCTCGAATCCTCGAATCCTCGATCCTCGAACCCTCGAATCCTCGAATCCTCGAAGCCTCGATCCTCGATCCTCGAATCCTCCAAGCCTCGAACCCTCGAATCCTTGAATCCTCGAACCCTCGAGAGCCTCGAAAGCCTCAAATCCTCGAAAGCCTCGAATCCTCGAAATCCTCGAGTCCTCATGCCCTCTAGGCTCGTGAACGCGGCCCCTGGGGCGGGGTGCCACCGCTCCCTCCGATGCCTGTTCCGACCAGGTGCACTTAGGTCGGGCGTGCCCCTCGACAGGAGGGGCGTTGACCTAAGGAACCCTAAGTAAGGAACGAGGCCCCTTTTTCCCATAAGTTGAACCTCGACTTCACATGGAAAACCTCAGGAAAACCCGAGGTAAACTTTGAGACAAACAAGGAACAACGAGCCCCTCCCCAACGAAAAGGGTTCCTTCTTCAGCGCCCCGACTGTACAGGAGGGGCGTCCAAGAATGGTTATAGCAGATCGTCCGGGGACGATGTTTCGTGCTCGCTTGACTGTGTGGTTGGCCACGTTGGGGTTATGATCGAGCTTTCTCCCTCCATACGCCCGTAGGAGGACAGGCCCGACCAAAAGGTACATAGATACGATCAGAGGGGTCATCGGAGAGGCGCAAGAGAGACCCAAGACAGCACAAGAGCACTCCAAGAGGAACCTCGATGGTCTGAAGACGGCCCAAAAGGCCGCCAAGACACCCCAAGAGGCTGTGAAGAGAGCCTCGAAGAAGCAAAAGTCGTCCCATATCCTCTGGGAAATGCATAAGTTTAACATATCCGCTGTTTGGGACTTCGCAGCGTCCAAAGCGGCCCGACGGGCCCCCGATATCGCCCCAAGACGGCTCAAGAGGCCCCCCAGAGGTTTTGAAGACGGCCCAAGAGGACCCCAAGACTGCCCCAGAGAGCCCCGACACTGCCCGCAAGAAGCACAAGATGCCCTCAGAAGGCTCCCAAGAGAGACCCACAACAGCCATGGGAGACCCCCGAAAAGGCCACTGGAGGCCCCCAAGAGGGCCCTAGATGGCTTCAGGAGACCTCTGGAGGGCCCCAGCTCCCACCGACGGCCCAAAGAGACCCTGGGACGGCCCAAGAGGGTCCAAGGACGGCCAAAAAAAAACAAAAAACGCCCAGACGGCGTTTTTCCTACGAAGTACATCGAGTTGACCCGACGCTCTTGGTTCCACGCTTGAGGCTCGAGGTCTCAGTTCCTCAATCGAGAGAGACAGGCAATGGATCTAGATTCGAAGTTCGACGATCGAAGATTTCCTGACTGCCTGAAGCCCTCCAGGCATTCAGGAATCGATCAAAAATCGATGTGTTCGGAGCTACTGCGACTCCTGCGGCGTGTCATGGGAACGCTCCGTACTTCCTCAAAGAACCTTCGCGCGTGAAAGATTCATCATTCCCTCCCCGCTCCTGCGCACAAGCGTGCATGCGCATCGGGCGAACGCGGTGTCAGCAGGCATCAGGGATATCAGAAATATGGGCCGGTCGCCCGTCCAGGCTTCGAGGTCCCCCCCGGTGAAGCAAGCGATGATTGATTGCTGTGCCAGGGAGGGTCCAGAACAAAGCGCATTGCGCGAAGCGCCAATGCAGTCTTGTATATCTGTATATATATATATAGATATAGATATATATATATATATACATACATATATACATATACATATACAAATACATATACATATACATATACATATACATATACATATACATATACATATACATATATATATATATATATGCATACACATATACATACCCATACACATAAGCATATATATAAACATATACATATACATATACACATACATATACATATACATATACATAAATATGTATACAGATACAGATACATATACATATACATGTACATGTACATATACATAGACATACACATATACATACACATATACACATACATATACATATATATATGCATATAAATATATGCATGTACATATACATATACATATGCATCTACATATACATATACATATACATAAACATATACATATACATATACATATACAAATACATATATCTATACATATACACAGAGAGAAAGAGATGTTCGCTGCTCCCTGTCCAGGCCCATCCGGAACCCAGCAGCAGTGTGCCCGCAACGCTCTCCTGGCTTGGCCACCAGGGCGTGTACACAGCTCCTGGGTCCAGGGTGGGCCTGGCCAGGGAGAAGTGGACATGTGTATAGATTGCGTCGCCCAGGGTCTGCCCCTCCCCGAACCTCTCCTTGAGGGGCTCGACGTTGACAGTTAGGAGGGGAGAGCGGGTGCGGTCACCGTGCTGCCACAACGAACGCTGCATGAGGAACGAGGGGGCTTTTCTTTGAGAGCAGAAAGTCCAGCCTCCTAACAATCTCCCCGACACGCGAAGCCGTTTCGTAAACGCACCCAAGGAAGGAATCGAACAAAGCAGGGCTGTTCAGTGAGTGAGCGTTATTGATTCGGCGTTTCGACAATGGGCGGAAGGGGGGGGGGAGGGGGAGGGTCTGGCTCCCGACCTCTGCTTAGTGCGACTGCTGGGAACCGTGCGTCGGCCTATGGGGGGGGGGCTCCACCTGCTCGAAGCGCGACAAAAGCCACCAAACTTAACCAAGATCTACTCCGCCACGAGGGGGGAGGGGGGGGCGCGGGCCCGCGCCGATCGGCAAAACAATGCACAAAAAAACTATCACAGACGCCCAAGGTCGTTTAACAAACGCCACTTCTCGGGTCACCGGGTGGCGTTACCTCCCTTGGCCTCTGGCCACGGCGAGCCTCGGCCCCGAGCAGGCTCCACGACCTGGACGTCTATGCGGCACGGCCCGAGCACCCGCGCCCCTCCTCGGAGCCCACGGGGTGGTCCGTATCATTTCGGCGCCTTGACTGCTCCTCCTCCTCCTCCTCCTCCCTCTCTCCTCCTCCTCCTCCTCCTCCTCCTCCTCTCCTCTTCCTCCTCCTCTTTTTCCTCCTACTCCTCCTCATCCTCCTCTTCCTCTCTCCCTCCTCATCCTCCCCTCCTCCCCTCCTCCTCCTCCTCATCATCCTCCTCATCTCTCTCCTCCTTCTCCTCTTCCTCCTCCTCCTCCCTTTTTCCTCCCCCCTCCTCCTCCTCCTCCTCCTCCTCCTCCTCCTCCTCCTTCTCCTCCTCCTCTTACTCCTCGTCCTCCTCCGAACGGCTGGCTCATGGGCGTCCTGAGTGTCCCCGGACGGCTCGTGGAGCGTCACAAAAGGCAAGACAGCCCGAGAGGCTTCATAGACGGCACGGGCTGCCGCCACAAAGTCCAACAGACCCCTGGGGAGCTCTCAAGAAACCCTTCAAGCCCACTGGAATTCTCCGAGGGAAGGCCTCAGAGTCCGGATCAGAGGCTCCACACAGCCAAAGTCATCAAAGAACTGCTGTTTACGCGTGTTGGCGCTCCACGCATGTCTACCCAAGATGGTATCGGGTGTGCTGAAGACTCAAGACGGCCCCAGAAAAGATTCAAGAGAGGCCCAAGAGAGCCTCTGTAGGAGCCATTGAAGGCCTCAAGGCGCCACGAAATAACCGTAGAGAGACCAATAAGCCCACGAGACGCCCCAGAAGGGCTCCGAGAGAGGGACCGCAGACAGCCGAAGAAGGCCCAAGGCGGCCCCCAAGACGCACCCAGAACAACTACCACAAAACCCGTCCCATCCCTCTTGTATTTTCTGTTGTTGCTTTTCTCTCTCTCTCTCTCTTTCTCTCTCTCTCTCTCTCTCTCTCTCTCTCTCTCTCTCTCTCTCTCTCTCTCTCTTTCTCTATCACCATCATAACATTATCAGCAGCATCGTGAATACCTCAAGACATTATACCCATAGCCATCATCATCGTCCTCCTCATCATCGCCACCAACGTCGTCGTGGTCACCACCATGATAATGCTCGATATCATCGCCATGCTCATCACCATCAACATCGTCATCAGGTCCCTTCTCCAAGTCGTCGTCATCCTCGTCATCATCAATTCCCTCCGTGCCTACTCATTTCTCTGAATCTGCACCTGTTTAGGCCGACGGTAGTCTTAATAAGACATAAATACAGATGTACATACGTACATACATATATATATATGTGTAAATGTATATATAGATAAAGGCATCTGCGGATGTGGTGTCAGCCTCGTGTATCAACCTTGACGGTCCAGCTCGCGCGCTCGAATTCGCCGGCGCTGATGACCTCGGCCCACACGGCCATGAATATGTCGGTGTTGAGGAACTTCCCGGACTCCCCCCCGGTCTCGCAGCGGAGGTCGCTCTTGATCGGCAGGGTGCGCAAGCCTGGCGACACCTCCATGGCCCTGCTGCTGAACAGCGTCCAGAGGTCGCAGGCGAAGATGCTCGCGTGCTTCTCGAACTGGTAGGCCACCAGCCCCGGCTCGTAGCCGGCGGGCCGCATGAGCTGGAAGCAGTAGAGCGGGCTCTGCACGCCCCCGGCCTGTGCAGAGACCGCGGCCGCGGGCCCCGAGGCACCGCTGCCCGAGGCGCCCTCCCCGACGGCCGCCCCGGCCGCCCTGCCGCCGTGCGCCGACGCCGCTGCCACGCCGCCGGGCGCCACCGCGCGCGACCCCGCGGAGGCCGCGCCGCTGGGCGCTGCCGCGCCGCTGGGCACCGCCGCGCGCGACGCCGCGGGGCTGGAGGCCGCGGCGGCGCCGGACCTGCCGGGCGCCTCCTCGGCGGCGACCGCGGCGGGGGGCGCCGCGGGCGCCTGGCCTGCGGGCGCCCCCGCGCGGGGCGCCTCGGCGGGGCCGCCGAGGGCCGCCAGATCGGCAGCGCCGAGGGCGGCGGAGCCCCCGTCCGGGCGGCAGGCGTAGCCGGAGACCACGCCGTCCTGCGCGAGCTTCTGTGGCCACTCGCCAGCGGCCAGCCTCTTCAGGAAGCACACGTCGCTCAGCCCCCCGCGCGCGCGGGCCTTGCCCCACGTCCACGCGCCGCATGCCGGCGCAGCGCTGCACAGGGCGCCGCACGCGTGCGCACTCTGCACGAAGCCTACCACGCTGAGGTTTCCTCGGGTCCGGTAGTACACATTGTCCTCACTTGGATCGCAGGGCTTGGTCGTGGTGATAGCACTTGGCCTCTCCGTCGAGACCGTCGTAGTCGGCGAAGCAGCAACCACCAACGCAGTCGTTGAGGTCAATCTTCCAGAGGTGGTGGTTGATGGGCTCGTCGAGATGCTCGTTGAGATGGTCGTTGAGATTGTCGTTGAGATTGTCGTTAAGAGGCTAGTGAAACTAGTTAGGGTTGTGGTGGTAGTGAAGGTGTGTGTGGAGGTTGTTGAGGTGATCGATATGGTGGTTGACCCGGTTGTGATGGTCAAAACGGATGTCTGCGTCGACGTCGGCTTTGCCGTCGCCGTCGCAGAGGCCGTCTGCATGGTTGTCTGGGGCACTGTCGTGCTGGATGTCAGCGCCGCAGTTAGCGACGCGAGTAGCAGATGTGCAGCCAACCCTGGATCGTGACCACACCTCGCCCCCGACACGGCGTCGGGGTTCAGGTGCTGCTCGGGCTCCTCGCCCGCCTCCAGCGCCCACAGGAAGCAGACCGAGCTCAGCCCGTCCACGCTGCCAGCCTTGCCCCAGGTCCACAGGCTGCACTCGCGGTCCTCCTCTCTGGGGTTGCTGAGGGCGCCCCTGAGGCCCAAGGTGCCCCCAGCCTTTCGCTTGACCTTGGAGCCCCTGAGGGCCCCCTGGGCCTCGTGGGGGGGTGCTCTGGAGGCCGCAGGGGCCCCCCTGGAAATCCTCAGGCCAGGCGCACTCCCAGCAACAACACCCGATCCTCGCACAGCTGGCGGCAGGCGGCCGCGTCGGCCACCCGGCCGACCTGATCCACGCTGCGGGACGTGCGGAGCTCGACGCCGTCCGACACCTCCTGGCAGGCCGCCCCCGCAGCGTCGGCGGGGGCGGGCGGGTCCGTGCCCGCGCCCCGCGCCGCGGGCTCGAGGACGTCTCCCGCGCCGCCCTCGTGGTGCCCGGCAGGCGCCCGGCAGGCGAGGCCGGACACGGCGAGGTCGTTGGTCTGCTTCCAGAGGGCCGCGAGCTCCGCCAGCTCCTTCAGGAAGCACACGTCGCTCGTCCCGGCCACCGCCACGTCCCGGGTCTTGCCCCACGTCCACATGGCGCACCGGGGCTCCGCCTCGCACCGGGCGCGGCAGTCCTCGGGGCTCATCACGTGCTCCACGTGGTAGAGCTCCCCGTCGCCCAGCGGAGTGAGGTACTCCACGTTGTCCTCTGGCGCGGCGCAGCCCACCTGCCCGGACCCGACAGCGGGCCCCAGAGGCCGACATCGGAGCAAAACGTCGGGATCGAACCAAAATCGTGTCGTCGGAGATCTGGCACATAGCGGTGCACGAGCGGCCACTGGTGAAACAACAAGATGCCGAGGCCGCTGCTCCCAGGACCTCTGCCCAGGACCTCTCCCCAGGGTATGTTCAACAATAGAGGATAATCCTGAGACCCAAAAAATATCCCGGCAAAGCAACCTAACAGCGATGTGTATAAGCATATCTGGAAGCATTCCCCTCAAGATTCAGGTGAGAATCCAGTTGTAGAATTCTGCTGTTCTCGCAGTCGCAGTCGCATTCGCAATGATAGTCGAAGTGGCAACGGCCTTAGGATCCAATGGAATCCTAAGGATTCCTAGGGATTCCTAAGGCATCCCTAGGCATCCTTCGGAATCCATAGGAATCCTGAGGATGCTTAACTCTGCCCACGGATTCCTAAGGATGCCTACGGATTCCTAAGGATTCCTAGGGATTCCTAAGGATTCATATGGATTCCTACGAATGCCTCAGCCTGCCTCAGTTTCAGCCTCAGCCTCAGCCTGCCTCGGCTTGCCTCAGCCTCAGCCTCAGCCTGTCTCGGCCTCAGCCTCAGCCTGCCTCAGCCTGCCTCAGCCTCAGCCTCAGTCTCAGCCTCAGCCTGTCTCGGCCTGAGTCTGCCTCGGCCTCAGCCTCAGTCTGCCTCAGCCTCAGCCTGCCTCAGCCTCAGCCTCAGCCTGTCTCAGCCTCAGCCTGCCTCAGCATCAGCCTGCCTCAGCCTCAGCCTGCCTCGGCTTGCCTTGGCCTCAGCCTCAGTCTGCCTCGGCCTCAGCCTCAGCCTCAGCCTGCCTCAGCCTCAGCCTCAGCCTGCCTCAGCCTCAGCCTGCATCAGCCTCAGCCTCAGCCTGCCTCAGCCGCAGCTTGCCTCAGCCTCAGCCACAGCCTCAGCCTCAGCCTCAGCCTGCCTCAGCTCAGCCTCAGCCTCTCATCTCAGCCTGCATCAGCCTCAGCCTCAGCCTCAGCCTCAGCCTCAGCCTCAGCCTGCCTCAGCCTGCCTCAGCCTCAGCCTGCCTCGGCCTCAGCTCTGCGTCAGCCTCAGCCTCAGCCTCAGCCTGCCTCAGCCTCAGCCTCAGCCTGCCTCGGCGTGCCTCAGCCTCAGCCTAAGCCTCAGCCTGCCTCGGCCTCAGCCTGCCTCGGCCTCAGCTTGCCTCAGCTCGGGCATTCAAAATATGGCACTGGACTGTGTTCTGGGAACACGAAGATCACGAAGTGGCCCACAGTTGGCTCCGGGCAATCAAAATATGGTACAGGAATGGTGTTCTGGGAACACGAAGAACACGAAGTGGCCTACAGTTGGCTCCGGGCATTCAAAATGTGGCCTGGGAATGGTGTTCTGGGAATACGAAGAACACGAAGTGGCCTACAGTTGGCTCCAGGCATTCAAAATGTGGCCTGGGAATGGTTTTCTGGGAACACGAAGAACACGAAGTGGCCTACAGTTGGCTCCGGGCATTCAAAATGTGGCCTGGGAATGGTGTTCTGGGAGCACGAAGAACACGAAGTGGCCTAAAGTTGGCTCCGGGCATTCAAAAAGTGGCCTGGGAATGGTGTTCTCTTGGCTCCGGGCAGTCAAAATGTGGCCTGGGATAGGGTTCTGGGGAGTTCCCGGATTCCCGCGGCACACGTCCGGCATCTGCCCAGACCCCCCTGGGGAGTCATGATGCTCTCTTTTGAAACCACTAGAAACCTATCAGTCTTCGCTGCTAGGTAAAAAACGCGAGGCGCATCTGGCCGTGGCGACCACGAAGCCCACAAAAAACGGGAACGAGACAAGGGCCGCGGTATCGACTTCGCCCCCTGCTCCTCCTCCTCCTCCTCCTCCTCCTCCTCCTCCTCCTCCTCCTCCTCCTCCTCCTCCTCCTCCTCCTCCTCCTCCTCCTCCTCCTCCTCCTCACAGCAACGTCGTGAGAAAGCACGACTGGAGCCCCAGACCCAATCTTCCTGCTGCATCCTTCCAGCCGGGCCGATCTGTGACGGCCCCGGGGCCCGCGAAGCCTGGCGGCAGCGCCCGGTGCGAGAAGACTGCAACGCCTGCGCCTCAGGGGAGGCAGGGGATTGTCGAAAGCCTTAGGTCGGGCATGCCCTCCTACAGGCGGATTGTGGACGAAAAATAAAACAGATTCAAAAACTACTCAAAAAAACAAAATTATCCTGACGAAAGACCCAACCATATGCGGTTGTGAGTGCCGCAATTGTGAGTACCTTCTTCGGTGGCGCTCCGTATGGGGCCACGAACCGCATGAGGGGTATGCCGAAATATGGCGGGGTACACAACGCAAAGGAATACGATAGGTCAGATTACGAAAGAATGAACGCGGGTGAGCCAGAGCGCGAGAGAGTCTGAGTGTGAATGGGTCTGCGTGGGAGTGAGTATATTTGCATGAATGCGATCTTGGCTACGCCTAGTGTAAATGTATATGAATGTGAATGGCTCGAGCACGCCTGTCCGAACACTCGTGACACTGGGCGTGGCCGCCGCAGGCAGCTTCCGCGGGAACCCCGACGGCAGCGCCCGCGCGCCGCGACGCCCATGTCGGCACGCCCCTCACGGGGATCGCACCCGCTTCCGCCCCTTCTTTTCCCCCCTCTTTGCCTGCGCGCTCCAAAAATCCAAAGCTGCGGGCGCAGAGCAGCGCGGAGTCCCCGCGACGCGCGCAGGTCGCCGCGGAGGGGTCCCAGCGACGCGCGCAGGTCCTGAGATGGAGCTCCCTGTGGGGCCACGAAACGTGTGAAGGGGTGCCATGCGAACTGCACCACTGGGACCTTAGGTGGAGCTCCCTGAGGGGCCACGAAACGTGTGAGGGGTGTGCCAAAAAGGGGCGGTGGCGCCATGCGAGCTGCGCCACTTGGACCTCAGGTGGAGCTCCCTGAGGGGCCACGAAACGTGTGAGGGGTGTGCCAAAATGGGGCGGTGGCGCCATGCGAGCTGCGCCACTTGGACCGTAAATGGAGCTCCCTATGGGGCCACGAAACGTGTGAGGGGTGTGCCAAAAAGGGACGGTGGCGCCATGCGAGCTGCGCCACGTGGACCTTAGGTGGAGCTCCCTATGGGGCCACGAAGCGTGTGAGGGGTGTGCCAAAATGAGCTCCCTGAGAGGCCACGAAACGTGTGAGGGGTGTGCCAAAATGGGGCGGTGGCGCCATGCGAGCTGCGCCACTTGGACCTCAGGTGGAGCTCCCTGAGGGGCCACGAAACGTGTGAGGGGTGTGCCAAAATGGGGCGGTGGCGCCATGCGAGCTGCGCCACTTGGACCTCAGGTGGAGCTCCCTGAGGGGCCACGAAACGTGTGAGGGGTGTGCCAAAATGGGGCGGTGGCGCCATGCGAGCTGCGCCACTTGGACCGTAAATGGAGCTCCCTATGGGGCCACGAAACGTGTGAGGGGTGTGCCAAAATGGGGCGGTGGCGCCATGCGAGCTGCGCCACTTGGACCGTAAATGGAGCTCCCTATGGGGCCACGAAACGTGTGAGGGGTGTGCCAAAAAGGGGCGGTGGCGCCATGCGAGCTGCGCCACGTGGACCTTAGGTGGAGCTCCCTATGGGGCCACGAAGCGTGTGAGGGGTGTGCCAAAAGGAGCTCCCTGAGGGGCCACGAAATCTGTGAGGGGTGTGCCAAAATGGGGCGGTGGCGCCATGCGAGCTGCGCCACTTGGACCTCAGGTGGAGCTCCCTGAGGGGCCACGAAACGTGTGAGGGGTGTGCCAAAATGGGGCGGTGGCGCCATGCGAGCTGCGCCACTTGGACCGTAGGTGGAGCTCCCTATGGGGCCACGAAACGTGTGAGGGGTGTGCCAAAAAGGGGCGGTGGCGCCATGCGAGCTGCGCCACGTGGACCTTAGGTGGAGCTCCCTATGGGGCCACGAAACGTGTGAGGGGTGCGCCATGATGATGACGATGATGATGATGATGACGATGAGGATGATAGGAGGGGAGAGGAGGCGGAGGAGGAGAGGAAGGAGACGCGGGGCACCGTCTCTTCAAAACGAGGACCCAACACCACAGGATGGTTGGGAAATAGTGAGAAAAAGCATCCCCTGTCTATTCGTTGACTATTTCTGAATGTTCCTCCTGTAGAGGAGTCGCACGCCCAGCTTAACACAGAAGCCGTCCGCTTCAATCCGCCCGCTTCGACTCGTCGGCTTCTCGTCGCCTGGACGGAGCGGGAGAGGACGAGACGACAGAGGGCGAACCCAAAAGGGACGACCCGAAAGAGGACGAGACGAAAGCGGACGAAACCAAAGTCCACCCTCCCAGGGGGCCCGCCCCGAGAGCCCCCCCGGGGGCGCCCCGCAGAAGCTGCGGAGAGCCCGCGGGCGCCCCCGGGGTGTGCGAGGCGGCCCAGCGCCGGCCACGACGAGCGGTGGGCTGCACCGGAGGCCAAGACGGGCACGAGGCGAGAGGGCAAGAGGCGAGAGATGAGGGGCAAGGGTTGGGGGGGGCCTGGCAAATGGGGGGGATGCATCGGCCTGGAATCGGCGCTGCACCGCCGAGAGACCGGCGATGGGCCCCCGATGGTGCATCCGCACGTTCCTGGGCAGGCCGGGGCTGTCGGGCCCCACATCGGCGATCAAGGGGCGACTGGGGGTCGAGGCAGCCCCCCTAAGCCTATCCCCCCGGATCGTTGCCCCTGGAGAGGAACGACAAAGACGGAGCCCGATCAGACCACACCCACCAAAGCACGCCCGAAACGCCGCGGGCCCTCGACCCAGCAGCACGACCCTCGACTCTCGACGAACGCGTCCCTCGACCCTCGACGACGACGCCGACGGCCCTCGACCGTCGACCATCGCCCCTCGGAATGCGACGACAGCGACGACGACGACGACGACGACGACGACGACGACGACGACGACCCTCGACCCTCGACCCTCGACCCTCGACCCTCGACCGTCGACCCTCGACGGCGACGCCGACGACCATCAACCCAGCAGTCCGACCCCAGCGCCTGCCGGGCCTGTGCTGGATCGAGTCGCGGCATCGGATCGGATCGGAAACGGATCGGACCGCCGGCGAGTCGCTCCGAATCGAAGCGAAATCGGGTCGCCGAGCCGAGCCCTGGTTGGCCCCGACAGATGCTGGCGACTCGAGCCGAATCGGACCGAGTCGGAATCGCGGCCCCGGCCAGCGGATCGAAACGGATAACTGGAGACCCTGCCCTCAGACATCCAATGTCTCGTGTTCCGCGGAAGTGCCGGACCCTTTTCGCCAGGGCTGGCTACTCATCGTGAGTCAATTTTCCCCAATTCGGAAACGGCTTCTCATTTGTTTTGAAACAACCGATGGGTGCGAAGCCTGGGTCCAGATGCCTTCCCCGGGCTGCTTGGTCTTGTCTCGTTCGTTGTTGATGTTGAAGAGGCCTTCCCCGGGGTAGTTGGTCTTGTTTCCTTCCTGTGTTTGAAGAGGCCTTCCCTGGGCTGGCTGTTTTTGAAGGGGCCTTCCCTGGGTTGCTTGGTCTTGCTATCTTAATGTTCAACGAGGCCTTGTATGAGTTCCTTGCCTAGCAACGCCAAGCAACGCCAAGCAACGCCAAGCAACGCCAAGCAATGCCAAACAATGCAATGCCAAGCAATGCAAGGCCAAGCAATGCTTACCAATGCCAAGCAGTGCAGCTGAGGAAGCGCTTTCCGCGCCGGGCTCGTTTGCCGGACCCCGGGGCCCAGCGAAGGCCCCCAGAGGCCGAACAACGGCGAAAAACTTTCGTCGGGATGCCTCGGCCCTAGACCCAGCCCGCCCCCCCTCCTCCCCCTCCTCCTCCTCCTTCTCCTCCTCCTCCTCCTCCTGCTCCTCCCCCCCCTCCTCCTCCTCCTCCTCCTCATCCTCCTCCTCCTCCCCCTCCTCCCCCTCCTCCTCCTGCTGCCCCTCCTCCTCCTCCTCCCCCCCCTCCTCCTCCTCCTCCTCCTCCTCCTCCTCCTCCTCCTCCTCCTCATCCTCATCCTCCTCCTCCTCCTACTCCTCCTCCTCTCTCTCCTCCTCCTCCCTCCTCCTCCTCCTGCTCCTCCTCCTCCTCCTCCTCCTCCTCCTCCTCCTCCTCCTCCTCCTCCTCCTCCTCATCATCATCATCGACCCCAGTGCCTGCTGCTTCCACTGCAGCAGCGGCGCCGCTGCCAGGCGCCCGGCGCCAGCGGCGCCGGCCCGCACGCCCGCTGGCCTGACGCAGCTGCGCCCGACCAGAGCCGCCGCGGCCGCCAACGTCGCCAGCAGGGCCGCAGCGAACGCCCTCGGGGAGGATTCGTTCTCGAGGCGACGACGACGTTGACGACGACGACGACGACAAAGACAAAGACAAAGACAAAGATTACCCCAGTGCAACCCTACCTAGAAGTTTGAGCCCCTAGGAAAGCAGCATCAGTTGCTATGCTATGCCATGCTATGCTGCGCTATGCTGCGCTATGCTATGATATGCTATGCTATGCTGCGCTATGCTATGCTACGCTACGTTATGTTTTGCTTTGCTTTGCTATGCTATGTTATGCTAAGCTATGGTATGCCATGCTGCGCTGTGCTATGCTAAGTTATGATATGCAATGCTATGCTAAGCTGCGCTATGTTATGTTATGATATGCTATGCTATGATGTGCTATGAGATGCTATTATGCGCTATTTTATGCTACGCTATGCTATGCTCTGCTGTGCTCTGCTACGCTAAAGCTCAGCGAAGCCAAGATGATGGTAAGCTAAGCTAAGATAAACCTGAGCTAATATGAAGCTAAGCTAAGCTAAGATGAAATAAGCTAAGCTAAGATGAGATAAGCAACGCTAAGCTAAGGGGACGTAACTGGGGGAACCGCGGGGCGGATGCCGGGGGAACCGCCCGGGGCGATTTCCACTGCCCGGCCCCTTTAAGCCCATAGAGTAAGAACCCTTCTAGGCAGAGCCTAGGTAGGGAACAAAGACAAAGACAACGACAAAGACAAAGACGACGACGACGACAAAGACGACGACGACGACGACGACGAAGGCGACAAAGACGACGACAAAGAAAACGACAAAGACGACAAAGACGACAAAGACGACGGCGAAGACGACGACAACGACGACGACGGCGATGTCGTCGACGATCGAGGTGCGCTGCGGGCTTAGAAAGCGTGCGGGGCCGGCCGGAGCCTCGTCGTGGGCGCCAGACACACCTTGGAAGGCCTTAAAGACCTCCTTCTCTGAGATCTTGGCTTTGCAATTTGTTCACCTTGCGTTTTCGCTTCATTTCGGGGCCAGGACCCTCCCAGATCGATGACGCTCGGAAACTGACCCAGAAAAACGGTGTCTGGGGCTCTGGTGGTGGTTGTTCACGATGTTGCATTTTTGTTCGCAGCGTCTGATCTCGGGGTTCATCAAGATGCCACTGCAATGGCAAGGTACGTTATGTGGAGTTCCTCTTGGAGGAGGCAAAGATGGCTCGTGGCTCTGGGTCTGGTTTCGAGGGCAAACGAATGCAGTCTACGAAATGGAAGTAGATGGACAGTTAGATACCGAGAAAGCGAAAATGAGGGAAGCAAATAGAACATGAGGTGATGCCGCAAAGGAGGGAAGGGGATAGAAAAGAAGGTGAGGGGAGGGAGTTGAGGAATTCCCTGGGAATGTTCGCACGCTACACTCTCACTTGACAGCCTGGCCCAAGCGCAAGGTCCTCGCCCATCGCAGCGCGGACGGCGTTCAAAAACTCGCTGAGCGCGGAGTCGCCGGGCTGCGACGATAGAGGACGCGGGTCAGAGCTCCACCATAGGCGCAAGCACAGCCAGCAACCGGCCAAGTGTTAAGCTCTGCGCTGCGCCAACGCACACATGCCTGCGACAACCTAATCATTCCGCGCCCACTCGTCCGCGACCCGCTCCAGGGGAGAGAGTAGAGGCCTCCCAGGTGGAATCCGAGTAGATGGGGTCAGAGGATCGCGCAGCATCGCCAATGCATCGGCGATGCATGGCGCCGGCGAGCGCCGCAGACGAGCCCGTTTTCTTGCGCCGCCCAGGCGGAAGAGCAGCAGCGGAAATCTCGAGCTCGAGCCAGGGGCTGCTGAGAACCAGCGACGCTTGCGGCTCGGACCCACCTCGGCGTCCCCGTCGGATGGAAGTTTTCACTCGGGGCGGAGGAGGAGGAGGAGGAGAAAGCAACGGAGGAGGAGAAGAAAGGAAAGAGAGAAAGAGGGGAAAGGGAGGGGGGCAAGCTAGGTGCGCTCGCGTCATATCTGACTTCCTACCCCTCCCTCCCATCCCTTACCATGGCGCAGATCCCCTCTCTACTCGCTCAGTCGGATGTCGAGCAGGGCAATGATCCCGAAAGGGTACGCGATGCATTGTAGAGCACGGCATGGCATGGCGTAGAAGAGCACCGCAAAGCGTAGTATCAACCTAGCATTGCATTGCATGCCGTGGCATGGCACGGGAAATGACGCCAGCGCTGCAGCGGGAGCACGAGTCGAAACGAGCGGAAGCGCGGAAATGAGGCCAGCGCTGCAGCGGGAGCACGATTCGGAACGAGCGGAAGCACGGAAATGAGGCCAGCGCTGCAGCGGGAGCACGATTCGGAACGAGCGGGGCCCGAAAATGAGGCCGGCGCCTCAGCGAGAGCAGCATTTTGAAAAAAAATGCAGACGAAAACCCAACTCCGGGGAAACCTGTGTAAAAAAACAATACGCGGGGGGGGGTCGGCCACTTTCAAACCGTCGTCCGGGGAATAGGGAGAGTAGTATTCATATTGAGTAATTGTGTAGGGCGGCGGCGACAGCGGCGACGCTGACGAAGACCACGACCACGACAACGACCATCGCTGCGACGGCCACAGCGACGACGACGACGACGACGACGACAACGACAACGACAACGACAACTACAATGACGACTACAATGACGACGACGACGACGACGACGACGACGACGACGACGACGACGACGACGACGACGGCGGCGACGACGACGACGACGATGCTGACGCCGACCACGACGACGCTGACAATCACAACGACAACGACCACAACTACGACCACGACGACGACCACGACGACGACGACAACGACGACGACAGTGACGACCACGGAGACCACGACGACGGCCACGACTGAGAGAACCACGGCACTGACGACGACCAACGCGACAACCACGAGGCCGCGACTACGTCGTCAATGACGACGACGACGACGACGCCGCCGCCGCCGACGACGACGACGACAACGACGACGACATCGACGACAACGACGATGTCGTCGACGGCGGCGGCGGCGGCGACGACGACGGCGACGACGGCGACGACGACGACGACGATCACGACGACGATCACGACGACGACGACGACGACGACGACGACGACGACGACGACGACGACGACGACGGCGAGCTCCTGGCGCGGGGCCGGCAGCACGCCGCTGAGGGGTGCGACGCGTCGTCGCCGCCAGAGGCCGCCGGCGAAGGCCGCACCACGCCTGGCCCGTCCTTGGAGAGCAACTCACACAAGCCTTTGGTCGTCCCCATGGCGCCCAATAGCGCGCCATGGGAACAGCCTGTATCTTCTTCCTCCTCTTTATCCTCCTCTTTTTCCAGCTCCTCCTCCTCTTCCTCCTCCTCCTCCTCCTCCTCCTCCTCCTCCTCCTCCTCCTCCCCTTGTCCGTTAATTGTCTGACCTATCCCCATCCCCAGCGGGCCATGGAATACCAGCCCCACCATACCACCACCCCAAGTGGGGATAGGCCCCTCCAAACCCGAGGAAACAGCCGAGATATTTCCATCTACGGGTGTATATCGGCCAGTGGGGCAAAAGGCCGCACGAATTGGGACAGGGATCGGTCAAACAATGTTCCGTCGAGGCTGCCGGGCCGTGACCGGGGAGGCCTGTCGGGGCCTCTGGTCCTTGGGAATCAATTCACGGAAGCTTTCAGTCGCTCCCATGACGCCCAATAGCGAGGCCAATCGCGTCGCATGGCGGTATTGGGCGCTGTTGGTCGCTATGGGGCGGCAATTGAGCGCTGTTCGGCGCTGCTAGGCGCCACTGGGCGCTGTTGAAACCTGGTGGGCGCAGTTCGCCGATGTACGCACCGAATCACAGGAGCCCGCTGTTCTTCACTCGCGATGCCGCCCGTGACCGGCCCCGCCCGCCCGCCACCCGCCCACCACCCTGGTCAAGTCGCGATCCGCGACGGCGCCGTGTGGCAAGCGGCCATTCCTGAGCATTCCCAGGCGGCGTCGGCGCGAGCCGTGACGTGACTGGCCCCATCCGCCCCCCGGTCGCGCCCCCTGGTCGCCAGGGGATACAAGAAAGGGTCTCCTGCTGTGCGGCGCACAGAGGCACACTGGTACGATGTGTCCTCCTTGGAGGCGCGCGTCCGACCCGGCCGGCCATACAGTATAACCACATTGCTGTGCATCCTTTCCCGAGCGGTGTGGTCAGAAAGCGCCCGCCACGACGCATATGCTACCAGATTTCTCGGTGGGCGCGTCGCCCCTGGGAGGGGGGGCACACAGAGTACAGCCGGCCCGTATCATAAGGATGCGCGATAAGGATACAAGGGCATTGGACGCCCACTTCGAAGCCTTTCGAGCGGGGCGCGGCCAACGAAAGTGGCCAAGGATGGACCGCGGAGGCAATGATGCAAAGGTGCCCTTGGGAAGGTCGCCCATCCTTACTATGCGGGTCGACTGTAGCATGTTGGGGTGACGCCGATGTTGGGCGCGACTCGAAGAGAGAAAGTCCACCCAAGGCAAGCGGAAGCGTCCTCGGGAGCGCAGCTCGCCACGGGCAGGTAGCCGCAGGCTGCGGCGCCTGGCCTCGGAGGCGCTGGCGCCCTCATGGGCGCCCGCGGCCGCCGTCGGGCCGCCAGGAGGGAGGAAGGGAGGGAGGGGAGGAGGGGGGGAGGAGGAGGAGGAGGAGGAGGAGGGAGGAGGAGGAGGAGGAGGAGGAGGGGAGAGAGAAGGAATAGGAGGAGGAGGAGGAGGAGGAGGAGGACGAGAGGGAGGAGGCGGGAGAGGAGGGGGAGGAGGAGGGGGGGAGGAGGAGGAGAGGAGGAGGAGGAGGAGGAGGAGGAGGAGGCGGAGGAGGAGGAGGGGGAGGAGGAAAAGGAGGAGGAGGAGGAGGAGAGGAAAAGGAGGAGGAGGGGGAGGGAGGAGGAGGAGGAGGAGGAGGAGGAGGAGGAGGAGGAGGAGGAGGAAGAGGAGGAGTTCGGGCACCTTGCGGGTAGGAGGAGGAGGAGGAGAAGAAGGAGGAGGAGGAGGAGGAGGACGAGGAGGAGGAGGAGAAGGAGGAGGACGAGGGGGGGAAGGACCCCGAGACCCGGTCGTGGTTGTCACAGCGGGCGTTCTCGCCCATGGTCGGGCCGCGGGACCATCACAGATCGATCCGGTTCGAGAAATTAGCAACAGGATGGGGTCCAGGGCTCGGGTCGTGATCACACGCGACGCCTCAAAGGCGTGGAGCCGCCCAGGGCCTGGGCACCCCTTCCCCGCGCAGGCTGGGCGCGCCCTCGGGGCCAAAATGGCTGCGGGCCGCCGGCGAGAGGAGTCGAGGGAGCAAGGGGAGGCGAGGGAGCGAGGGAGGGAGGGAGGGCGGGAGAAGGGAGGAGGGCAGGGGGAAGGGGAGGAGGAGGAGGAGGAGGAGGAGGAGGAGGAGGAGGACTATGGACTATGGACTATGGATTGGCCTGCCTCCGAAGAGGCGGGTCCGAAAAGAGAAAGGTGGAACACACAGGCGGTGGCTGCCGCTTCGGGCAGCAGGCGGAGCAGAGCAAGGGCCGCACGTGCCAACGAAAAATGGTCCCTTTGTTACCCCGCCGGCGTCAAGAACATCGCACTCAACAACACCATCGTCATCATAGTCGTGAAGGCCGTCACCGTCGAGCAGCTTACCGTGTGAAGCTGGCAAGGTGGGGAACCCACGCAAGCTGGGGGTCCACAGCAGCTAAATCCCCTGACGCGTGATACAGTCGGAAAATGGCAGGGACGACAGGTCCCAGCGAAACATTGCGCCCAGGGTCAAGCCCGTCCAGCAGGCGGCCCAATCGATCGCGGCCTGTTCTGGAAGCCGCTTTGCGCAAACACTGGCGAGACGAGTGTGACACATTTGTCGAAGAATGCGACCCGCAAAGTTTACAAAATATGTAAGGGCCGGCTTTCATTACAGTATGTCCCGTGCCGTGCGGGGCGGGACAAGGGAGTTTGCTAGGGCATGCTTATGGCGGCTGGAAGACCAGCACGGTATGCAACGGAAGCGCTGGACATCTTGATCCCAAGCCAGTTTATGGTGCACTCCCCGAGAAGGGAGGACAAGGGAAAGAGAGGGGGCAGGAGGGGGAGGAGAAGGACGACGGAGACGGGGGATGCCATCTAATTTGGCAAGGCCCTTACTGGCCATGTGGGCCACAAACATGCCAACATGCTCGACCACTGTGCGAGAACGTGCAATGCGGGTCATAGCATCCGAATCCACGGGATGCAAGTCAGCCCCACGTCGGGCGAACGTGTTGGCGCAGTCGTTGCCTGTAGTCGCCCAGACCGCCTGCACAGGCGGCATCACGTCTAAATGCGAAGTCTCTTTACACACGGAGATCAAATCATATCCGATATCACGGGCTTTGAGATGGATGCGCCCCCAAATGTCGGCGCGCGGGTCCCAGCCCGAGACAGCATGGGACTCAGGAGCCGACCCAGTATCCAGCACTCATTGACAATCAGCATAATTCTCCTAACATCCACGCGCATCAGGAGCAGCATGAAGCAAGAAAATAAGAGCGCCATGGACTCTGATCCAGGAACTGACTGGCGCAGCCCAGAATAAGCCCAAAAAGCTGCCACCCGAGCAGATCCACTAAGGCGCACCGACACAGCCGAGAAACCGCATCTGAGGGCACGGGGAGTTGGCCCATAAAAGCTCGAGCCGCCGCCGAAAACGGGCGAAACCAACAACGGCTGGTCAGAGCCTTGGAAGTCCCAGTGGGCCTCCAGGCCCAGGAGGGGGTGGGGGAGGAGCCGCTCAGGGTCAGGCACTAATGCTGAATGCCAAAGTGGATCCGCCAGGAACCTCGCACGAACTCGCTCAACATGGGCTGGCAGACCGCAGGTGCGACGATCTTCCCAGAGAGCAGGACAGCTCCAGAGTAAATGAGGCAGCGCCGAAGCCTCATCATTCGACGCGTGCCCACACAGCGAGCATGACGCCATCGGAGGTGCAGTGTAAGTGCTCGCCCACGTCAGCCGCGGCCTGGCACTCTGCCCCGGGGCCTGTGCACTCCGATATAACCTCTCGAATGCAACGACCGCATCCGTCCTCGCCCCGAGAAAACCTCGCCGATGCAACCGCCCCCATCCGCCCTCAGCGGCGCCGACGCTGAAGCCCCCGCTCCGCCATCCTCTCCAGCTCCAGCCCAGGCGCTGCCGACTAGGACTTCTTGCCTCCCACGTAGACGATCGGCATCCCCATCGCCTTCCTCAGGTCGCGGCCCGCGAACTGGCCCATCTTCGCCATGGTTTCTTCCTTCACGCCCTTCGGGGGCACCGCCCTGAAGTTGGGAGACTCGTTGATGCCGATCTGGATCTCGCCTGGGCCCTCTACCCAGACTTCCTGCTCGCCCTCGCTCGGGTTCCTGTTATTGTGGTTGCGCGTCTTGTAGCTCTCGCTAACCGCGCACGCATTGATCGCCTCTGCGATCATGGCCTGGCCGAGCTCGCCGCTGTCCCCCATCAGCTTCAGGAAGTCGTTCGGGGCGCCCACTGCCCGATCCATTGACGCTGGCACAGCGGCTTGATCTTCTCTCTGCCACTCCGACGCCATCTCCTGGATGCCTCTCATGAGCGCCATCCCCGCGTGGATGCCTGGTTGCCCCATCTTGCGCCCCTTGCCCTTCCCCCTGACCTGGCCCCCGCAGTTCTGCCCCGCTGCCATCGCCCTCCGAAACGCCCACCTGCTAACTGGCACGAGGGCGAAGTCCGAGGCCACGTGGCTCACATCTCTGATCTCTGCTGCCGAACGGAGGGTCGGCCGCTGGAGCCCGTTGATGCACCCTCTGAGGTCGAACTCCTCCCAATCTTCCGCTGCGCGTGGCTGGCGGGGGGGTCTACGACCCCCTCCTCCGACTCCGCCGCCCCCCCCCCCGTCGCCACGGCCGCGGACGCTGGCGGGCTGCCCGCCGACGCGGCGCCGGCCCCCTCTTTGCACCACCGGTACTTTCCTTTTCCCCTGCCGCCCTCGCGGCGCTTCGGCCCCCCCCCATCTTCGCGCTTGCCCCTTTCGGGCGGGGGTCGCCCCCGCTGCGCCATCGCCATCTTTCGCGCAGCGCGGCCCAGGATGGCGGCGGCGCACGCGCACCTGAAAGCCCCCCAAGCATGGAGCCTGAAAGCCACAGAGGGCGTCGACAAGGGAAGGGGGCTCTTGTACTGGATGATTCTAACAACTTCTGTTTGTTGAAACAAATCCGCGGCCCCCCGCTGCCCTCGCGACGCGGTCGGTCGTCGTTGTTTGGAGGCGAAAGAGTTCGAGCACCATGGGCAGTGATTCGTCATCACCAAGCTGGGGATCAGCGGAAGACAGTTGCGCGCCACTCCCCCGTGCCCCGCCAGCGCCGCCACCGCGGGGAAATTCCGCCCCGCGCACCTGCCCCTCTGCCCAAGTTCCCCAGTCACAAAAACTGAACCAACACTTCGCCCCCCACCGAAAACGCCCTCTGGGCGTCGGTGGTTTAGAGAGTTCCCTCTCCCACCCCTCCCGCCCCCCCCTCGGGGAGGGGTTCACCCCTCTCCCTACCCCCTCCCCTGGTGGACCTGAACGGGGGGTCGCGAGGCGTCGGGGCGCCCATGGCGGCCTCGGAGAGGAAGCCAAGATCATCGGCCCAACCAAGTTTTTGGCCCCATTGCGGCCTCCTGAGGGGGGGGCTGCAATTAGTAGCCCCCCCTCCTGTGATCGATCTCACCCAAGATGGCCCAAAGATGGCCCCCGAGGCCCCCGAGGGCGCCCATGGAGAGCCCCAAGAGGTGGCCAGGAAGCCCCACGAGGCCCCCAGGATGCCCCCAAGAGGCTCCCGAGAGACCCGCAAGAGGCCCCAAGAGACCCCCCAGATGCACCCTAGATGCCCCAAGAGGCCTCGGCGAGAATGCCAAATCATTGAGGCCACGAAGGTTTTAGCCACACGTTGGCCTCTTGGGGGGGGGCACTGATGAAGATGACTCCAAGAGCGCCTGGGAGAAAGCCCACGATGACCTCCAAGATGGCCCAAGATATCCCAAGATGTCTGAAAATGGCTTCCTCTGCGTGCTGACCGCTTCCAAGCTCGAGGCAATTCCTCTGGGCATCTTTTCTGGATGGGCCGGCGGGGATTCTTTTCGGTCGCGGCCGCAAGCGAAGAGGCAGGCGGCAGACAGGGAGTCCGGGCAAAAGGGCAAGCCTAAATAGCTACAGAATGCACAAGCCAGCCGGCCCACTCACAATGCAGCCGCGAAGCTGAAAGGGGGCTGACGGCGGGGGGCACCCTGGAAGCTCGAGCACGCGCACAGGACAAAATGTCGAGGAAGCCGATGCCTGCCATAGGCACGGCGCTGGTGGGGATTCGCGAAGCGTCAACAATTTCGGGTAGCATTCCATCCCAGGCCTCTCCAGCGCGGGGCAAGACACTGGGGTCCGTCTCAATCCAAGCCCCCCAAATCTCTCGCACCCTTCTTGAACATTGAGATGTCTGATTGCCACCGCGCGCACCAAATTCCCGACGCCCCCGCTGACCTCCGCCGGGGCCTGGAAATCTTGAGACCACCTGCTTTGCCCAGGATTTAGATGCTTCGCATGTTCCCCCAGTATCCAATCTCCTGATTTGGCGGGGGCTGCCCAGTTTCGACGCGCCAAAAAATGCTGCCAACGCACTGCCAAAGTCCCCTGGATATTTCGCCTATTGTCTGCACCACCGCAGCCCGCGCATCCTCGGCGCTCTCGGGCAGCGCGGCATCCTCCATCACCTGAAAACCTCGTTGTCGGCGCTGCACCTGGTCGTGCCATCTGCTTCTATCCAGCTCATCCTGCCTCCTGCCATTCCCCTCCAAAGAAGCGCCATCGCACTGTCGAGTGCTTTCAAGCGACGCGCCCCCAGTACGAGAGCCACCAATCCACTGAGGCCTGCCCCCGCAACGAACGCCCAGAGCATTTCCTGCTTTATCTTGCCGGTGGTATCAAAAGACCAGAAGCACCCACATTGTCTGCAAGCTACCTGCATGGCCCCACACCTCCTCCTGATCTCTCTCGCGTAGCCTTGATCCCCGGGTAGGCATAGCCCCGGCACTCTCATCTCCCCCATCGGCGCGCCCTTGATCCTCTTCTCTCTCTCTCTCTCTCTCTCTCTCTCTGTCTCTCTCTCCTCTCTCTCTCTCTCTCTCTCTCTCTCTCTCTCTCTCTCTCTCTTCTCTCTCTCTCTCTCTCTCTCTCTCTCTCTCTCTCTCTCTCTATGTATATATATATATATATATATATATATATATATTTCTCTCTCTCTCTCTCTCTCTCTCTCTCTCTCTCTCTCTTTCTGCAGCTGTCGCGCGGCCCCGTCTCGCCCTGTGCCTCGGAGGGAAACCAGGTGGTTAGTGTTGGCTGGGTTCAAGCTCCATCCCCCTCTCTCCAGCTTGGGTTCCAGGCGCTGCGCGGTGGCGTTGATCTGCCCTGCAATCCTTCTCGCATGGGCCATTGGCCGATCCGAGATATCCTCGCTTTCGCCAGAGCCGATTGGTGCTGAGACCCTGTGCGAGCCGAAAAATCCTCGCTTTCGCCACGCGCCGACTGGCGCTCCGAGATGACCTCGCTAGCTCCCGCCGCATGCGGGGGCGGGCCCGACGAGACCACTGCGTGGTGATGTCGTCCATGA
Source organism: Prorocentrum cordatum (assembly GCA_963575745.1). NCBI lineage: Eukaryota > Dinophyceae > Prorocentrales > Prorocentraceae > Prorocentrum > Prorocentrum cordatum. Next base: position 20,358 of record CAUYUJ010022058.1, on the reverse strand, counting down.
ACGCGTAGAGCGAGAGGTCGTGCTCTTGTTCGTTGACCGGGCCCGCTGTATCATGCACTGTCTGCATTTCGCCCCTCTCCCCCTTCTTCCTGGTGCCACTGTCCCACGTAAAGGTTGTATGTATCACTGAACTGCCTCGGGCACAAGGCAAGACCCCTTTTGCGCACCCGCGTAGTCCTCGCATGCAGCCAGTAACCTGCACATGCCCTACTCATTGACGCGCGATGTAGCGCCTCGACAACAAATGGCAGGTCCTCCTCCTTCCGACGTGGCGAAGCCTGATGCCAGCAACAGGTTGCGTTTCGTGCTCGCGAAGGCGTTTGTGCAGTCGTAGTTGCTGGCGATGGTGCTCGCCCCTGCCTGCCTTGCTCTCCGTTGCGTAGCTCCGACGCAGGTACACGCGTTTTCCCTCGGTATATTCCTGGGCCATCCCTGTGCCCAGCCTGGGTGATTCGGTGTCTTTCCTCTGCGATGGATGCCTTTGTGAAACATGATCGACCCACGAACCCGGAAAGGAATATAGAAATGTAACGCATGGAAACGTTTTCAAAAACACCTGATTGGGCGACGGGCAACTGCAATGCTAATTGCACCGATCTTGATGTACCGTGCCGAGGGCTGCGCCGTGCTGCACCGCGTTGAATTGCGATGTGCCATGCCGCGGTTGTGCTCTACAGCGTCGTGGATCGAGTCTTCCTTTGCACCCGAGTCCTGACCGAACCGATCTGGATCTTAAGCTCGAGCTGCCTCAGCACATAGTAGCTGCCCCAGAGCTAATGGACAGGGGGACATGCCAGGAGGACGCGCCGCGGAACGTCTCAAGGGACGCGCCAGGTGACATGCCAGGGGACGTGCCATGGGGACGCACCGCGGGACGTGCCAAGGGGGCGCGCTACGGAACGTGCTGGGGACAAGCATTTCGCTCGAGACATCCTGTCAAAATCCTCATTCTAGACATCCGCCCGAGCGACCTGGACACGTGAAAAAAAAGTTTCGCTCAACGCGTCCTCAACACATTCTCATGCTTAGCATCCGCCTGGGCGAACTGGACACGTGAAAACAAGTAGTTCGCTCGAGACATCCTCAACACAGTTTCATGTGAGACGTCCACCTGGGTGACCTGGGCACGTGAAAACAAGCGCTTCGCTCGAGACGTGTTCAACACCTCCTCATTCTAGACATCCGCCTGGGCAGCCTGGACACGTGCAAACAAGCGTCTCGATCGAGACTTTCTCGACACACTCTCAGGCTAGACATCCGCCTGGGCGACCTGGACACGTGAAAACAAGCGTATCTCTCGAGACATTCTCAACACATCCTCATGCTAGGCATCCGCCTGGGCAACCTGGACACGTGCAAACAAGCATCTCGATCGAGACTTCCTCAACACCTCCTCATTCTAGACATCCGCTTGGGCGACGAGGACGCGTGAAACCAAGCGTTTCGCTCGAGACATCCTCAACAATTCCAAGCGCTTGACCTCTGCCTGGGCAACCTGGAGGCGTGAAACCAAGCGTCTAGCTCGAGACAGCCACAAGACCTGGGCACGTGAAACCAAGCATCTCACTTGAGAGATCCTCTAAATTCTGGTCCCCAGGAGAGGACAATCTACAACACAAAGCAAGCGTTTCGCTCGAGACATCCTCAACCAATTCTGAAGCAAAACAAGCGCCTCGCGAGGGACATCCTCAAAGTTTAATTCGCCGGCCCTCTTCCCACTCGTTATTTATCGCAAAAGAAATCCGCCGGCCCTCTTCCCGTCAGATCCGGAGGTAAACCTACTAGAAGGGAACCCTGGGCCTGCGCCCTGTCCGGGAAAAAAGCCATCTCGATCTCGCAGCATGCGCGAGTGACTCTTTTCCTCCAATCCCCTTTTTTTGATTGCCTTTTTTCTGCTGAGAATAAAATAGGCCTGTGCCAATCCAGTAATGTAGCTTGAGATTGGCGACACTTGATAAGGATGTCAGCCAGCTTGTTCCTGCACTCCATACTCGCGTCTTTCTCCAACACTGACGATCCCAGCCCAGCTTTCTCGCATCTCCCCAGGTGATACGTTTTTTCTGTCGCCCGTAGCGCTTCACCGTCGTCACCTCTCTCTGTCCTGCCCAGCGCCCTGCCTGATGTCCAACCCGTTCTGAAAAATCGGCCTGCCCACCCTGCACTTGTAGAGTGAGCGGTACTTGTCCAAGTCCTGCTCGTCATCTCGCTTCTCCGCCGCCCGTACTTTCTGCCCCTCCAACTTCTAGCTTAGCTGCTCACGATCTTCCAAGTTGACCGTAGGTTCCACTAATATCCATGCGAATTCCACTGGTCTTCCCCACGGGGGGGAAGCCCTCCTCCTTGCCGCTTTCCTGCAATACTTCAGCATGTCTCGTTTGTCCCTCTCCAATTGGGCTTCCAGCCCCATACATCTGAAGATAGCAACATCAGTTATGCCGTGAGGTGTTCACCATATTGAACCGCCCTCCTACTGGGAAGGGCCGAAGACAAGTGCAATCGACTGAAGTACAATTGAAATGCCAGGCTGAGGACGCGCGAGGCGCTCGCTTGGGGAAAGGAGGGGGGGGGAGGAGACCCCGGCTTCTGGTTGTTCTTGGCCCCCTTCTGGCCGCCAAAGGTCTTTAGGAGGCCTCGAACGACCCCGAGAGGACTTCAGGGGAAAGAGTGGAGCCCAGTGGATACTAGTTTTACTCCTCTTGCAAGGTGGCATTACCGAAACGAGTGATAGTAGGGACACGAAATACTAATGAAACTCTTACCATGCGTTGCATGTGGAAACGAAGCGGAAACCGCCAGCCAACGTGCAAAGACTGCACGGGACCCACAGTCCCGACACCTGCGGGCACGCAGTTCACCACAGGCAGCTTTCGTTGACAATCCTGGGTCCCGAAATACCCCCCGAGGCAGAAGCATGATCGACCCACGAACCCGGAAAGGAATATAGAAATGGAAGGCATGGCAACGTTACAAAGACACCTGATTGGGCGACGGGCAAATGCAATGCTGAATGTATCGATGTTGATGTACCGTGCCGAGGGCTGTGCTGTGCTGCGCCGTGCTGATGCTGTACTGCGATGTGCCATGCCGCGAATGTGCTCTATAGCGTTGTGGATCGAGTCCTCATTTGCACCCGAGTCCTGACCGAACTGATCAGGATCTTAAGCTCGAGCTGCCTCAGAACATAGTAGCTGCCCCAGAGCTAATTGACAGGGGGGCATGCCAGGAGGACGCGCCGCGGAACGTCCCAAGGGACGCGCCAGGCGACGTGCCGAGGGACGTGCCACGAAGACGCACCGCGGGACGTGCCGAGGGGACGCGCTACGGAAAGTGCCAATGGAAGTGCCAATGGACGTGCCAGGAGACGCGCCGCGCGACGTGCCAGGGGGACTCGCCACAGGACGCGCCACGGAACGTGCCAAGTTGCAATGCTGAATGTATCGATCTTGATGTACCGTGCCGAGGGCTGTGCTGTGCTGCGCCGTGCTGAACTGCGATGTGCCATGCCGCGAATGTGCTCTATAGCGTTGTGGATCGAGTCCTCATTTGCACCCGAGTCCTGACCGAACTGATCTGGATCTTAAGCTCGAGCTGCCTCAGCACATAGTAGCTGCCCCAGAGCTAATGGACAGGGGGACATGCCAGGAGGACGCGCCGCGGAACGTCCCAAGGGACGCGCCAGGCGACGTGCCAGGGGACGTGCCACGAAGACGCACCGCGGGACGTGCCGAGGGGACGCGCTACGGAACGTGCCAATGGACGTGCACCGCGCGACGTGCCAGGGGGACTCGCCACAGGACGCTCCGCGGAACATGCCAGGCAACATGCCAGACTGCAATGCTAGGGGTATCGATATTGATGTACCGTGCCGAGGGCTGTGCTGTGCCTGGGCGACCTGGACACGTGAAAACACGCGTTTCGCTCAAGACGTTCTCAGCACATCCTCATGCTAGACATCCGCCTGGGCAACCTGGACACGTACAAACAAGCGTCTCGATCGAGGCTTTCTCGACACATCCTCATGCTAGACATCCGCCTGGGCGACCTGGACACGTGAAAACAAGCCTCTGGTTCGAGACATCCTCAACAAATCCTAATGCTAGACATCTGTCTGGGCAACCTGGAGGCGTGAAACCAAGCGTCTCGCTCGAGACATCCTCAAGACCTGGGCACGTGAAAACAAGCATTTCACTTGAGAGATCCTCTGAATTCAGGTCCCCAGGAGAGGACAAGCTATAACACAAAACAAGCGTTTCGCTCGAGACATCCTCAACCAATTCTGAAAAACAAATGTTTCGTTAGGGACATCCTGAAATTTTAATTCGCCGGCCCTCTTCCCACTCGTTATTTATCGCAAAAGAAATCTGCCGGCCCTCTTCCCGTCAGACCCGGAGTTAAACAGCTAAAAGAGAACCCTGGGCCTGCGCCCTTTCCGGGAAAAATCAGCCCACCCTTCGGCGTGTGCGGCACGCTGTCATCGTCGTCCTCGTCGCCGTCTTCGTCGTCGTCGTCGTCGTCGTCGCCAGTCCCAAGAAAATTGAGGAACGAACAGAAGAAAGAAACATTGTAGATGAGCCGATTATTTTCCCTTTTTTCCTTCCCTGACGGCGGGGGGGCAGGGGGGGTCGAGGCCCCCCTAAGACCGCGAGCCGTCTCGCTCACTCCCACCCGCCGTCCCAACGCATGAGTAGCACTCGAGTCTCAGCACATCGCCGAGGAGCGCCACGCATGCCACGTGCGCCACGGGTTCAGGTGCACCAGGCACCCTGGAGGCCCAAGCGCGCGAGGCGCGACAAGTGCGGCACGTACTCCACGAGCGCCAAGTGCGCAACGTGCTCCAGCCGCGCCACGTGCGCCGCGTGCTCGGCGCGCGCAGTGCGTGCGAGGTGCGCCGTTGCACCGCCGTCACCAAGTTGATTCTGTATTGTTTTTTGGCAGGGATGGCTGGTCTGCTCGCATAAATCGGGAATGGACAGACCTCCCTTTAGTAAAACGTGGTTTAGTGAAAACGACCTGAGGCCCAAAACCTGGCGGGCGCAAGCCTGGAAAATAAGGGCCACGGCGCCCTCTCGAGAACCGAAAACGGACAATTCACCAATCGACGTGTCACTGTTGGGGGTTCTGTCCACCCCCGAATAAAGCAATATGCCAGCGCCCCCGCCCTCCCTGCCAAAAACCACATGCAGAGCAGTCGCGGGGCGCCCGCCGAGTGGTCGCGCGGGGCGCCCGCGCGCGCTCCGGATTTGGAGGCACAAAGTCCATTCTGTATTGTTTTTTGATAGGGGCGGCTGGCCTGCGCGCAACTTGCGCGCAACAGAGCGCCTGCCGGCACCCCCGCCGCTCCTGTCAAGAACCTAAGTA
>CAUYUJ010022058.1:0-7500 GCA_963575745.1 Prorocentrum cordatum | reverse complement strand
TCCAGACGGACAGAGCTCAATGTAAGTCAGATCTCATGTATCGTTCCCAACGCGTGGCCGTGGTTGTGGAACGTCTGACTCATGAAGGCAAAGAATAAGAATACTATGCTGAAATTTGTCCCCAGCGCGTGGCTTATGAGAGATGTAGTGGTAATCATGTACTGAACGAAACTGCTGAAGCCGATCGTCTGCATGTCAAACAGCGGCAGGGCAAAAGTGGCTTCGTGCACAAGGATAATCATAGGCCCATGCGCTTCAGCATGTCCTTTGCTCGCTGACTTCCGCTGGCGGCCTGTCTTCGCAAACCTTCCAAGTGTACTGCAGCGTATCTCACATCTGGCGGGCGCGCAGCTGGCTCTGAAGTGCGCGCTCGAGGGCGCTGGGCGGCGCTGACCCCTGCATCGGTTTCCCTCCCACGTGCGTGATGGCTTGATGCACTGCCTGTAGAAACTGCTGCACCGAGATTGCTGGCGGCTTGATCGGCTCCTTGAGTCCCTCGCCCTGCTGCTGCCCCCTGGCTCTGTTGACCGCGGCGATGATCGATTCGTCCGCGAACGGACTGACTGCAAGCGCGTTGTACATTATCTGCACCCTGAACTGTTTGGGCTGGTCCTTCTGGGCGTAGGCGGCCTTGACTCGGAAGCATGGGATGAGGTCCCCCACGTGCAGGCGCGACATCTTGCTCACCAAAATGACGAAAACCTCGAGGATCTCTTCCGATGGGCTCGGCAATTCCAATTGCGCCAGGCCCCCTAGGAAGGCGACCGCGATATGTATGTGCGGGCTGCCCAAGTCCTTCTCGCCTGCTTTGACCATCTCCGGTAGGCTGCGCCCATCTCCGTGCTCTGCTCCGTCGCCTCGCCCTGTGGAATCAGGTAGAAGTCCCAGACCGAGCCCGCCAGATGTCTGGACATCTGCATCGTGTTGAGAGCCGCGCGCTGCAAGGTCGTCATCTCCTCGAGCTCTGCCTGCGTTCCTAATCCAGTCCCAGCATTCGCACGGCGTGGCTGGTGTCCAGCGCGATGGGGCGCGGGCCCCTGGCGCGGCCTCTGCGCTGGCGGCGCCGCGGCGGCGCTGGCTGCGTCGAGCGTCCCTGACCTCGGTCGCACTCCCGTGGCCGTCAGCATCCAGCCCGCTGGCCCTATCATCTTGTGGCTCTGGCCCAGGTACGTGCTCACGCACGTGAAGTAAGTGCGCGTGGAGATCTTGATGGACGAGGCCGCAATGTCCACACGTGTAAGGTGGATCAGGCTCGGGCCGAAAATCAAACGAAACCGAACGAGTAGGGCACTTTCTCGGCGTCTTGCCTGCCTGGTCCACACGCGCCGAATGCATGATGCCTTGCTCGCAAATGATGTCATACACCATGGACACGTACTTGTACGAATTGCTAGTGAGTACTCATTGCGAAGCTGATGTGCTAAAGTGACATGTGCATTGAGTGCCTTCATAGTCGGAAACGTCGCTCCGCAAGCTGTGCCGTCGTGTAGCTCGCGCATGCATAAGTACTCCCCCTCGTACTCCTCACCACCATCGTGCATCGTGTGTCCTCGTGCACTTTGTTCATCGTCGTGTGATCGCTCTAGCCATGTGCGCATAATAGGCTTGTCCATTTTGAATTTCTTAAAAAATGATGCCGCCTCCGTATCTTCGAATAACTCGGTGATGTTCTGTGCGTCGTGCCATCCAGCCGTACAATCTAAGTCTGGCCTGCACCCGTAGACCTGGTAGTGGATGTCGCTGTTTCGCTGTACTACCTTAGCTAGTGTGTTCAGATCACCTAACCACTGCGTTGCCCAGGGAGCGCTGTGCTCATATACTCTGCTCGCGTTGTCTAGACGGCGGGGCGGCGCTTGACGCATTCATCTAGACGAGTCGTGCCGAAAACACCCATGATGACCTGCTCATGGTTCCCAGGATCCCTGACGATTGTGCTAATCCACCGACGACGCTGCAACTGTAGCTCGACGGCCGTGGGCGAGATGTCCCAGTAGCTAAGTACTGCACGTGCTGGCACGGTACGCGCGCGTCCGTCTTCCAGTTTTATCGCAGCCCTGCCCGTCATGAGTCCCGCAGCATTTTTACGATCACACTGTCCAAACGATCAGTGAAGCCTTCTGGCAATACGAGGCAGAATAAACAAAACACAAGAAGAGCATGCGCTTCAATCTGTGCGGGAGCGGCTGGTGCCATGTATGCCCAAGAGATCGCCACCCCGCACGAGCTGTCTTTATGCGCTTGTTGAGCTCGGTGCGCAAGACGCCGTCAAAAGGCAAGGTGGGACCGAGCAGCCTTGCCTCCCTGTCAACAGTGCCCTGCACTAAGGACGGCGCGCAGAGCTGCTTGACGCATGCGAACGAGCCGTGCCCTACGATGGTCACGATGTGTGCTGTTTTCTGTTTGTTGAGGTAATGCCATGTCTTCAATATTTGCTCTTGCAGTAAGTCCGTTGCATGATTGAGCTGCGCTGCGATGTGCTGCGCTGCTGGCTTGTAAGAACGCACGTGCATGCGCGATACGTCGTCGATGAACGTGCCGACACCGATGTCGATATTCTTGCTACTGATAACACTGCGCCCCGTAAGTAACTGATAACTAAAGCTTCTCTGACGAAGTTTGTCGCACCATGTTTCAATACCTGAAGTAAAAAAACGTCCACGAAATCCGCAGCCGCTAATGAGTGGCACATGGAGGTCCCCCGATCGGCTCGAGAATCAGTCCCCCCATCGATACTATCCACGTGAATGGCGGCGTTCTCTACGGCGGCTCTGAGAAAAACCTGGCGCTCAGGAGGTGCGGTGCTTTCATGCAAGTCATGAAGACAATCCCTCTTCGTGCACGCGAACGCGTTCGTGCCATCGAAGTTCGCGAGCGCGTGCGATACTCCTGCGTCTCGACACCTCCAGGCAGCAGAAGATAGAGCAAGCAGGCAGCCCTCCCGACGTCGCCCTCTGTTCCCCCCGTGTGCAATGTCTCGTGGTACTGGCCTCTTCGTGCGCGCGAGAAGCTGCCCATAAAAACTCATGCCGAGAGCGTCATAACAGTGTAGAATCCTCTGGCCCTTGATGCCACGCGACCCGCTGTGCTTGGGCTGAAACATGTGAGACCGCACGGCGCTCATGGGCATGAACTGCACCATTCTGATGAGGGTCAGTAAATCATTATAGATACGAGAGAAGGTGCGCGGGACAAAGTAATGCGTGCCGTCATCGTTCGAATACTTCGCACGATCAAATGGCCACCAATGGTGCTTCTTTTTTAAAAATTTTTTAGAAGAAAAAAAAGCTGGGCAGACTCGACGCTTCGGCGCCCGCCGAAGGTGCTTGATCTGGCCCATGCGGTCTGCCTGTGACTGGTCGATTGCCAGTTCTGGAGGGACAAGCTTGGGTAAAAACTGGTAATCTGCAGCAAACCCGGCCCATTGAATAGGTACTGCTCCGAGCCCGCCGCCTTCAGCTTTCTGTGCAAGCCCACTTGTTGCTTCATCAACTGCCACGCTGCGCTTCGTGCCGAAGATGAACCGCTTCTTTGGCCCCCTTCCCGTGCCTGACAGAGAGGTCTTCAAATGATGCACCTGCGCCCAGTCACGTCGTTTCCATGCGCGCTCGAGTTGTTGAGCAGTCTCTATGCGTCGTTCCAACGCGTGCCGTCGGCGCGCAGCTTGTAATTCACGAGTGAGCGATCCAAGTTGTCTGCATATTTCATCGTAGCTAGCTTGGTGTGGGTTCTCCTGGTCGAAGGCTTTGCTGCCTTCTCGCCCTAGTCGCTCACGAAGTTCTGCTCGTTGTCTGATCAGCGCGATCCTCTCTGCGCGCATGTGCTCGTACTTCTGAGAAGGATGTTCCCTTGGTGGAAAAACTCGTTGCAGACTTTTGTGAATGCTGGCCCTCAGCAAGTCCCATCCAGTTTGTACGTCGCCTTGCTCCCACATTTGTCTCCATACGTCTTCTGGAATCTCTTCTGTGTTCTTCTCAAGTTCTCCCAGGTACTCAATACGCAGATGGCCGTGCACATATGCGCCCATTATGGAGCCTCGATGTACCTGAGGGTGCTGAGCGCCTTTGTGTGCCAACTGCGCGTGGATGTCTAACTCCATGAGCAGTGGAACATGGTCCTGCGGCAGAGTGGTCACGCGCCGTTGAAGGCGCCGTCCGAGCACTCGAAGCGTCTTGATGGTGAGGATGCGCTGCATGGACTCGGTGGGCACGATGTAATGATCGATCTTGCTGCTAGCGGCACCGCTGAAATATGTTGGCCCCGTATCCCAGAAACTACTTGCAAGGGTCAGGCGGTTCTCCTCAGGCGCGTCTCGAATGCGCTGCGAAACTGCTGTCTCCATCCCTGGGTTTCTCATCCCAACTAGGTGATCAGTTCGATAGTACTTGCGTCCAGTGGCGTCTCTTCGGATGCCGAAAGAGCAAGTCAGATCTCCTCCCATGATAATAAAACATGGATGTCCAAGCTTGTCAACTGTCTCGGTGAACCATGTCACGCACCTATCGACCGCCCCTTTCAGCAGCGACGGCGTGGTGCCCTTGGGCGGCAGGTTTACAGGAAAGACTGCCACCGTACTTGCTCCAATGCGACACTTGGCCATGGCGATCCGCCCTGCAATGCCCCTGGACCGTGGTGGGAACAGAGTCTGCTGCAGAGTGCCCTTCATCTCCGCGTTGAACAGCACCGCCAGGCCGCATGAACGGTTTGACCATCTTGAATTCCGGAACCCAAACTGCACGCACGTGTGGTTCGGCAAGATCGTCTGCGTCACGCCCTCGTCCTTCATTGCGGCACGCCCTGTGCCGTTGAGCATCAGGATGTCGACTGTCGGCGTGAGAGTCGATATTTCCTCCAGACGAGTGTGATCAGCCCATTCCACATTATGTGCCAAAACTCTCAAGACCATGGCGAGAAAGATTCCTGCGGGTGGAGGGAAGGAAGGGCTGGAACTGCAGGCCAGCCTAGGCCTGCCGCCCCGCATGTTAGTGACCTCCACCCATGGGTTGTACGGTGTGGCAGGTGTGGTGGGAGCTCCTGCTGTGCTGCGAGCCACAGCAGCTCCTAGGAGGAGGAGGAGGAGGAGGAGGAGGAGGACGAGGAGGGAGGAGGGACGAGGAGGAGGAGGAGGAGGAGGACGGGGACGGGTCGCCTAAGGCCTTCGAAGAAACCCTCAACCCTTGAGCCTCCTCATCCTCCCACTCCTCATCCTCCTCCTCCTCCTCCTCCCCTCCTCTCTCCTCCTCCTCCTCCTCCTCCATCCTCCTCATCCTCCTCATCTCCTCATCCTCCTCTTCCTCCCCTCTCCTCCTCCTCACCCTCCTCCTCCTCCTCCGCCTCCTCTCTGCTCGCCTCCTCGTCTTTCTCCTCCTCCACCTCCTCCCTCCACCTCCTCCTCCTCTGCTCCTCCTGCCCTCCTCCTTCCTCCCCCCCCTTCCTCCTCCTCCTCCTCCACCTCCTCCTCCTCCTCCTCCTTCCTCCCTCCTCCTCCTCCTCCCCCTCCTCCTCCTCCCCCTGTTTGCATGGGCCCCCGTTCCTTCAGCCCCGAGCGCAGCGAACAGCGGCAGCGCGGGCGCCTCACCGCACACGGGAGCCCCCGCAGGCCCCCGCTGGCCCGTGCAGGGAGGCTCGCGCGCGCGCGGGGGGCTCTGGCGAGCGGCCGCGGGCAGGCCCCCCGACGTCCGCCGACGCTGCGAGGCTTACGTTGGTGAGCGTTTGTTTTATTCGGCTTTCGACATTGTGCTTAGGTCGGGCCTTTCCCCCTGCAGGCAGATTTGGGATGAAAAATTAAAACGATTCAAAAAAATACACCACAGTAGTAAAAATTATCAACAAAATCGTCCCCAGCCTATGTTTTGACTGTTTTGGGATATGCCTCCTGTAGAGTGACAGGCCCGACTTCCCATTGGGCGGGAAGGGGGTGGGGAGGCAGGGCTCCAGACTTCTGCTTAGTGCGACGGTTTGCAAGAGTGCGGCCTCTGGGAAAACAGCCAATCTCTGTCGGCGGTGGACAAACCTCCCTTTAGTAAACCTCCTCTTAGTGAAAACGGCAGGGGACCGAAACCTACTGACCTGGACCCGCAAAAATGACGGCCGCGACGCCCTCTCGAGAACCGAAAACGGCTAATTCCTTAATCGACGTGTCGGGGTAGGAGGTCTGTCCACCCCCGGCTCTGCTCCATGAGGGGGGAGGTGGCGGGTTTGGGGGCCCGCGCCGATCGGCAAAACCATACACAAAAAAACAACACCTGTTCCCATCGTGCAGTCGGCCCGTATCAGGAGGACGCGCGACAAGGACACAAGTGCCTTGGACGCCCATTTCGAGGCTGTTCGAGCGGCGGCTAGCGGAAGTGGCCAAGGATGGGCCGAGGAGGTACGGATGCAAAGGCACCCTTTGGAAAGTCACTAATCCTTACTGTGAGGGTCAACTGTACTTAAGCACCACATCCCAGAAATAATTTCGAGCACCCCGAAAAATATCGGAACAGCCTTTTCTGCCCGACACGCTGGCGAGGTGCAGAACGAGTATCGCCTCCCGGGGCCCGGCACGTGAAAGCCGTCCCGCGCCGATACCTCGGTGGTGCTCGAAATTCTTTCTGGCGGTCAAGGCTAGAGAGTACGTTGGAACATTACATTGCGAGGCGAGGATACATGTCGCCGCGCCGTTCGTTCTCGACGCGCCTCGGGTGGAGGTCGCCGACACCACGGCCAGCCCTGAGATCCTGGCGGCTCCAGTTCTTCGGGCCGGGCGTCCTCGTCCGGCTCCGGGCCGCGGGGCCCTCGCATATCGGTCCTGCTCAACAGGTGGCGCAGACAGATGGGCTCCAGGGCTCCCCGTCGTGGTTCTCCACGACGTTTCTTCTCTCTCTCTCTCTCTTTCTCTCTCTCTCTCTCTCTCTTTTCGAGACGTCGGATCTGAGGGAGCCCACGGCCGACCCTCCACGCGGCAAGCCCCACAACGAGCCCACCGCTCCCGAGGTGGCGCCTGGGCTGGTGGCCGAGGCGGCCCCCCAGGACGGAAGGCCGCGCGTCGGAACCACCGGCGCGGCGACGAATACGTAGCCACCGCCTTTGGAACCGACATCCTGGGACCCCAGCGGGCGGTGGATATGGATATATATATATATATATACACATATACATAACCTCTGTGTTACCGACGTGGCACGAATATATACAGCTACATCTGTATGACATATCGACATATATAACCATGTATATATATGTATATGTAATGTATATATATATATATATATATATATATATATGTGTGTGTATATATGTGTATGTATATATATATATATGAATGCATATACATACACACATATAGATTTGTGCAAATATATGTCTATATATATGTGTATATATCTATGTGTAAATAATCACATACAAATACCTATGTAAATATAATCATACTTATATGAATACGAAAGAGCGTGATCCACCGCCGCTTTACTGTGGAAAAAACCCCCTCTTCCTCCGGAACCCGGGGTTCCCCCCCCACCC
>CAUYUJ010022057.1:127500-129202 GCA_963575745.1 Prorocentrum cordatum | reverse complement strand
ACTACGACTACTACTACTACTACTACTACTACTACTACTACTACTACCTCGTCTTCGTCCTCGTCCTCCTCCCCCTCCTGGCCCCTCCTCCTCCTCCTCCTCCTCATCCTCCTCCTCTTCTTCTTATTACTATTATTCGTATTAGTATTATTATTATTATTGTTATGATTCCTCTTCTTCCTCTTTTTCCTCTTCTTCCTCCTCCTCCTCCTCCTCCTCTTCCTCCTCCTCTTCCTCCTCTTCCTCCTCCTCCTCCTCCGCCTACTCCTCCCCCTCCTCCTCCCCCTCCCCTTCCTGGTCCTGGCGCGGCGAACGGGCCCGTCGGGCGGCCACACCAAGCCGGGGCGGGGAATTCAGGGCGGGGCGGGTCTGGGCTCTGGGGTCGGCCGTCGTCGCGGAAGGTGTCCTCCTCACCGCCGTTCACCTCGACCGTAGCCGGCCCGACGGCCACGGCGAAGCCGACACGGCGGATGACGAAGAGGAGGGCGAGGAGGAGGGCGAGGAGGACAACGTGGCCGACACGGCGGAAGGCAAGGAGCAGGAGGAGGATGAGGAGGCTGCACCCATACATCCTCGTCCTCCTGAAAGGGAGCATTCGGTCCGTCACGCACTTGACGGTGTAGGCCTGCTCCTCCAGAGAAAGGAACAATCAACATAAACACTAACATTCGGGGATCCGCGCGGATTTCTTGGATCGGCGCTGGACCCCTCTCCCTGGCGCCGAGGCGCCGCCAGCCCAGCCTAGTGCAGATCCAGGAGATCCGCGCATGGCCTCGGCAGTTTATGTTTGTGCCAGTTTGCTCTTTCTTCGATCCTCGCCCATGCCGCCCAGCATCGCGAGTGGGTCGACCTCCTCCTCCTCGTCGCCCGCCGAGGCTTCCTCGGCGCTGGAGCGCGCCCGTCCAACCGAGGGCATTCGGGCAGCGATCGCGAGGAGAAGGGCACATCACGGTGAAGACAGGGACGGGCGATGCTCCTCCTCGCCCTCCTCCTCGAGGGGGGGGAGAGGGATGCTGATGCTGACGATGATGATGATGCTGATGATGATGATGATGATGATGATGGTGATGATGATGATGATGATGATGATGATGATGATGATGATGATGAGGGTGGTGGTGATGATGATGATGCTGATGATGATGCTGATGATGACGATGCTGCTGATGATGATGCTGCTGCTGATGATGAGGAGGAGGGGAGACGCAAGAGGGTGAGGAGGCAGATCGGAGGAGGAGGAGGAGGAATGCCGTTTGCGGGAACTCTATCCCCCGCACTCGCCCACGGCGTCGCACCCCTCCCGCGCGGCCGCCTTCGGGGGGGCTGGCCTCACCGCGCCGCCGCGCCATCGGAGGCGGGCGGGGCGCGTACCGCGAGAAGGTGATCACCCGCGACTGCAACATAAGCCGCCAGCGGGTATATACCATCGCCATGGCATTTGGGGGGAGGGCAACGTCAGGGCGGCCCTACATCCACAACATACGAGCATACGAAACATAATGCGATGGCGCTACAATTGCACGCCGTCTCGCCCGTCGACGGCGTCGCAAGGCATGCGAGGCGCGGGTGCGATCTGGCAAGGTTAACAACAGCAGCAGCAATTACAACAACAACAGCATCAGCAACAACAACGACAACAACAACAACAACAACAACAACAACAACAACAACCATGTAACCCTCATGCGCAACGTTTCCACAC
>CAUYUJ010022057.1:102500-122500 GCA_963575745.1 Prorocentrum cordatum | reverse complement strand
TTACCCGAACGCTCAGTGTTCTCCCCAGTGCCAGGGTTTTCTTGCGACACCAGCCAATACCCCCACTTCGTGGGGGGGCCGTTCAAGCTCTACCAAATATCCAAACGACTCTTCGAGACCACCCACACCCAGCTTCCCGCCCTATGACGTTGGGACACTTCACTTCGTGGCGTGCGGACGACCCTGGCTACTACACTGGCGTGGGGTACACACCCACAGAGGTTGATCACATCTGTTACATATGATGTGGTACACGGTACACGTGAGATGGTACGCAGTGCCAAGATAGTTGGTCACATTTTTGGGGCAAATTCGTGGGGATGCGATTACAGAAGTACATGTGTTACACTGATGTTATACAGTCCCAAGGATGACGCATGCATTGCTCATAGACTCATGGCGCTATGATCCTAACTCTCAGTGCCCAACGCGCGCGTGCACAGCCAGACGGAGGGAGAGAAACACATGTATACAAGGTTCGTGACATACGCACGGTCCACCATGTTGTAAACGATCGCATGCACGGTAAGTTCTGAAATTATACGCATGTACAAGCAGACATGCGAGGGAGAAAGGGAGATGGCCATCGACAGTTCCAATACGGCTCCAAGGCGGAAGAGGGGGAGGAGGAGCAGGACAAGGAGGAAAGGAGAGAAGCGAGAAAGGAAGAACGCAGACGGCGCGGCTCTGGACACAAAGGGGTGCCATACTTTCTCCTGCTTTCGCAAACAGGTCCAGTCACACGTAGGGGTATACTCAACCGAATGGTCTTCGCATCCAGAAGCATACTAAAGGCGCGACGCATCGTCGTCTGCGATGGCGCGGAGCGGGCGCGTGGGTGCCCGGCTGCCTGGCTGATACACGTGCGGGCCTGGCTGATACCCGTGCGGTCCCAGATGCCCAATGAGATTGCCGATGCGCCTGCTGGCGGGAAGGCCGGTGCTTGCATACGGCAGTGCTGCTTTATACAAACCACATCTGTGGAGGAAGAAGCTGCCGTGGCCTGCTGCTTCGATACGGGCTCCTCCCAGTCGACCGCGGCAGGCCGTTTGGCCACGCGGGCAGCTCCGGCGGCGGCTGGCCGTTTCAATACCCCGCCTGCGACCTGTGCCGCCGGGCGCTTCAATACACGCTTGGTGACGGCCTGGGCGGATGAAGCCGCCGCCTGCACTGAAGCGCCCACCGACGCATGCACATCGCACCACTTTCTCAACACTGAGCGGGACACCAAGACAGCTTTCCGTCGCATACGCAACACGGTATGCAACGTGTGGCACTTCAGCCCTGGATATACAGCGCGCATGTGGTCACCAAGTGCCGCGTTGAGCTTTTCGGCCGTGTCATACTGCAAGGGTCCAGAGTCAGGGTGATACTTCACGTACCATCGCCTCAAAACCATACCGCTGACAGCGACGGGAGGATCGCTCTCCGAGAGAAGCTGCGAGAGGACCTCCGCAGCGGCCTCGTCGGCGAAGCTCTCCCGATACTGATTGAGTCGAAGACGCTCGCCCATACATTCCTCCACAGCTTGGGCAGTGTTCAATGCCCCCTTGGCGCCCCACTCCGTGCTGAGCCACTTCTGGCATACCCTGGCGTTAGCAGATACAGATAAATGTCCCAGGAGCCACTGCTTCAAGACGGCCCCGTCAGTGGTCCCCTCGGGCATGTCTTTGCGAATACGTTCTCCATACCAGGTCTCCAAGTGGCCAGCGTTCTGCACTTGGACAAGCGTGTCTTTGGATGAATACTGCAGTAGCCACGCCGTTGCGACCCTATCTGGCACATACAGTGGTGGATCCAACTGTCGGAGCGCCCGGCATAATTTGAAAGCGGTATTATACTCAATGCCCAGGTGGCGGATGGCAGAGCCGTGCTGCTCCTCCAGCTCCTTGGCGCTAGAAATACTGACCGTGCCAGTCACAACCCGATACTTGGCCCACCAAGTCTTGCACGCCTGGTGACTAGCATTGATACCCTTTGCCCGGAGCGCCTGATGCAAATAATACGCACTCTCGCAGTCGGCCAAGGGAGGCCGCGACAGCTCAGGGCCATACTGCTCGTGAAGGTCTTTCGCCGTCAAAGCCATGATCCAAGAACACAGGCGATACCTTGATCCGAGATGGCTACGGATATGTGCGTCAGCAGTCGGGGGCCTTCCTGGGGCCGCGTGGGGTCCTCTTGGGGAAGGGGGGAAGCCTCCTGGCGCGGTTTGGGGTCCACTTGAGAGCCTTTGGGGGGCTCCTTGGAACCATCTTGGGGCCTCTTGGGGGCTTATTGGACCCTCACGGCGGACTCTTGGGGCCTCTAGAACGCCTCCTGGGGCCATCTTGGGGGTCTCTTGGAGCCACCTTGGAGCCTCTCTGGAACCTCTTGGGGGCCTCTTGGAGTCCTCTTGAAGCCTCTTGGGACCATCTTGGGCGCCTCTTTGGGCCTCATGGACGCCTCTTGGGGCCATCTTGCGCGCCTGTTGGGGCCATCTTGGGTTTTAAAGATTCATCAAGAGACCGCGAATGGATTTCGAGATTTTTCGGATGAGAAAGTAGTGCGTTTTCATATGTTTTCTGAACATCGCATCTTGAAATTATTGAAAACCCATTGTGTTTGGCAGGATTTCGACATGCGCGCGCGGCGGCCGCGCGCATGTGCACTTCGTCTCATTTTTTGCAAGGGATGGTGGCCCTCGCAGGCGCGCAACCGTTGTTGGAGAAGTTCAAAGCACCTGAAGAAGTAGCACGCAAAGACCCTTTTGACAGAAATGTTTAAAAAGTGGTGTGTTTCCTATGAATCCGCAAGAGCGCGCGGAAGGACATTTTGACAATTTTTTCTTTAAAAAACCATTGGGTTTTTGATGTTTTTATGTTAAAATCGCTACGAAACCTAAGGTTTTGGAAGGATTTCGTCTTGCGAGCGCGAATGTCCACTTTACCTTATTTTTTGCAAGGGATTCTTGAAATTTGATCAACTAAGAACAAGAATTTTCATTTTCTATTGTTTTTTGCAAGGGAAAACGAGCGTCAACAAAAAACCGGATCCGGGGGTAATCCACTTTTCTGAAGCTTTCGCAGAAAAATGATGAAAATGTAGCTGCGGCCTAGGTTTTGGGCGGGGGGCGTGCACCAGGGGGTCCAACAATAATAATTCTTTAGAAGTAATAGTGTTCAACAACAACAACCCTAACACTAACACTAACACTAACACTAACACTAACACTAACACTAACACTAACACTAACACGAACACGAACACTAACACTAACAACAACACCAGCAACAACAGCAACAACAGCAGCAACAACAGCAGCAGCAACAACAACAACAACACCACCAACAGCAACAACAACAACGCAAGCAGCAGCAACAGCAACAACAACAGCAACAACAACAACAACGATCATTTAAGACTGGGGACACTCCGTTCTCACCAGTGCCAGGGTTTTCATAGGAGGCGGGCAATACCCCCACTTTGTGGGGGGGCCGGTTCAAGCTCTACCAAATTTCCAAACGACTCTTCGCCACCACCCACACCCAGCTTCCCGCCCTATGACGTTCGGACACTTCACTTCGTGGCCTGCGGACGACCTTGGCTACTACACTGGCGCATGGTTACAATGACTTCTTGTGGTAACATCTTGTGGAAACTAGCTTAGTATACGACTTATACCCCTGTTCCAACAATGGGCACGTGTACCGTTTTCCGACGTTTTAACGTTTCTGTACCACACAAGCCAAGACCCTTATTTTGACTGGTATCACGTGCGCGCGCGAAGAAAAAACGAATGTGTCCCGCATGGTATTATTTGACAGGGATGATGGCCCTGGCAGGTGCGCAACCGTTGTCGCAGAAGTTCGAAAAAGTTGCTCGCAAAAGCCCGTTTGACAGAAATGTTTAAAAAGTGTTGGTTTTCCTACGAATCCGCAAGAGCGCGCGGGATGAGATTTTGACATTTTTTGTTGAAAAACCATTGGTTTTTTGATGTTTTTATGTTAAAATCGCTCCGAACACTAAGCTTTTGGAAGGATTTCGTCTTGCGCGCGCGAATGTCCACTTTACCTTATTTTTTGCAAGGGATTCTTGAAATTTGATTATATTAGAACAAGAAATGTCATTTTATAGTGTTTTTTGCAAGGGAAAGCGGATTACAACAAAACAACCGGATCCTGACACATCGTTTTACCTGAGGCTTCCTCACGAAAATGATGAAAATGTAGCTGCGGCCTAGGCGGCGCAGGGGGGGCGCGCACCAGGGGGCCCAACAATAATTATTCTTTAGAATAAATAATGTTCAACAACAACAACGAGTGCGCCCTCCCCTCTGGACACGAATTCGCATCGCCGAAACGGGTTCTGAGGGAAATGGGCCCTGGACACTGGGGCCTTCCCCCGAATCGTCTCCTTACGGTCACTGGGCTCATGGAAGGCCCCGGGAAACCCACAACGCGAACACCTCAGGACATGTCTGCCTCAGGATCCGTGATCCAAACGGCGACGTGTCTACTCGTCGCTCAGATCGGCGGACCAGGAGGAGGAGAAGGAGAAGGAGGAGGAGGAGGAGGAGGAGGAGGAGGAGGATAGGAGGAGGAGGAGGAGGAGGAGGAGGAGGATACAAGAGGAGAAGGAGGAGCAAGGCAAAGGATTAGAAGAGAAGGAAACGGAGGACAGGAGGAGGAGGAGGAGGAGGAGGAGGAGGAGGAGGAGCAGGAGGAGGAGGAGGATAGGAGGAGGACAGGGAGGAGGAGGGAGGAGGAAGAGGAGGAGGGTTGAGGAGGAGGATAGGAGGAGGGGAGGAGGAAGAGGAGGAGAGGATGAGGAGGAGGAGGAGGAGGAGCAGGAGGAGGAAGGAGGAGGAGCAGGGAGGAGGAGGAGGAGGAGGACGAAGAGGAGGAGGTTGAGGAGGAGGATAGGAGGAGGAGGAGGAGAGGAGGAGGAGGAGCAGGAGGAGGAAGGAGGAGGAGCAAGGAGGAGGGGGAGGAGGAGAGGAGGAGGAGGAGGAGGAGGAGGAGGAGGAGGAGGGCATGTCCATGTTGACAACTCCGCGGCAAGGCGGCTGCAGCCTGTAATTGGTCACCGCCCTCCTCCCACAGCCGCCATCGCCTCAGAAAGCTCGCTCCTCCCCCCCCGGCGTGCTCCCCGGCGTCCGTGCAGGCTGCTCGAAGGTACCCGTACAGCTGGATCAAGCACAGAAGAACACCCTTCAGAAACACGATACGTCGGCGATGCATCACCGGTACATCGGCGATGCATCGGCGACGTCGGCGGTGCATCGGCGACGCGTGGACAGAATCGGGCTCCACATCGTGCCGCATCACTGGTGCATCGGCGAGGCGGCGCGATCCTCCGACCCCGTCTACAGTCGGAGCAGGGACAGAAGAGCATCCTTCAAGAACACGAGACCCTCCGCCAGCCAGAATACCCCAAGCCATAAGATTACCGAGGGTACCCTTCCCCAAGATGCGCAAGATCACACGACAACCACGCAGAACACCGGGGTGCCCTCCCCGAACCGACCTCGATATTGTTCTTCTGATCCGACCGTAAACAGCTCCAAGACGGCTGCAGTATGCCGGGAGACAAGATGGCCCGACGAACCCTAGGGTTAGGTCGGACATGTCCTCCTACAGGCGGATTTTGGACGAAAAATAAAAAATAGTCAAAGAATACTAAAGAATAGTAGAAAAACCCCAGAGCATTTTTCTACTATTTTCGAATATTCCTCCTGTGCAGGGACAGGCCCGACTTAACTAGGACTCGAATTTCCCCCCAGCCGAAAACCCTAGGAGCGAGACGCTGGCGACGGTGAGCTCGTCTGCGAGCCAGGCAGCAGAAAGTCAAGGACGGGAGCAGCAAGGCTCAGGTCGGACATGTCCCCCTACAGGCCGATTTTCGACGAAAAATAAAAATACTCCATATATATATATATATAGACACAGACATATATATATATATATATATATATATATATATGTAGGTACATATATATATATATATATATATATATATATATATAAAAATAAATCCGAGTAGGCCGGGGGGGGGGGGGGCACAATCGGTGCCATCATCCCCCATGGCCGCCCCCCCGAATCTTTGGGGGGTCAGAGACCCCCCGGGACTGCCCCAGGCCGCTTCCAAATTGCCCACGACAGGCCACGCGGGCCGTACAGCCGAAGACGCCCAAGAGCGCCCCAAGAGGGCCTTCAAGAGGCAAACATCGGCCCATTTCCTTTGTAAAACATGCATTTTCGGCATATTCGCTGGCTTCGTCTTCGCAGTGGCCCAGACGCTCCCGCGGAGCCCCAACACAGCCCAAGAGAGACCCAAGAGGGCCCAAGACGCCCCAAAAGGGTCGGCCTGTGCACAGGCCTGAACATGATTTCGGGGTTCCGAGGACGCCTAAGAGGCCCACATGACAGTCTCAGCGAGGCCCAAGAGGGCCCCAAGAGGGCCCAAGATGGGTTGAAGATGGCCGAAGAGGGCCCAAAGAGGGCTCTCAAGAAGCAAAAATCGGCCCATTCCCCTCGTAAAACGGACATTTTCAGCATATTCGCTTGCTTCGTCTTCACAGTGCCCCAGACGCCCCCGAGGAGCCCCAACACAGCCCAAGAGAGACCCAAGAGGGCCCAAGACGGCTCGAAAGGGTCGTCTTGTGGGGCTCACGGAACCCCCCAAGACGGCCCAAGAGGCCCCAAAGCCGGCCCAGGAGGCCCCCAAGACGGCCTCAGGGAGGCCCAAGAGGGCCTCAATCGAAATCATGTTCCCGGAAGCCTCTCCGGGAATATGATTTCTGGTTTCCCAGGGCCCCCTGGAGGGCCCCAGGACAGCCTCAGCGAGGCCCAAGAGGGCCCGAGATGGCTTGAAGATGGCCGAAGAGGGCCTCAAGAGGGCCTTCAAGAGACAAAAATCGGCCCGTTCCCGTAGTAAAATGTACATATTCAGCATACTCCCTTGCTTCGTCTTCGCAGTGCCCCAGACGCTTTTGAGGAGCCCCAAGACAGCCCAAAAGAGTCCCAAGAGGGTCCAAGACGGCCCAAAAGGGTCGTTCTGTGGGGTTCACGGAACGTCCCAAGACGGCCCAAAAAGGCGCCAAAACCGGCCCAGGAGGCTGCAGGAGGCCCAAGAAGGCCTCGTTCGAAATCATGTTCCCGGAAGCCTCTCCGGGAACATGATTCCCGGGTTCCCAGGACGCCCAAAAACAGCCCACAGAGGCCCCGGACACGCCGAAGATGGCCTCAGGACGGCCGACGACGCCGCCAAAACGCCCCAAGAGCGCCTCCAGAGGCCCCTCCAAAGGGCCCCTGACGCCGAAAATCATGCATTTTCCAATAGTTTTTGAAGCATTCTTGCGCTCTCCGATGTTCCGCCTCCCCACGGTCCCGGACTGCGTTAGAGGCCCTTCAGATCGCTCCAAGACGGCCGAAGAGGCTCCCAAGAAAGCCAAGAGACGGCCCAGGAGGCTCCCCAGATAAGTCAAGAGGGCCTCGAGAGCGCCCCAAAAGGGCCCGAAGAGCGCGACATTTCACGGTCTCCGGCCTGAGAGGCTCCTATGACGCCCCCGGAGGCCATCAAGAGGCTCCCAAGAAGCCCCGTGAGGCTCCCAAGAGGCCCCTCAAGACAGCCGACGCGGACTCCAACACGCTCCAGGACGGACTCAAGAGGCTATCCAAGAGGGCCCTGAAGGCAAAATTCGCTCGTTTTCCGAATGTTTTGGAATTTGGTGTTCTCGCTTTTTCCGCTTTCCAGCGCTCCCTCACGGCCTCGGAGGCCCTTCAGATCGCTCCAAGAAGGCCCACGAGGCCCCGACGAGGGCCCCAAGACGGCCCAGGAGGCTCCCCAGACAACCCAACTGTGCCCCAAGAGCGCGCCAAGAGAAGGCCCAGAGGGGTCCCGAGGCGGCCCGGGCCCGCCCCGAAGCAGGCGACGACAGGCTAATGGAGGTTCCGAGAGGGCCCTAGACAGTCCCAAGAGGCCCCGAAGACGCCCAAGATGCCCTCAAGACGGCCGACGAGGACTCCAACACGCTCCAGGACGGACTCAAGAGGCTCCCTAAGAGGGCCCTGGGAGGCAAGATTCAGTCATTGTCGGATGGTTTTTGAAGGATTTAGGCGTTCTCGCTTCCCCCGCTTCCCAGTGCTCCCTCACGGCCTCGTTCGGAGGCCCTTCAGATCGCTCCAAGAAGGCCCACGAGGCCCGGAAGAGGGCCCAAGACGGCCCAGGAGGCTCCCCAGACAACCCAACTGTGCCCCAAGAGCTCCCCAAGAGAGGGCCCAGAGGGGGACCGCCAACCAATATTTCGATGTCTCTCGCCCTAGAGGCCGCCTGTAGGCCCCCGACGGGCCACCAAGAGGCTCCCACGAAGCCCCGTGAGGCGCCCAAGAGGCCCCCAGGAAGCCCCAAGAGACCCGGGGCTCCCAGGGAACGCCCAAGAGGCCCCCCAACACACCCCAAGAAATCATGTCCCCAGAAAACCTTCCAGGGACATGGTTCATCATGGGCCCGAGAGTTCCCAGAGGCCCCCAAGGGGCCCCCAGGGAACGCCCAAGAGACCCCCCAACACACCCCAACAAACCATGTCCCCAGAAAGCCTTCCAGGGACATGGTTCATCATGGGCCCGCGAGTCTCCGGAGGCTTCGAAGTACCATCATGCTACAGGAGAGCTGTCTGGGAAGTTGATTGGGAACATGACTGATCGCCTTCTCGCGGCCCTCCGCAGATCGTTTCGCACAAAGTTGCCCCAAGTGCCCTCTTGAACCGACGACGACGACGACGACGACGACGCAATGACGAAGACGACGACGACGACGACGACGACGACGACGACGACGACGGCGCGCCCCAATAGGCGACGACGACATTACGACGACGACGACGACGACGACGACGACGACGACGACGACGACGACGACGACGACGGCACGCCCCAACAGGCTCCCCAAGACGCCCCCAAACCCATGCTCCCAGAAGGCCTTCTGCGAACCCGATTCATACGGCCTCCGCCCCGTGTAGCAATGAATTCGTCAAGGTCTGGGGCCTGCTAGAACCTGAGCGCGCGCGAAGCGCGCGCGATGGTTCTAGTATATATATATATATGTATAACAAAGCATACTCGAAAAATCATCCCTATACTATCTTTTGACTATGTTTGAATATTCCTCCTGTAGAGGGACGGGCCCGACTGAAAGCAAGGCGCGGAGCACCAGAAGAAAGGGACTGTGCTGCGCACTGCGGCAGGCCGCCTGCGTGACCGGGCATGCTTTGGTCCGCAGCGACAGGGGACGCGTCGTGGGTGGGCTGCGTGGTACCGGGTCGGGCATGTCCTCCTGCAGGCGGATTTCTTGGCGAGAAAATGAAACATAACCAAAACATACCCCACAATAGTAAAACAGATGCTCGGAAAATCGTCCCACACAATTGTTTATACTGTTTTTGAATATCCCTCCTTGCAGCGGGACAGACCCGACTCAAGCAAGCAAGCGAGCAACTGCTGAATACGAAACGCACATGAGCACATAGCCACTATCACGTGGCATCGCAATACTTGCTGACTGCGACACGCCACGACGTGGCCGAAGAAATGGTGTCCTGCCAAAGCGCTGGAATCGGCCTCCACACCGCCAGCTGCTTCGCAGGCGTGCCTGTAAACTTCCTGGGACCACGTTGCTCGTGGTCGCCCCCTCTTTCTCTGGGTGGGAGGGGGGAGGAGGAGGGAGGAAAAGGGCTGGAACACGGCGCAACGCACAGCGTCGTCACCTGGCTTTCTGGCGATACGACCCAGCAAGAGAAGCTGTCTACAGAGGAGCGTGCTGCTAAGTGCCGGGCAGCGTGGTAGCGAAATGCCGGAGCACGAGCTCAAAGGGTCAGAGCCCCGAATCATCAGGGGTAACTCGGGTCAGGGCTAACTCGGGTTCGTTTTTCGGGATTCCGAACCCGAGTTACGCCAGGCCCGAGTTACCCCGGATAACTCGGGCGTCCAGAGCCCCAAAATCAACAGGGGTAACTCGGGTCAGGGCTAACTCGGGTTCCTTCTTCGGGAATCCAAACCCTGGGTAGTCGAAGCCAATCTGGCGCCAATCTGGCAGGCCCAATCTGGCAAACGGGGGCAATCTGGCGAGGGAGCCAACGCGAATCCAGTCTGGCGAAGAACCCAAATCCTCCGTGGGGCCCAATCCAATCTGACAGTCTGGCCTTCGACTACCCAGTCAGGGCTAACTCGGGTTCCTTCTTCGGGAATCCAAACCCGAGTTACCCCGGACCCGAGGAAGGAGGGGGAATGATGATGATGATGATGATGATGATGATGATGATGATGATGATGAGATGATGATGATGATGAAGGAGGGGAGGAGGAGGAGGGGGGAGGAGGAGGAGGAGGAGGAGGAGGAGGAGGGAGGGAGAAAGGGAGGGAGGGAGGGAGGCCCGCTCAGACGGTGGACTTCTCGCGTGACCAAGAGCACGCAGACACCAAACTCCCCCCTTTCCGAGGGCCATCCTGGGCGATCCCGGGGCCCCTTCGGGGCCTCCCGCGGGCGCTCCTTGGCTCCTCCCAGGCTCTCTTGGAACCATGTGGAGTCGAAGTGTGAGGAAATCCAAATACGTCGAACAACAGAAGAGGTCAACACATTTTGAAGAATCAAGCCCGTTGGGGAGTCCCCTTGCAGCGCCCATGTGACCCGCCGGGGCCGTCTTCTTGGACTTTTCTTGGAGCCTCTTGGTATCGTCTGGGAGCCCTCTTGGCACATCTTGGGAAGCATTCGGGCTGTTTCGGGGGCCGCTGGAGCCACAAAGGAAGGGGTCTCGGACGGACTGGGGGGGGCATCGGAGTGTACTTTTCTCGCTCTGGTGAGGGTTGCTGCATCCCCCTTCCCACGCTCTGTGGCACACGTGTAAGAGCGAACGGACGGCTCCTCCCTCCTCTTCTCCGCCTAATTCAAGCTTCGCGCGGCCCGCTTAGCTTCGACCGGAAGAGGTGCGCTCTCGACCCGCGGATCAAAAATGTAAGAGCGAACGACCCTCACGGCGTTTTTTTTGTTTTTTGCGAAGGCGAAGACGCGCGCCGACAAAACACACACCGCAGGCACATACGCACACACACACACACACACACCACACACACACACCACACACACACACACACACACACAACACACACACACACACACACACACCCTGGGGAGCCCCGTCCGTCACCCCTCGCTCTCCTCGGCATCCCCCTCCCTGAGGGACACTGTGGGGGCACCTCGCTCCTTCTCCTTCTCCTCCTTCTCCTCGCTCCTCCTGCTCCTTCCTCCTCCTCCTCGCTCCTCCTCCTCGCTCCTCGCTCCTCGCTCCTCGCTCCTCGCTCCTCCTCCTCCTCCTCCTCCTCCTCCTCCTCCTCCTCCTCCTCGTCTTCCCCCTCGTCGGCCTGAGAGGGGGGCCCCGGTCCTTCACGAGGTTGACCGTGTAGACCTGCTCCTCGCCCATGCCGCCCAGCATCGCGAGCGGGTCGACCTCCTCGTCGCCCGCTGGTTCCTCCTCCTCCTCGGCCGCCTCGGTGCGGAGGCGCGCCGGCTCGGGTGGGGGGGGGGGGCACAGGGAACAAATCCTCCGCCTCCTCCTCCTCCTCCACCTCCGCTCTCCTCCTCCTCCTGCCTCCACCTCCTCCCCCTCCTGCTCTTCCTCCTCCTCCTCCTCCTCCTCTTCCTCCTATCCTCCTCCTCCTATCCTCCTCCTCCTGCTCCTCCTCCTCCTGGTCCTCCCCCTCCTTCTCGTCCTCCTGCTCCTCCTCCTCCTGCTCCTCTTCGAGGTGGAAAAGGATGATAAAGGCGAATCTCGTTATGATTTGTTTTTTTGTTTACTCGGCCTTTGCGCTGGTCTCTGGTCTCCTCGCCCTCTGCAGGTTGAAAAAAAACAGACCGGGTCAAACCTCATCTGGTCTGAAGGCCATGTCTGTCGTAGCGCGTTCAAAAGCAGGCAGCTACGACACCTGAAGGCGCGCGCGTGCCCGCTCGCCCACACGCTCACGGGCGCCCGCAGCTCAGTCGTCCTTGGACCTGTGGATGTACTTCATGTGGAGGTCGAGCTCCCGCTTGGTCTCAAACTCCTGCTTGCACTCCGAGCACGGGAAGGCCTTGGCGCGGCCGGACTGCGTGGGGCACTTCGGGCAGACCATGGCGACGCCCTCGGGTGCGAGCGGCCTCGCCCGCGACGGCGCCTCCGGCTGAGGCCTCGCGGGCACCTGGCCGGCGTCCATGGCTGCGTGCGAGAGCAGTCTCAGTGAGTCGCTTTGACCGAATCGCACACTCTTGGTGAGTCGCACCCCTTGAGCCAAAATGGCTACGGAAGGCGAATATGATTGTGAAGTGGAGAGGTAGTGGGATGACGAGGAGGAGGAGGTGGAGGAGGAGCAGGACGAGGAACAACAATAAGGTACACCCCGGGACTGCGACCCCGTCACCCCCGGTTCCTCTCCTGGGCTCCCCCCTTTCGCGCAACCCGGACCTGCCGCCCCGTGCGGACCCCCCCCCCCCCCCCACACCAACCAACCAACCAACCAACCAGCTCTCGCTGCAACACAAAAATATCACCATGGGGAGGAGGAGGAGGAGGAGGGGAGGAGGAGGAGGAGGAGGAGGAGGAGGAGGGGGAAGAGGAGGAGGAGGACGAGGGTGAGGAGGAGGAGGAGACGGAGGAAGGAGGTAGGAGGAAGGAGGAGGAGGAGGAGGAGGAGAAAGGAGGAGGAGGACGGAGGGAGGAGACGGAGGAAGGAGGAGGAGGAGGAAGGAGGAGGAGGAAGGAGGAAGCAGGAAGGAGGAAGGAGGAAGGAGAAGGAGGAAGGAGGAAGGAGGAAGGAGAAAGGGGCCCCCAGGATGCCCCCAAGATGCTGCCCAGAGTCCCCCAAGAGGCCCCCAAAGACCCCCCAGAGGCACCCAAGATGCTCCAAGAGGCCTCGGCGAGAATGCCAAACCATTGATTCTACGATGGTTTTAGCCAGATGTTGGCCTCTTGGGGGGGCACTGCTTAAGATGACTCCAAGAGCGCCTGGGAGAGCCCAAGATGACCTCCAAGATGGCTTCAGATATCCCAAGATGTCTCATAATGGCTCCCACGAAGCTCCAAGATGCCCCAAGACCGCTCCAAGACGGCTCCCAATGGCCAAAGAGCTCCCCCAGGAGGCCCCGAAGAGGCCTAAACCTTAGGAAATCCCACCAGCCCTCTGGGCGTCGGTGGTGTAGGGAGTTTCCTCTTCCACCCCTCCTTCTTCCCCTTCGGGGAGGGGTTTGCCCCTCCCCCTACCCCCTCCCCATGGACCTGGACAAGGGGTT
Source organism: Prorocentrum cordatum (assembly GCA_963575745.1). Lineage (NCBI taxonomy): Eukaryota > Dinophyceae > Prorocentrales > Prorocentraceae > Prorocentrum > Prorocentrum cordatum. The sequence continues at coordinate 109,207 of CAUYUJ010022057.1, read as the reverse complement.
TCGCGAGTCGTCGGGGCGCCCAAAACGGCCTCGGCGAGGAAGCCAAAATCATTGGTTGCACGAGGGTTTTGGCTTCATTTTGGCCTCCTGAGGGGGGGACGCTGATTAATGTTCCCCTCTTGTTCGATCGATCTCCTCCAAGATGGCCCCAAGAAGCGCCCGGGAGGCCCCCGGAGGTCCCAAGATGGCCCCAAGATGGCCCCAAGAGGCCCCCAAGAGGCCCCCGGGAGGCCCCCAAGAGACCCCCAAGAGGCCCCAAAAGACACCCCAGAGGCACCCAAGATGCTCCAAGAGGCCTCGGCGAGAATGCCAAATCGTTGATTTCACGATGGTTTTAGCCACATGTTGGCCTCTTGGGGGGGGGGGGGGGGCGCTGATTGAGATGACTCCAAGAGCGCCTGGGAGAGCCCAAAATGACCTCCAACATGGCTCAAGATATCCCAAGGTGTCTCATAATGGCTTCCTCTGCGCGCTGCCCGCTTCCCTGATCGAGGCAATTCCTCTGGGCATCGTTTCTGGACGGGCTGGTGGGGATTTGCGAAGCGTCAACAATTTAGAACCTCGCAAGTCAACTAAACGTGCATAAGTGTTGCCAACGCATGACGCACGCGCAAGAACTGGCCGACTCCGAATCTGATATGGATGGAAAAGCCATCGGTATCTCCAAGGCAAGGATCGCGAAAAGCGCTTCCCATTTCAGTATGCATCCATTGATTGTCGACTGCGATCAAACGACGGCGGCTCGGGGCAATGGCATTGCTTTGTTGGCAACAATCAATGATGTCATTATTGATGTGTTGTTTGCCGGCCCCACTCAGAAGACTTGCGCCAACAAGAACAACAGTTGCGTGAGGATCTTCGCTGGCAGCGCTCGTGGCCCAGTCAACAAGGCGCTGTGGAAATCTCCGAATTCGGTCGGCACTGAAGAGTCGATCGTGATGATAATTTGATGTAATGATGACATATGTATATGCTTCAAACTTTCGGCGCACTTCCGAATCTTCTACCCTTGGTGCCCACTTGAACCGAAGTGTTATATTCGCATCAGCAACTCCTTGATACGTAAACCCATCTTCAGGACAAGTGATGTCACTATGATGCGCTCCACACCCGTCCCAGAAAGCATTGCCTCCGAAGTGAGCGCAGAACGCATAAAATAGACGGCGAGTTGTGGAGCACCTATAAACAAAAGCTTCTGAATTCTAGCGATCGCGAGAAGTGAGCTAACATACTGGGGGTTCACTAAGTCTCTGGGCAAGTCCTTGTGAACAAACGTTTGTTTATCGCATGTGCAAGTAGTTGCTTAACAATTGTTGAAGAGCTACTACTGGATCGCATGTGGACGCCAGCCCGGCGCGATCGGGAGCGCCAGCTTTTTTTGCATGCGTGGTGGGCACCAACTTCCCCATTGCAAAATGGTAATCCTTCAATATTCAAATCATTGTCTAGATTCGTTGAGTTCCGCTACGCACCTATGATAATATACATCCTCTACATCAGTATGAATACACATCTCCATCGTACTATCGGGACCCGCATTGATTCCGAAGTATGCATCCTGCAGAAAACTATCAAATGTCGTGTGGAATACGCACGTCTGTGGAACCGCTCCACCACAATTGTTCTCAAGCGCAAGGCTACAGTGCATTCAAGCGCCAAGCGAGCCAAAAACACAACGACTTGCAGATGACCAACCGTTAAATCCTCGAGAGCCAAAGTGGCCTGAGCCAAACCCAGAACAGCTTGAGCCAAAATGGCTACGGAGGGGTCCGTCGGGGGTGTCTTGGGAGCCTCTGGAGGTCTCTCGGGAGCCCCTTGGGAGCCCCCGGGGGCCTGCTGGGAGCTCCTTGGGACCCTGCTGGCGGCTTCGGGGGAACAGGCTCCAACTGACAGTTCGGACTGATCTTTTTGTGCCCTCTGCGGGGCCTCTCATCCTGCCCTGCTCCCGCTCCTCTCCTTCGCCTCCTCTTCCTCCTCCTTCCTCTTCTTTTCCACCCGCACACGATGTAGCCAAAGAACCGATAGGCGTGCCGCTGCTCCCGCAAAGCGGAGAGTACAGGCCAGCATCGTCCCCTTTTCGCCCACGCGCTCCGGCGTATGGCTTCACTGACTGACTGACTGCGGGGCCTCTCGAACCCTCTTTGAGGGCCTCATGGGCCGTATTAAAGCTCCTTTGAGTCATCCTGGGGCCCTCCTGGGAATGTCTTGGGCTGCCTCGGGGCGATGCTGAAGACCTCCTGGGCCGTCTAGGAGGGCCGCGATCACGAAAAGGCGAGAGCACAAAAATCATGAACAAGCCAATGTGATGTCCATGACTTCTTGCACCCAAAAACCCTTCCTGGCGGCTCTCTTGGGGCGTTTCGGATGCGTCCTGGGCCATCCAGAGATTCTCGTGGGTGTCTCGGAACGCTCGTGAAACGTCTTAGATCATCCTGGGATCTCTTGGAGATCCATTGGGGCGCTCTTGGAACGCTCGAGGGGGCCGTGGAAGGCCGCGCCCAGGCGCAAAGCCATCTCGGACACAGCGGTGGCCGGGCCGCGGCCGGGGCACTTTTCGTCTGGAAAAAACTCCAGGGGCCGCCACGCGCGCGCGAACTAGCTAGACAAGTCAGCTGTTTGCCGAGATTTTAGCACGCATCTGGCCCGCTGGGTCGGCGAACTGATGTAATGGGAGCGCGGGTGGGAGTGAGCGACACGGCTTGCGATCTAGGATAGGACGGGAGGTGTTGCGAGCAGTTTGAGCCCCCACGATGGCCCAAGATGATCCTTGGGGGGCCTCAGACAGTCTACGACGGCCACTACAACGGCTTAAGATTGTACAATATCGCTCAAGACGGCTTTCGACATGCTCCAAGAGGCCCCAAGACTGCTCCAAGGCGGCTTCAAGTGGGCGCGGCTGCCAAGGACGTTTTCATCATGTCGCATGCGTGCAAAAAGCAATAAAAACACACACATGATATGTGCCTTCTCGCCTTTTCGCTTCCAAAGGGCTACAGGGGCCTCAGAACGACTGCAACGCAACATAGCCCAAGAGAGCTCCAACTGGTGCCCAAGACGGCTCCAAGAGCGCCCGAATGTGCCCCAACAGCGCCCTAAGGGGCTCTAGAAGGGCGGGGCTGATAAGGGACCATCCCTTCTTTCACCGATGATCTCCAAGATGGCCCGAACAAGAAAACAGGAAAGCTCCAAGATACCCCCAAGAGGGCCCCAAGTGAGCCCTAGAGAAAGCCTCCAAACTGTCGCCGGGAGCGGCCCAAGGTGGCTCAAGTAAGCTGCCGACGGGCTCCCACGTCGGAAGATCCGAAACAAATGTTTTCCATGGTTGCCTCCTGGGTCTTCTCAGGCTGTTCCCGAACCGCGCCCCTCCCTCTTTGCTGCGCTGCTTCCTCCCACACTTCCCTGATCAATGGAACTCGCCTGGGGATCGTGTCTGGATGGGCTGGTAGGATTTGTTCGGTCGCGGGCGGACGCGGATTCACAGTCGCCGAGCTGAGAGGTCCGGGCCACGGGCCTGCCAAACTAGCAACGCGCAAGCCTAAAAGCACAGCGGCCGCGCCCGCGCTCAGAAGCAGCCGCCGGTGGGGCCGCAGGCTGTGAAGGGGCCCCAGGACACACAAAGAAATACACACAGGTAAAACTATTCCCCATGTTTCCCCATCTTTTCTGGCTTTCTGTCCTCCGCCCCCACTTCCCATATTTTCCCATACTGTCTTTGGAATCGAGGAGGAGGAGGAGGAGGAGGAGACGGAGGGGGAGGACGAGCCAAGCCCGAGTAGGAGGAGGAGGAGGAGGAGGAGGAGGAGGAGGAGGAAGGAGGGAGGAGGAGGAGGAGGAGGAGGAGGGAGGGGGAGGAGGAGGACGGAGGAGGGGAGGAGGAGAGGAGGAGGAGGAGACGGGTGTTTTTGTCTGTGTGTTTTTTCCTCTCCTGAGAAAAGGGGGGCCGGCGGAGCACCGGGGCCCGCCCAGTCGCATCGGCGTCGAGCGGCGGCTGGGCCTGGAAGAGTGCTCCGTCTGCAGGACCAGCCGGGTCATCCTCCTCCCCCTCCTCCCTCCCCCTCTCCTCCTCCTCCTCCTCTCTCTCCTCCTCCTCCTCCTCCTCCTCCCCCTATCCTCCCCTCCTCCCTACTCCTCCTCCATCCCCGCCTCTCTCCTCTCTCTCCTCCTCCCGCCTCCTCCTCCTCCTCCTCCTCCTCCCGCTCCTCCCCCTCCTCCCTCCTCCTCCCCTCCTCCCCTCCTCCTCCTCCTCCTCCTCATCCTCCTCCTCCTCCTCCTCCTCCTCCTCCTCCTCCTCCTCCTCCTCCTCCTCCTCGAGCCGGCCGCCCTGCCACATTGGACGTCGCCCCCCCCGCGGCCCTTTGCCTCCGCCCACGTGGAGGGCGTCGGCGCGCAGGGCCCTCTCCCGGACGACGGCGCGCGCTCTGTTCCACCGAACCCCGAGCTTGAGTGCTTCGTTCATCGCGCAGGCGTTGCAGTCGAATCGCGCCCACTCGCGTAGGAAACGGGAGCGCGAATCGGGCTGCTGGAATGAGGGGTCGGCACAGACCCTGCCTGGGTTCGGAAGGTATAGGGTCGCCCACCGGTGCCGGAGGGCGTTGAAGGAAGGGCCCATATCCTTCTGCAGTCTCTTCGCGGTCTCTGCGGGGGCTCCCCGACGCGGGGTTGGAGAAGAGACTAGATCGAGGGGGGTCCGGTAGATGCGCTGGCGGGTCACGGGGTCGCGGAGGTCGCCCCCGCCATCCTGGCGGTGCCTGGGCTGACGGTGTTCTGGATGGTCCTCGGTCTGCGCGGCTGGAAAGGAGGGCCAGGGTGCCTCCTCAGAGTCCCGCGACTGGTCGGGCCTGCTCCAGCGCTCGTTAATTCCCAGTTGTCCCGCCCGGGCCAGTGCGTCCAGCGGTTGCCGCGCGGGCTACTGCGGCCAGTCTCGCTGTGCCAACGCGGGCGGCGCTCGCGCCAGTCCTCATTCAAGTCCTGTCGGTCCCACGTACCCGTGGGCGGGCGGGCCCCGGGCGCCCCAGGGGAGCGCGTGCCCCGGCGGGCGCGCGAGGCCCCTGTCGCCCGCGACGGCGGAAGCGGGGTCCAAACGGGGATCGGCGGGCGAGGTCGGAGCGCAGGCCCCGCCTTCCTGCGCGGGGCTGGCTGAGGAGTGAGCGACCTCAGCAGGATCGGTGCTCGGTGATGGGAAGAGCTCGACCTGGGCGCCCCCGTGGCTTTTGGGCGCCGCGTGGGGGGGGGGGGGGGGCACTGGGGGGCAGTGTCTGCTACCCCAGGCCCGTCGCCGCGGCGAGCAGTGGCCCCATCGCCCCTCGCCGAGGGAGGGCCTTCCGCACGGGCAGCTGCCTGGGCCTGAGGCCCGCGCCTCGGGCTGGCTTCTTGCGAGGGTTCGCGGTCCGGGGGCGCGGCAGCCCGGGGGCGGCAGGGCGGGCCAGTGGGGCTGCGTGGGGAAAGGGCGGGGGAAGGGCGCGCAGCCCCGTCCCAGCCCAGTTCAGGTGAGGGGGCCGGCGGCGTTGGAACTCGCACGGGGGGTTTACGGCGTCGCGGGGGAGACCTTCGGCGCGGTCCCGAATCTCACCCATGCCGATCTTACCGCAAGAGGCGATGTGGAACTGCCCTTACATCTCCTGGATGTCTCGCACGGGGATCTCCGCGGTGACATGCATCAGAGTGCAGGGTGCGAGTTTGTCCGGGCTAACCTGCGCCAGGAATTCGCCCAATGTTTCATCGGTGCGCCGTTGGGGGGAAGGGCCGCGCGGGGGCCACTTGTCGGAGTGGCGGAGCCAACTGTCCATTTCGCTGGAGTCTGGGGATAGCGCGCAGAGTCGGACGACCGCCCGCGCGGCGGATAGCCGCTTCCCCTGCCAGTGGGCGTTCTTGGTAAGGTAAGTTGATGGGGCCCGCGTCCCATACATTAGCTTCAGGAAGAGCCGTAGCTGGGCCTGCGACCAGCTCCCTGGGCCATCTGGGCGCCCCACGTCTTTTCAATTTCCGGCTGTGAAGTCCCGCCAATGGTCATCGAGGAGCGGAAGCAGGCCCCGCATGAACTCGATGGGGCGGACCTCGATGGGCCATGCGTCAGTTTTGTCGGCGTCGTTCTCCTCCTCGGCCTCCAGCGAGCTGAGGTCGGACACCTTCAACCCTGGCCCGCGCGGCAATTTAGCAACAGGATGCAGGCCGAATACCTCTTTTGCTTTGTCCGACATTGCAGGGGGGGGTGCGTCCGAGGAGCCTTCCTTGGAGACGCCATCGCTCTGGCCGGGCGGGGCAAGGGGGGCGGTGAGGGCGCGGTCGGGAACGAACTCGCCGGCGAGAGTGTACTCGTCGGAGGCGGGCGGCGCGCGCCGAGGCTTGCGGCGGAGGTCGAGAGGGTAAACAAGTTTGGAAAGCTGGTCGAGGAGCCGGTCAACGGAGCCGGGGCTGGCGCCCCAGGCAAACGCGAGACAAGAGCGGCGCGCCCAGGTAGCACCCCAGTGGCGGCTCGCCCAGGCGGTTAACCGATCGGCCCACGCTGGGAGGCCACCCGCGTCGGTAGAACTGAACTCAGCGTCCGCTTTCCATGCAAAGCATTCGACGGCGGGTGCGCCGGCCTCCCATGCCAGGGGGGGTGAGTTGGGTGGACTGAGAGTTGTGGGCCGAGAGTCCAAACCTGTCGTCGTCGATACGAGTGGGTGGAATGGCTGTGTCGGCCTGTTTGGGGACGTGGAGGCCCCAGG
>CAUYUJ010022057.1:85000-97500 GCA_963575745.1 Prorocentrum cordatum | reverse complement strand
CGGGTCGACGTGTCCGATTGCGGCTACTCCGTCCTCGTCGGTGGCAGAATTTTCCCTGGTGGGCCTAATCCAGTTGCGCGGGGTTCTACCGCCCCAGCGGCGCGCGCGGATCCACCTCGCCTTGCGGGCGCAGCAGGGGGCGAAGTACCGACCGATGCGGCGCGCGCGGATCCCCCTGCCAGCCTTGCGGGCACAGAGGTTGGTGAAGTACCGACCGCTGGGGGCGACGAGGGTCGCGTGGGAGAATGCGTGGGCCCTGTTCCTGCTGGCGCGCCGCGGCTCCCGAAGAAGAAGCCCAAGCCGAGCGGTGACTTGGTGGTTTGGACCGCCCACACGACGGCCTGGAAGTCCGCCCTCGCGTATGTTTGTCAGCGGGCAGAACGCCGTCGGACTCGGAACCTTGCAGATCGGCCTGTGCAGTTGCTTTGTCTGCAGGAGCTCGGAGTTCATCTTGATGATCGAACGCAGTGCGAGAAGCAGCTGAGGGACCAGCAGTTTTTTGTAGCAGCGCAGGCTAGCCGAGTCACCGAGCTTGGCGGCCTGTCAGGAGGCGTCGGAGTGGGCGTGCCCTAGCGCGCCGGCATGGGCGAAGGTCCGCTGCCCAAGCAACCTCTTCCATCTCCTCATCGTCTCATCGTCAAGTGGGTCAACGCTCTGGTTCCAGGGGGCTTCTGGCTTGCCTCGGTCTATTTACCTACAGAGGCCCCCTTCGGACCCGAAGGGGGCATCTGCTTGTGCGCTTGGGCGAGCTGTTCCACGCGATTCGGAGACCCTTTATTGTTGGGGGCGACTGGAACACGACCCCCTCGGAGCTGGCGGCCATGGGGTGGCCGGGTCGGGTTTGGGCTCGGGTCGTTGCGCTGCGTGAAATCACGTGTCGGTCAGGCAAGGGGCGGGTCCTGGACTACTTCGTCGTCTCGGATGTCCCTATGCCGTCCGTCAAGGGGTGCTCTGTGGCGGTCAACTCCTTCCTGGCCCCGCATAGACCTGTGGGGCTGCGCCGAACTGCCCGTGCTGTGCCGCCTTCGATTTTGGAACACGCTGGCCCTCGTAAGTTTCCGCAGGAGATCCCTACGGGCCCCTGTCCTGCCCCGCCAGATTGGCCCGACGTCTTGGAGGCTCGAGCAGCAGGGGGGCCAGCGCAGCTTGAACCAGTCCTTTGGGAAGTTTGTCGGGCTCTTGGAGGATGAGCTTATCGGGGTCCGCGGGATCCCAGAGAAGCAGCAGGATAGGTCTCGAGGAAGGGGCTTAGGCTGGAAGTACAAACGTCTCCCTGGATTCGCTCCGACGCCAGGACCGCACCCTGTTGCTAGCCAGGAGGCGTTGGGATGGAGGCGAGTGGCCAATTGGCTCCGTGAGCTTGGCCACACCCAGTCCCAGGATGTGCGCAAGAGGCCTCTCGTTGTCGCCTCCCTTCTCGCTGAGATCAGCACGGGGCCGCAGGCGGTCAGAGACGCTCCAGACTGGGCCGCTCTCTCTCTTTCCGCCACAGATTGGAGCTGTATGTCATCCGCTGGCCTCGCTGACTTTGCCAACCTCGCAAAGAAGCAGGCTGTCCGTTGCGAGGGGGAGTTCACCAGTCGGCGGTCGGCCGAGCGGCGCTTGTACGCGAAGGAAGCTGTCGCGAACGGCGGCGGCAAGGCCCACAGGTTCACCCGCCTTCCTGCGGGCTGGAGGCCCATCCAGGCCAAGCGTGGCGAGCCCCCCCCCCCCCCCAGGCCCCGAGGAGGAGCTGGAGCACGTTCTCAAGGATTGGGAGGAGGTCTGGACATGCCCCGGGGCCGACGAGGACCCCGAGGAATGCATGCGTGAGCTGTCGTCCTTCTTGGAGTCCCAGCGGTGCCCTGTGTTGCAACGCGAGCCTGAATTCATTCGGAAGGTTGCGCGGAAGATTAAGGGTTGGACGCCGCGCGGTGTCGACCGCCTGGGTCCCAGGGACTTCTGCGTGGCCTCGGACAAGTGCGTCGAGGCCCTCAACTTGCTCTGGAACTGGATGTTGGCCCTGGGAGCGCTGCCCGCGCAGATCAGCCTCACCCTCATGCCCTCTCTCCCGAAGCCCGAAGGGGACACGCGGCTCAAAGGGCTGCTCAGCATGGCGGTGAGGGTCTGGGCCCGCTGTTCCAGGGAGGTTGTACGTCAGTGGGAAGCTGAACACTCTCGGAGCTCTACCTACGGGACCAGGGGTAAGTCTTGCGAAAAGGCCGTATGGGAGCCGTCTTTCGCCAGCGAGAATGCCGCGCTGACGGAGAGGTTTGCGACAAACTCGTTTCTGGATTTGGTTAAGGCCTACGAGAAGGTTCAACACAAGGACCTGATTAGCGCGGCCAAGAAGCATGTATTCCCGCTTTTTCACCTTCGGCTTTGTCTGAAGTGCATCGTGCACCTCGGAGCCTCTTGCTAGGCAAACGAGTTTCACGTCCAGTAAGAATCCTGTCCGCCGTCATCGCAGGCTGCGGCTTCGCCACCACCCTTCTCCAGGTGATGATGTGGAATGTTCTCGATGTTTGTGCCCAGTGGTTCCCCCATACCCGTCTGTTTAACGTGGTGGGTGACATTGCGGCTCAGACGATCGGCGCGGCCCAACTGGTGGTCAAGGAAGGCTTGGCGGCCACCCTCACGCTGTGTCGCATGCTCGAGGCCCGTAGGATCATCATCTCCACGACCAAGGGCCGCGTGACGGCCAACGCGTCTGACATCGCCGACAAGATAGTTGCAAGATTGAGAAGTGGCACTTTCGGTCCTCGCATCACGTGAAGAACCTGGGCACTGACTACACGCAGGGGAACCGTCGTCGGGTTCAGGTCCAGGCAGTACGATAGTGCAAGGTGAGGGCCCGCGCTGGCCGCTTCCGCTCTCTGAAAAAAGTCAGTTTCGCAGGCCCACAATGATCTCCAAAGTGGGCGCCCTCCCAGCAGGCTCGTACGGGGTCAGTGTGGTTGGGGTCTCTAACAGGCTCCTCTCGAGGCTTCGGTGCGCGGTAGCCCAGGGGCTTTTTGGACCAGCTAGAGGCCGCTCCCGTACTATACAGTTCTGGTTTTCGCCTGCGCCCGAAGCTGACCCAGCCTTTGTGGGCAACTCCCTGCCGCTCCTCGCATGGGGGAAAGCTCTGCGGCAGGGATGGGCGTCTAGGGAGGCGATGCGTTATGCTTTCGATTTGCTTTTGGAGCGTTTCCGCGCGAACGAATTCACGTGGTCAGCTGTGAAAGGCCCAACGGGTGCTGTGATCGTGACGCTTCGGAGGCTCGGGTGGGCTCCCCAGAGTCTCTGCGCCCGGTCTCTTCCCTCGGGTTTGTCGTTGGACATCGAGAAGGTCCGAAAGGTTTCTTTGCAGACTTTCGTTGATCCCGGCACTAAAGATCAGCTGTCTGGACAGCTGCGGTGGAGCCATCAGGGCCAGGCGGTCTCTCACCCCCAGCTCGACGCGGTCAGCAAGGCGCGCGCTGCATTGCGCCGCAAGGGGGGCAGTCTCCAGGCCAGCCTTCTCGCCGCACACGTGGCTGGGGGCCCTGTTACTCAGTCTGTTCTGTATCAAGACCGTCGTGTCATCGACCAGAGGTGCCAGTTGTGTCTTGGAGCTCGCGGGACCTCACAGCACCGTCTCTTTGTCTGTGACGGATTGCACGAGGGTCGCTGCCAGCTTGGTTTTGATGAGGAGTTGCGGGGTTGGAGGAGGGCGGAGGAAGAGGGCCGAGATCATTTTTTTATTCCGGCCGGTAACGCTCGTTACCCGGGGGGGGGGGGGGGGGTCGTGCCCCCCGGGTAACGGCAACGCTTGGGCTGGGCGGGGTATGGCGAGGCAGGGGCGCTCTGCGATCGCCATAGTATGCGCGCGAGCAGCACTCTCTGCCTGAGAGCACCACAGTGGCTTGCGATTCGAGTACAAGCGCAAAGCCCGCCGCGTGGTCCCGGCACCACGCCCGCGCCCGCGCGCGCGACGACGATGATCGACGAGCGACGAGCGACGAGGTCGACGACGACGACGACGACGTTTGCCGCCTGTTTCGGCCTCCGGAGGCCGTTTTCGAGCGCCGTCGACGACGACGACGACTGCGAGCGCCCACAGTGCGCCTGCGACCACCACACCACAGTGCGCATGCCTTCGGGCACCAGCATGTTGGAGGGGAAGACCGAGACCCCCCCCGCGTACGAGCGGTACCGTTACGGGGGGGGGGGGGGGGGGGAGAGGCCCGGGTAACGAGCGTTACCCCCCAGAGGATAAAAAAAACAATCTCGCCCCTTTTCCCCCCGCTGCCTCCTCCCTGCCCCCATCAGGTTCACCCCTCGCCTCCAGATCACAGGCGCCTGGAGGTGGGGCGTCCGCTCACCAGGGGGCGGCGATATTCAAGGCCGCGCGTGCTCCGATGGATCCGCCCTCTTTCCTGACCTCCCTCGCTTCACGGTAGCTGCCTGGGCGGTCGTGATGCTTGACGGAGGGGGAAATGTTTTAGGCTCGGCCAGCGGACCGCCTCCGCACGCGCTGCATTCTATGTATGGCGCCGAGGTGTTCGCCATCCTCATGGCTCTCCGTCTCTCGGGCCCAGGCGAAGTTGAGCTCGGTTGTGACTGTCAGTCGGCTGTTCTGACCTGGGACCGAGGGGCGGAAGCAGATGTCTTCAATCTGCCTCTTGCTGAGTTCTGGGGGGGAATTAATTTTAGGCGGCGGGGCCGAGGCGATTCGTTTCGTGTTTTCCATGTCCACGCTCATAAGACCTGGCCAAAGGCTCTCTCCATGGGGGTGTCTTTCTGAGCTTGGAAGGGGAACCGAATTGCGGATCAAGCTGCTCGGAGGGCCGCCCGTGACATTCCCATTCCAGTGGCTCTCCGCGACCAGTTTGTCGAGCAGAGGAAGCGCCTGCAGGTGTTGGGCCGCTTCGCTGGTGCCATGCTCGAGGTCGCAGGCGGGCCCAAGTTTCGCGATGTCTCTAAGGTCGTTGCTAAGAAACCCCGGCCCCCAGGAACCCAGCTCATCCTCTGCCCCGACCCCAATGGGCATGTCTTGGGGCGTTTGGGGAAGGGCTGGTTGTGTGCGATCTGTCTTGCCCGAGGGCGAAGTTGGACCCACCTGGCCAGCTATAAGTGTTCAGGCTCGCCCAGGATTTGTCGCCAGGCTCATCGCTCGCATCGCTTGAGGGGAGGCGATCCTGGCGCTGCTCTCCCTATCATTTGGTGCTCCATGTGCGGCAGTTATGCCAGGCACCGAATGAATTTGCTGGCTGAAGTTTGTTTTTGGAGGCCCCGAGATGACGCCACAGGCAAGTCTCTGGAGATGCTGCGGCAGGGTGTGGGCCCTACCACTCGAGCGAGTTTCGGTCGCAGCGTCCCTCTTTGGACCGAGAGGGAGGTGCAGGCCGCCATGCGGTGGCTGCGCCCACCTCCCCGGCCTAGGCTTCGAGTCATGAGGGGCCCCCACAGGAGCCTCACGGAGGCGTTGGCTCCCCTGCCAGTGTCACCGCTGAAGGATGACTTCGGGTCCCTTCAGCGGCGGCCCTGGCGGGAGAGGGTACCGCCTCGGTCAGGGTCCTTTTCTCCCTTTTCTCCCCCCCTCTTCTTTTCTGGCCTAGGTTCTGCGCCGCCTCGGCACCGCGGATCCTCGGCTGTTGGTGAAACTGGTGAAACAGGAGGAGGAGGAGGCGGAGGAGGAGGAGGAGGAGGGAGGAGGAGGAGGAGGGGAGGAGGAGGAGAGGAGGAGGAGGAGGAGGAGGAGGAGGAGGAGGAGGAGGAGGATGAGGAGGAGGAGGAGGAGGAGGAGGAGGGAGGAGGAGGAGGAGGAGGAGGAGGAGGAGGAAGCGGAGAAGCGGAGGAGGCGGAGGAGGCGCGGAGGACGCGGAGGACGCGGAGGAGGCAGGAGGAGGAGGAGGAGGAGGAGGAGGAGGAGGAGGAGGAGGGGGAGGAGGAGGAGGAGGAGGAGGAGGAGGAGGAGGGAGGAGGAGGAGGAGGAGGAGGAGGAGGAGGAGGAGGAGGAGGAGGAGGAGGAGGAGGAGGAGGAGGAGGAGGAGGGAGGAGGAGGAGGAGGAGGAGGAGAGGCGGAGGAGGAGGGAGGAGGAGGAGGAGGAGGAGGAGGAGGAGGAGGAGGAGGAGGGAGGGGGAGGGGGGAGGGAGGGAGGGAGGAGGGAGGGAGGGAGGGAGGTGAGGGAGGGAGGGAGGGAGGAGGGAGGGAGGGAGGGAGGAGGGGGAGGGGAGGAGGAGGAGGGAGGAGGGAGGGGGGAGGAGGGAGGAGGGAGGAGGGAGGAGGAGAGGAGGAGGGAGGAGGGAGGAGGGAGGAGGGAGGAGGGAGGAGGGAGGAGGGAGGGAGGAGGAGGAGGGAGGAGGGAGGAGGGAGGGAGGAGGGAGGAGGGAGGAGGGAGGAGGGGGAGGAGAGGGAGGAGGGGAGGAGGGAGGAGGGAGGAGGGAGGAGGAGGAAGAGGAGGAGGAGGAGGAGGAGGAGGAGGAGGAGGAGGAGGAGGAGGAGGAGGAGGAGTCCGTAGCCATTTTTGGCTCAATTCCGTAGCCGTTCGGGCTCAGGACTTGGCCTCACTGGCAAAGGGGAGCAGCGGCCCCCACAGTGCCCCTCGTTGGCCTGGCCAGACGAGGTTCCTTTAGTGAGCTCCTGGCGGAGCATTTGTCCTCTTCTCTTCCCTCTTGCCCATGGGCAAGAAACGCCCCGATGGCCATATTGTGCCCACGACGGCGCAGAGCGAGCGCTGGCGATGTTCAGCGTGCGGGTGCCAGCGCAATGGGGCCTGGTGGACGTGGTGCAAACACTGCCATGCCTCGAGGCAGGCGCCACGTTTCAGCACGCCCTGGTCCGCAGCTCCTGTGCCTCCTGGCGTGTGGGGTGCTGCTCGGGCTGCGCCTCACTGGCACGCAGGGTTCCAGGGACCTGGTGCTGGCTATGACATGGCGCTCGCCTTGCGGCCAGGGCCGCAGCTCCTGGGCATCGGCGGCAAGGGCGGCAAGGGCCACGGGGGCGCGCCCAGCGGCCAGCCTGGGATTCCTGGAGGCGGCGACGCTGGAGGAGGAGCCCCTGCCACCCCTGGCCTGCAGCTGGTCGGTGGCGGCGGCTACACCAAGGGTCCACAACGCCAGTTCGGGGACCAAGACCTGCCCAGGCTGAAGCAGCTCTCAGCCGCCTTCAAGGAGCTTGGTGACAAGCAGCAGTGTGAGTACTACCCCGGCTAAATCGCGAAGCCGTCGGGACAACCCTTCGGGCCAGGCCGTTGGGGCAACCTCGCAGGCCGCAGGGGCGCGGGAGCCAGCCGTTGGGACAACCCCGCGGGCCTCTAGGTGCGCGCCGCGGCGCTCAGGCGGGCGGCAGCACGAAGCCCAGCTCTGCCGCGAGCTGCTCCGCCTCAGCCCTGGAATCCACCGCTCTCTTGTCGAACTCCTGGAGCGCCTTCCGCAGCGCCACCGGCGGCCCGGAGACAAGGGTTTACCCCTGCCCCCGATTCGGCAGAGGATGGGTTACCACCCCCGGCCCGGACGCACGGGGCTACCCCTGCGCCCGGCCGCTGTCTCGTCGTCGTCATCGTCAGCTCCTCAGTCGCCCTCTCGGACGCCGCGGCCGTGGGGCGGCGGAACCTCTCGGACCTCCACACTGTCGCATGACTACAACAAAATTTGCCGACGACCAGCTCGGACGATGCTACCCGGACTTCTCAATCGCCCTTTCGGGCACGCAGGCCCATGACAACAACAATTTTGCCCGCGACCAGTTCAGACAGACGAGACTCCCGCTTGGCAACTCCCCGGTATTCAGGCCGCAGGAGCGAGTTCTGAAATCCGTCCTCAAACCTCCAAGTGACGACAGGAGACGGTCCTCTGACGGGGCTGCCCGTACCGCCCACAAGCAACATTCCCCCTTGATACTTCCCCCGTGTTCAGGCCGCAGGAGCTGAGGAACCCAAAAAGTTCGCTCGGATGACCCGCTCGGGTTCGAAAAGGAAGTGCGTGCCCCATAGGGAGGGGGCTCCCGCCTGAGACTTCCTCGCAATTCGCTCACAAACGAGGCTCCCGCTCGAGACTTCCTTCATATTCAAGCCTCAAGAGCCCAAAAGTGACGACAGTTACAGGGTTCCGACGACCCGCTCGGATTAGTTACATGATCGGCGGGCCCCATAAGGAGGGCGCTCCAGCCTGAGACGTCCTCGCAATTCACTCAGAGACGAGGCTCCCGCCTGATACTTCCTCCATATTCAGGCCTAGAGAGCCCAAACGTGACGACAATTACAAGGTTCCGATGACCCGTTCGGATTAATAACATGATCTGCGGGCCCCACAGGGAGGAGGTTCCCGCCTGAGACTTCCCCGCAATTCACTCACAGACGAGGCTCCCGCCGAATACTTCCTGCATATTCAAACCTCAGAGGCCCAAAAGTGACCACAATTACAAGGCTCCGATGACCCGCTCGGATTAGTAACATGATCTGCGGGCCCCATAGGGAGGGGGTTCCCGCCTCAGAGTTCCTCGAAATTCACTCACAGACGAGGCTCCCGCTCGAGACTTCCTTCATATTCAAGCCTCAAGAGCCCAAAAGTGACGACAGTTACAGGGTTCCGATGACCCGCTCGGATTAATAACATGATCGGCGGGCCCCATAAGGAGGGGGTTCCAGCCTGAGATTTCTTCGCAATTCACTCAGAGACGAGGTTCCCGCCTGATACTTCCTCCATATTCAAGCCTAGAGAGCCCAAAAGTGACGACAGTTACAAGATTCCGACGACCCGCTCGGATTAGTTACATGATCGGCGGGCCCCATAAGGAGGGCGCTCCAGCCTGAGACGTCCTCGCAATTCACTCAGAGACGAGGTTCCCGCCTGATACTTCCTCCATATTCAGGCCTAGAGAGCCCAAACGTGACGACAATTACACGGTTCCGATGACCCGCTCGGATTAGTAGCGTGATCTGCGGGCCCCACAGGGAGGGGGTTCCCGCCTGAGACTTCCCCGCAATTCACGCAGAGGCTCCCGCCTGATGACGAAATCATGAGTGAGCGAAAGATGATGATGATGATGATGATGATGATGATGATGATGATGATGATGAGGATGATGATGATGATGCGTGTGTGATGAAAGAGTGATGATGGTGATGAGGATGATGATGAGGATGGTGATGATGATGATGGCCACTGAGTGGGTGATCGAGAGATTATGATGGAGATGGTGACGATGATGTTGAGAGTGGCGGCGGTCCTACCGTCGGAGGACCACTGCCTCCGAAGCCTACTGAGGATGAGTGAGTAATTGAGTGAGTGAGTGGGTGATCGAGTGGTGATGATGGTGACGATGATGATGAGGATGATGGTGATGACTAGTGATGACGGTGATGGTGGTTGATGGTGATGATGATGGTAATGATGATGAGTGTGTGCGTGTGAAGACGTTGATGGTGGTTGATGGTGATGATGATGGCGATGATGGTGAGTGTGAGAGAGAGAGAGGAAAGGGGGTGTGTGAGATCCTGCGCGGCGTGTGCAGAGAAAACAAGAAACCCACTTTGGATGTGGAGAATCATACTAGTACTAGGAATAGTAGTAGTAGTAGCAGCAGCAGTAGTACTGATAATATTAGTGGTAATATCAATATTGGTAGTAGTAGTAGTAGTAGTAGGCGTATTAGCTGTCGTAGTAAAAATAATACTTGTCGTCGTCGTCGGCGTCATCCTCGTTGTCGTCGCCGTCGCAGTCGTAGTCGTAGTAGTAGCCGTCGTTGCAGTAGTAGGTAGTAGGGGTAGTAGTAGTAGTAGTACTAGACAACACTGGTAGTAGCACGAGTAGTCGTAGCAATAATAGTCGTATCAGTAGTGGTAGTTGTAGTAGTAATAACAATACGGGTAGTCGTAGTAGCAGTAGTCGTAGTAGTAATAGTCGTAGCCGTAGTAGTAGTAGTAGTAGTAGTAGTAGTAGTAGTAGTAGTAGTAGTAATACTAAAAGGTGATACTAGTAATAGGAGTAGTACTTAAACTTATATCAGTTGCACTCGTAAAAGCAGTAGCTGTCGTAGTAGTAATAGAAGAAGTACTAGTTGTAGTTGTCGCCGAAGAAGTAGAAGGAGTAGTAGTAGTAGTAGTAGTAATAGTAGTAGCAGAAGTAGCAGTAGTAGTCGTAGTAGTAGTAGTAGTAGTGATGGTAGGGGTAATAATACAGAAATGGTGCTAGCAGTAGTAGTAGCAGTAGTAGTAATAGGATGTTCATAGAAGCTAGTAGCAGTAATAATGCACGCAGGGTTAATAGTAGTCGTAGTAGTCGTGATAGTCGTAGTCGTAACATTAGTAGTCGTGAAAGTAAAGGCGGTAGTAGTAGTAGTACTAGTAGTAGCGATAATCGTACTAAGCGTAGTAGTGGTAATAGTAGTAGTAGCAGTAGTAGTAGTAGTAGCAGCAGTAGTAGTAGTAGTAGTAGTAGTGGTACTCGATGCAGTAGTGGTAATAGGATTGCTACTAAATGTAGTCGTGGTGGTGATAATACTAGTAATCGTAAAACTGATGGGGGGTAGCAATAGTGGTCGTAGTCGTTGCAGTAGTAGTAGTAGCAGTTGTCGTCGTCATAGCAGTAGCAGTGGCAGTAGTAGTAGTAGTAGTAGTAGTAGTAGTAGTAGTAATAGTAGCCGTAGAAGCAGCAGTAGTCGTAGTGGTAGTAGTGGCCGTCGTAGTAGTAGTAGTACTGGTAATAGTAGTGGTACTAGAAAATAGTAGACCCAATCATAGTGGTCGTAATAGAAACAAAAATAATAGTGGTAGAAATAGCCGTCGTAAAAGTAATCGTAGTAGTAGTACTAGTAGAAGTAGTCGGAGTCAGAGAAGTCTGAGCAGTGGTAGAAGTAGTAATGGTGATGGTGGTAGTAGTCGTAGTAGGGGTAAAAGTAAAAGTCGTAGTCGTGGTAGCAATCGTAGTAGTAGTAGTAGTAGTACTACTACTACTACTACTACTACTACTACTACTACTAGTAGTAATAGTAGTAGTAGTAGTAGTACTAGTAGTAGTAGTAGTAGTAGTAGTAGTAGTAGTAGTAAAAGTAGTAAAAAAAATACATCGTCGTAGTACTAGTAGTCGTAACAGTGGTAGTAGTGGTAGTAGTAGTAAACGACGTAGTAGTAGTCGCAGTAGTAGTAGTAGTCGTCGTCGTCGTCGTCGTCGTAGTAGTCGTAGTAGTAGCAGTAGTAGTAGTAGTAGTAGTAGTAGTTGTAGCGGTAGTGGTAGTAGTGGTCGTAGTAGTAGTAGTAGTATTAGTAGTAGTAGTAGTAGTAGTAGCAGCAACAGCAGCAGCAAGAGTACAAGTAGTAGTCGCAGTAGTGTAGTAGTAGTTGTTGTTATCGTAATAGTAGTAACCAGTAGTGGTCGTAGTAGTCGTAGATGTAATTGTAGTAAGGTGATGACGATGAATATTTTGATGATGATGCTGAAGATGATGATGAAGAGGATTGCGCGGTTTTCAACGATGAGGGGCGACCGGAGATGGGCGGGGAAAGGGTGCGTGGAGAGGTGATTGAAAGAGACGGAGGGGAGAAGGGGCATTGAGGAGAAGGAGAGGGAAAGGGGGTCGGAGTGCAAACGAAATGGAATGGAGTGAATGAAGGGAGACCGGATGGGGATGGCCAACAGGGAGAGGAGCTGGAGGAGCGGGCGCGGGAGACTCCCGCTGCGCGAATTTGTCCCTCCTTTGTCCTGTATTGCCTTCTCCTGCCCCGTCTCCTGATGCTGCTCCCCCTGGTGCTCCCTTCATCTTCCCCTGTCCTTCTCCTCCTCTTCCTCCTTCTCCTCCTGCTTCGACAAGAAAGATTATCCCGGCAAAGCAACCTAACAGCGATGTGTATAAGCATATCTGGAAGCATTCCCCTTAAGATTCAGGTGAGAATCCAGTTGTTGAATTCTGCTGTTCTCGCAGTCGCAGTCGCTTTCGCAATGACAGTCGCAGTGGCAACGGCCTTAGGATCCAATGGAATCCTAAGGATTCCTAGGGATTCCTAAGGCATCCTTAGGCATCCTTAGGAATCCGTAGGAATCCTTAGGAAACCTTAGGAATCCTGATTCCTAGGGATTCCTAAAGATTCCTAAGGATTCCTGCGGTATCCTAAGGATTCCTAAGGATTCCTGAGGATGCTTAGCTATGCCTACGGATTCCTAAGGATGCCTACGGATTCCTAAGGATTCCTAGGGATTCCTAGGGATTCCTAAGGATTCCTATGCATTCCTACGGATGCCTCAGCCTGCCTCAGTTTCAGCCTCAGCCTCAGCCTGCCTCAGCCTCAGCCTCAGCCTGCCTCGGCCTCAGCCTGCGTCAGCCTCAGCCTCAGCCTCAGCCTCAGCCTGCCTCAGCCTCAGCCTGCCTCAGCCTCAGCCTCAGCCTCAGTCTGCCTCGGCCTCAGCCTGCCTCAGCTCAGCCTCAGCCTGCCTCAGCCTCGTCAGCCTGCCTCAGCCTCAGCCTCAGCCTGCCTCAGCCTCAGCCTCAGCCTCAGCCTGCCTCGGCCTCAGCCTCAGCTCAGCCTGCCTCGGCCTCAGCCTGCCTCGGCCTCAGCCTGCCT
>CAUYUJ010022057.1:0-80000 GCA_963575745.1 Prorocentrum cordatum | reverse complement strand
CTCTCGGGGTCTGTGACAGCTTCCCCCGCCCTTTGTTATTCTGCATGCTCCCCGACTTCCCTGATCACCTCAACTCCCCTGAGCATCGTTTCTGGATGGGCTGGTGGGGATACGCGAAGCGTCAACAATTTCTCGGGGCCGTTGGCCGCATTTGGGACTGCTAATGGGGGACACCCATTGCTTGGGGAGACCCCAATTCGCAGCCTGTTTATGGGGGATGCTGGCGAGGTCCCACCATGGCTAGCAGCCCCACATCGAAAGCAAGCTTGGGCTACCAGCCCTGGGACGGGGGAGGAGGAAGAGGGGAGGAGGAGGAGGAAAAAGAAAGGGAGGAGGAGGAAAATGAAGAGAAAAAGGAGAACCAGTGTCAACCCACGACGCAGCAACGATGCTACAACAAATCCTCCTTCCATGTTTTGTCCATCGGGCCCTGCAACTATGCACGTCGACGTGGAATGGAAGGCAACCGTCTGAAAATCCTCCATCGCGCCGAGACGCAACTCCTACGATATCAACGTTGTAAATCAACGTGTTCGTTGCGTTCCGACAACCCTGAATCGTGCCAAAATTCCATCCACGGTGTTTCATTACAGCGAGTCAACGTGTGTGTGTGTGTGTCGCGTCTGGAAAAAACACTATTCCAACCCAGAAACAATTCATGGACCTTCGACCATGCGAATACTTGAAACGTGTGGAAACTTTCGGAGCGACTGTGCGCGGCGCAAAGGAGGGAACCACATTTTGAAACATATGCACATCCTTTAGATTGTTGCGAAGTGTCCAAACGAATGCACGCGGCGCTAAGACGAGAGCCACATGTTTCTAAACAAAAGCGGCCTTCATCCTTGAAACGGTTGCCAGCTTTCAAAACGAATGTGCACGGCGCTGGGGCGAGAACCAAGTTCTGAAAGCCACCCGCCCTCCATCCGTGAATATGTAGCAAACTTTTAAGACGGATGTGTGCGGCGCTAACGCGAGAAACACACGTTTAAAACCACCGGGCCTTCATCCTGAAAGCTGCCTCTAATCTGAAGCTGGATCATGAGCGGTGAAAGCGTCCAAGTCGAAACACCCAGCCCGCCCGTCCGATACGTCTTCGGGCGCGGCAGGGAAGTGGTGCTCACGCACAAACAATGGATGACGAGCAGGAGGAAGAGCAGCCATAGGTAGCAAGGAGGAGCCGCAGCAACAACTATAATTGCGGGGTTTGAAGGCTGCGCGAGAGAAAGAATCGCGGCGATAAGATGTTGGCTGTAGCGTTTAAATTCTCCGCGCGCGACGCAGGCACGCGCCGGCGGTGATGGCGACGTACGAAAAACGCTAGCGATGTGTTTCGGCACGTGTTCCACGACATTACCCACGAGCGAGAGTATACTCGTGAGATTGTTGAATTCGGCCTCGTGGCTGGGGATTGGTTGCCGCAGGACTGGAGCAGCGCCGTGACTTGCCTGGCTCCGATGACGATGGGTCGGAGGAGCAGCCAACTGTAGCTTTCCAAGGACATCGCAACTCCAACTGTGTGCGTAGCTCCAAATCGTGGCGTCAGAAACTGCGATAGCAGCGCGTCGGTGGTTTCGTTGCGGCGCCTCGAGAACTCGAGGACTGCGCGGGTAGCCTGGTGGCTCGCCCAGTGGACCGAACTGCGCGGCGAGGCTCGCGACGGGGTAGGTCACGGCGTCCTCTGCTGGCCGTTTACCAAGCATCCCTCGGCCGTCTCCGCGAAGATCATGGAGCGCCTCAACTCGCGAGCGGCCCCGCCGAGGTTGAGTTCGTCCTACTATTCGCGGCCATGTTGCGCTTCAGGCGGGGGGCGAGGGGGGCGTCGCGCAACGCCCGCCCGCCCCCCAAGGCCGCGCTGCTCCGGCACCGCGGCACCCGCGCGCATCACAGCCAACACAACAGTGCGCAGCGCAATGTGCACCGCCGCAGCCACGTGCACCGCGTCGCCCATGTCCTGCGCAACGCATGCGTGAATCACCGAGCAGCGCCACAGTGTCTGTATCTGCCACACTCTCCTCCGAGCATTTGTTTGTGCCGGCGTTTGCTGCTGCTGTGTTGCACGCGCGGTGCACGGTTAGTGGTGCTACAACGCTCTGTGTCGAAGTGAGACGTTACTCTCCCTCGCAAGCGCGCGAAATGCCAAAGGGCCCCCCTCCCCCCCGACGCGGTCAGAGGCCCCTGTGGGAGCCAAAACGGCGGCGGGGGAGAGGCAGGAGAGCACGCCAGTGCCTAGCATCAACGGTGGCTCTCACCTTTTCTGTTTCTCTGCCTCTAACCCCGTCCGCCCACGCTCAGATCTCTGTGGCCGCGGCGCTGCGTGGCGGTTCCTACATGCACAGAACAACAAGGTCTGTGAAACGCATGGGTTCGCGAGGCTTCTGCTCGCGCGACCAAGACGCCGGCCGCTTACGTGGATTCGCGAGGCTATTGCTCGCGCGACTGGGCCGCCAGCCGCCAGTTGGGCGTGCACTCTCGGGCCCGCCAGTCAGCTGGGCGGCCAGCTCCGCTGGCGCATCCTCTGTCTCCTCCGCCTCGGTCTTCCACTGGGTTCCGACGTCGCGGAGGCGCCGCTCGACCGCGCTTTCTGTTTGCTTCGCATCGTTTTCCCACTGCGTGGCGGCGTCGCGGACATTTCGCGCGACCGCGCCCGCGAACGGTTGGGGGCTGTCATTCTGTGCCCGCGCTGCATCGCCATCGTGCTGGATGGCGCCATTGCGGGAACTCCGTTCCTCGGCGCGCCGCGCCGTCGCCCTGGCTGCCTCCGCCAAGGCGTCTATGTCACGCTCCGCGGGGAGCCCCGCGCCTGCGGACGGACGCGGCTGTAAGTCTCGCTGCCACCCAAGGTGCGGCCGCTCACTGGCGCTCTGCACTGTGAAACGTCACCGACGCTCTGCACGGCACCGCCGCGCGTCTGCCGCCCTCACTTCCAGGCGCAACTCACGCAAGGTGCGGCCTTTCACTGGCGCCCCGCACTGTGAAGCACCACCGACGCTCTGCACGGCACCGCCGTGTGTCTGCTGCCCTGACTCCCAGGCACAATTCACGCATGGTGCGGTCGCTCACTGGCGCTCTGCACTCTGAAGCGTCACCGACGCTTCGCACGGCACCGCCGTGTCTGCTGCCCTGACTTCCAGGCGCAGCCGCGTCACCGACGCGCAATTGCTAAATCACCGACGTTGCGCGCAGCACCGCTGTGGGCTTGCTGCCCTGACTTCCGGGCGCAGTAGTCCGTATACCTGTGGACCGAACAAGCTTCACTGAAGTTCCGCTACCAATGTTGAAGTAAAGGTAATTTCCCTTCGCGTGAACGGAAAAGGCCAAAAAGACCCCCTCCCGACGCGGTCAAAAGGCCCCTGCAAGAGCCAAAACGGCGGCGGGGGAGAGGCCAGAGAGCATGCCAGTGCCTAGCATCAACACTCTGCTTCCGCCGCCTCCAGAACCGAAGCATAAGACGACAATTGCCTCAAACCTGTACCACACTGATTGTTTCCGATGCGTGCTGCGCGCGTGCACCACAGTGCCCACGTGCACCACAGCGCCTGCGTGCACCACAGCAGCCGCGGTCACCGCAGCGCCTGCGCACACCGCCACGCACGGGTGCACCACAGCGCTAGCGGACACCACAACCCCTGCGTTGATTACGCGTAGGTCATGATTTATCAAAAGCCCGCGCGGATTTCTTGGATCTGCGCTGAAGCACCCCCCATGCCGCGCGGGGCGCGCCAAATTACAAAAACACCACGCTCCCCCCTCCAATTCCTTTGTCCTCTTCTTCCTCCTCCTGCTATTCGTTTAATTGCTGCGACTGTTGCCGCACAGTACTTCTGGCATAAATGCCAATGCCAAAGGTCCCGTGGCCCTGCCACCACCAGAGTATCGAATGAACCCCGCGCGCGTGCGCAAAAACTGCGGGACCCTGCGTGTGCGACAATAGCCTGCGAACGCACCAGCATGTTTGCGAACACGGACAATGTGCCCGTCAACGCCACGCTCGGCCAGCGAGTGTTCAACGAGCCCGCAACCACCACAGCATCCTGCGAAAATCAGGATGGCAGTGCCAGAAGCACGCTACGGGGGGGGGAGCGTCATGGCGAGGGAAGATATGCGGGGATAGCGCGCGTATGGCCCAAACTATGTTGTTCACACATATATATATATATATATACATGTGCATATATGTATATATATATATATATATATATACACTAGAACCACGCGCGCGCTTCGCGCGCGCTTAGATTCTAGCGCAGTGCAAGCCAACCTCACAGGATCGGATGAGGATGGGCATCGCCCCGCAAGGTTCACCATATGGGAGCGTACTTCCTGATGAACGCTTTAGGAGTCGCTGAATAAGGCTCCAAGAAGTCGCGCAAAGCAGCAACGAGGAGGATCTAGGGCATCCTAAGGGGGCATGCCCGAGAGTCCCTAGAAGCCTGGCGAAAACATGCAGGGAGTCTCTTCGGACGCCTTTTGGGGACGCTTTTGAAGGGCTATTGAGGGTCTCTGGGGGGTGAGTCCTCTCCGGCTTGTGTTGGGGTCTCCTGGTGACCTCTTGGGACTTTTTGTTTTTTCAATTAGACTGGGCGACGAATCACTGGAGAATTCCGCGATGCGCGTGCAGAACGCAACGCTGATGGGCCCAAGGTAGAGGCGGTGGTTCCAACCACACAAGCCCGCTCCTGACCGCTACTGCTGCGATGCAGAGCACACCACGCACATGGCCCGGTTCAGAAAATGTGAAAACGTCAACCATCTGCAATTCAAACACTGGTTCATGAGCAAGGTTATGGCACCTCTGAAGTTGCCAAAAAAACAGCCAAGACGCTAGCCGAAGGGAGCTTGTACTCATGCGCGAATGCCTCCCGCGCGACCTCCAGAAGCTTGTGCTCATCCAAACGCTTGTGCTTCGCCCTCCACCATCTCCTCCACCTCCTTCTCTAGTAATTTGATCCCGATCCAATCCGACAACACTTGCACGCCCCCCTCCCACAGTAAGTTTGCAAGCTGAGGGGGACAATGGCCATGGCTTCGAAGCCTGCGCTGAAGTAAAGTGCGATGCTGGACTTGGATTGGAACCACCCAGATTGGGCGGCTATCGGCCAGCTATGGCATGCCATGCTATGTTATAGTATGATATGTCTATGTATATAGATAACGGTGATATATATATACATATATACACAAAACAAAACAAACACCCTCGCTGAGGACGACAACGGCGCATTGTGGGCGTACGTGTGCCCGCCAGTGGAGTTGGTGTGGGCCCTGCAAAACGAGGGGGAGGAGAACGAGGGAGAGTGGGAGGAAGGGAGGGGGAGGGACGAAGGAAGAGGAAACACGCCAGGAAGAAAGGAGCGAAGAGGGGGGCGGTCTATTAGAGGCAGAGAAAGAGAGATAACAACAAAAACATATAAGACAGGTACATAGAGAGAGAGAGAGAGAACAGAGGGTATAGAGAGAGAGAGAGAGAGAGAGAAAAAGAGAAAAAGAAAGAGGGAGGGAGGAGGCAGGACAGGGGAGGGAAAAGGGAGGAGGGAGAGAAGGGAGAGGGGAGAGGGCAGAGAGGCATGAGGATGAGGGAAGACAGGAAGGAGAGAGACGGGAGGAGAGGAGGGAGGAGGGAGAGGGAGGAGCAGGAAGGTAAGAGCGTGAACGTTCGAGGAAGTCCTAGGCGAAAGCGCCGCTCCTGAAGGAAGTCTCGGGCGGGAGCCCACGACAGGCGGGCGATCCCCTGACGGGCGGGTCGGCCGGGTGGGACATTCAAGCGGGATGCCTGGGTATGGCGACAGCGCGATTCCTAAGTAAATTGACGGCGTCCTTGGCGCAGCGTGTTTCCTGAGCGTCGAAAGCGCGAGGTCTGAATACATTGCATGGAAATCACAAGCGACAGCGCAACTCCTGAATAAGATGTGAGGGGTTCTCTGGCGGGAGCGGGGGTCTTGATTAAATTTCGAAGGAGTGTCGACTCAATTACGGAGAAGCCTCAAGCGGGAGCGCCCTTCCTGAGTAAATTGTGTCGAAATCTCAGATGGGAGCGGGGGTCCTGACTAAATTGCGAGGGAACCACAAGCGGGCGCACCGGTCCTGAGTAAATTGTGAGGAAATCTAAGACGGGAGCGGGGGTCCTGAAGAAATTTGCAGGAAGTCTCATGCGGGAGCCGTTGTTGTTGCAATTCGGAGGGCCAGGGGCGCAGTTTGAGCACGAAGACTTTCCCTGTCAAAGAAACAGGGTGCGAGCGTCGAGGGGCACGCTTTGATGGAGAAAAACACCATGCACAGGTGAGGGGGGGCCAACAATACTTATTCTTCAGAAATGAGAGTTCAACAACAACAACAACAACAACAACAACAACAACAACAACAACAACAACAATCATTTTAAGACTGTTCGCCCTTATCTGCTCGAGTGTCCAATAACGCGTATTTCCAAAACCCTCGATACCCGCCCTTTTCGTCTTCGATCGAACCTCTTTTCGGGGGTAGACCTCTCTTCCCTGCAGGCTGGGCCCAGCAAGCGGCGGGGCGGCCGCGGACCGTCGGCCTGGCCAGCGGCAGCGCTGATCGGCGGGGCGGCCGCGGACCGTCGACCCGACCCCAAAGAGGGACGGACACGGGACCGACCACGACGACGACGACGTCGACGACGTCGACGACGGCGAGCGAAAGCGAGAGAGAACGACAGCATGGCCACGAAGGACACGAAGTAGGCCACGAAGGGCAACAGCGGGGACACGAAGGGAATGCGTATGGGGCCACGAAGAGCGCGAACGAGCGGGGGCCACGAAGGGCAGAGAATGCGGGGCACGTAGGACAGTGAGGGGGCCACAAACGGCGACAGCGGGGCCACGAAGGGCATGCACATGGCGCCACAACGGGCGCGACTCCTGGGTGCCTGGATGTCGGGAGCGCGGCGCTTGAGCAAATTGCAAGACATTCCCACGCAAGGGCGGTATTCTTCAGTAAATTCCAAGCAAGTCTCCAGCGAGAGTGCGACGCCAGAACGCAGGGAGAGCGATTCCTGGATAAATTGTATGGAAATCCCAAGCGAGAGCGCGATTCCTAAATAAAATGCGAGGACGTCTCGGGCGGGAGCGAGGGTCCTGGCTAATTTGCAAAGAAATCTAAGGCGGGAACCGTTGTTGTTGTAATCCGGGGGCCTGGGGCATAGTTTGAGCATCAATATTTTCCCTGACAACAAAAACAGAGGGTGGTCAAGAGACAAAAACAATTGTATGACGACAAGATCTGTTGTGGGTCTATGACACCGAGAAGGATGTGTCCTTGAGCTCCACGCAACCGCTCACTGGGTTCGTCGACTCCATCAGAGCAGGGAAGTTCCACATGTGGCTCGGACAAACAAAACCATCCATAGTCCACTTGGCACTTACCCACAAAAAGTTCCAGACAAACGCTAAACATGCTGGCACCATTAAAACAGACCAAGCTATTAGCCTCCGTTTGGAGGTAGTGATTTGACTCAACATTGACTGCAACTGCCCTTTCCCGTGATCGGGGTCGAGCACTTCTCCATAGCGCCGGAGAATATCAAATACAGTACACAAGTACCTGGTGATGTCGACAACCTTGACAAGAACTAAGAACATTGACACGAGAGCCGAAGCAATTCCGAGCCAGAGGGCCTGCTGGGCGTGTGGACATTGCTTCGTACCCGAACAGAGTGCGTTGGTATAGGTGACCTGGAAGTGGAGATGAACACCACAGAAGCAGACGCCATAAATGAATATACGTGAGAAGGCACACCGCGTGACATTGACAGCATTGTTAAGGAGCGTTCGCACTTCCTGGATGAGTGCACCTGTCATCTCTTCTGTGGGGGCATCATCATGCACCTTCTTGAAGTCCTCGTACTCGGCAAGTAAGCCATTCGCCTTCCCCGAATCCTTTAGCTCCAACTTGTGCATTTCCAACATGATAGACATGCTGCAGCACTCTGCGATTCCGTCCAATACTGTGGACGAGGTTGCCTCTGCACCTGTCAAGGTGGTGTATGCGAACCTGTTACTTGTCCACTTTATGATGAATGGGAAGCCTTCCTCGGATGGCTCGTAGTGGCGCCCTCCTCTGCACAGGTACAGAGGTCCGCCTGCAGGGCCTGAGAGCGAGGCTTTACCGGCCGGGCGATGCACCTCAACTAGTCCGCCCTTGAAACTACCTCTCCAAGAGTCCCACTCGAGTGGGCCTGTGATGGTTCTCTCGAGGTTCTCCATTCCCTTGATCTCCAACTCGAAGCGCCTCCCCCAAGCCATCCACTTCTGGCGATCACATGTCGGATCCACTTGCCACCGCTTGTGGTCTGTCGTCTTCCACCCGCAGCGGGGCCAGTAACTTATCACGCCGAAAGCGTAGTGGAGGATCTGTGCGATGAACATGATAAGGAGTATGGCCGAAAGCGGGAAGTAATCACGTATGAAACGCGATTGGCGCAACGTCTCCTTCCAGACTGAATCCACCACGGCCGACCTGTCCTGATGAAAGTAGCCGTAGATAAATACCCCCAAAAATGCGTTCGCCTGAAGCCGGCTGTACAAAGTCACGGTGCCTAGCCCAAAGAGCCAAATAAACCAGACATGGAAATACAACGTGTCCTGGAATTTGTTCCACGTGGACCAAGAGGAGCAACAATGACGCAACAAGCCATGGAGCATCTGGACGGGCATGCACGGCCATCCAATGTGGCCATTATTCTTGGACAGATCACGCGCCTTGTCGCTGTACCATATGCTCGAATACTTTGCGATGTGAACCTCGAGGCACATCAAGGCAAAGCAAGTGCCAGCAGCCAGCGCAAGCCACAATTTTGGGTAGGCCAGGTCAAGGATGCCCCGTGTCTGGCTCTGTCTCCCTATCAGGAGGCCCAGCCCCATGAACGAGAACATCACGAGGGCATGCATGACTGGACACCAGAGTGCCAGATCCATGACAGGGCCAACGCAGTGTGCACGCGTGGCCTTCTAAAACGACGCTAAGATCGGGACAACATCGGATCGGGATAACTCGAAATCTCTGAGAATCGGCGGGTTTGGAGGATGTATTGGGCGCCGCGGCCGCTCCAGAGCGTTCCGGAACGCTCTGAAAGCGCTCCGGAACGCTCTGGAGCGATTTATCACGATCCTAGCCCTGTTTTACCTTCTTCTTTTCCTTCTTCAGCTCCAAGACTTTATCGACGAAGAACGGATAGCACCCGAGCAAGTACGGCCCAGACTCCTGCCGCCCGCGCTCCTGAGGTTCGTAAGCGCGGTCCTGAGGCTGGGTGGTCGAAGCCCATTTGGCGCCAACCTGGCAGGCCCAATCTGGCAAACGGGGGCAATCTGGCGAGAGAGCCAGCGCGAATCCAGTCTGGCGAAGAACCCAAATCATCCAGTTTGGCCAGGCCAGACTGGCCCGTGGGGCCAATCCAACCTGACAGTCTGGCCTTCGACTGCCCAGTGAGGCCCGTCCTCGAGGGGCCCTGCCGCCGCCCCAGCCGGGTCCAAGAGAAGCGCGCCGGCCTCATCAGCGCCGCTTCCTGCCATCCCGACGGGCGCGCAGCAGGCCTGTGCAGCCACAGCAAGTATTTGTGCGACAGCTTGGCAGCCGCGGCGCCTAGCCCAGTCCCCGCCAGCGGGCACGCGTGCTTGAGCCAAAAGCAGAGGGTGCGAGCGTCGAGGGGCACACTTGGATTGGGAAAACATCGTATGCACCGGTGGGGGGGGGGATTGACAATAATTATTCTTCAGAAATGAAACTGCAATCATTATAAAACTGTTCGCTCTTTCTTGCCCGTGTGTCATTCAAAACGAGTTCCCCACACCCTCGAAACCCTCCCTCTTTGTCTTCGATCACACCCCATTTGGGGGGATGTTTTCTCTTTGCGGGGGGCGGCGGGCTTAGACAAGCGGGCAAACCTGAACGGGCGGACAATCCTTCGTGGGCGTACATGTGCCCGCCATTGGAATTGGTGTGGGCCCTGCCAAACAGAGGGGGGAGAACGAGGGATAGCGGTAGGAAAGGAGGGGGGGACGAAGGAAGAGGGACAACGCCAGGAGAGAAGAGCGAAGAGGGGGGCGGTTGATTAGAGGCAGAGGAAGAGAGAGAGAGAGAGGGAGAGAAACAAAAACATATAATAGAGGTAAAGAAAGAGAGAGAGAGAGAGAGAGAGAGAGAGAGAGAAGGGAGAGAGGTAAAGAGAGAGAGAGAGAGAAGCAACAAAAAAATAGCGAGGGAGGTGGCAGGAGAGGGGAGGGAAAAGGGAGGAGGGAGAGGAGGGAGGGGGGATTGGGCAGAGAGGCAGAAGGATGAGGGAAGACAGGAAGGAGAGAAAAGGGAGGAGAGGGGGGAGGAGGGAGGAGGGAGAGGGAGGAGGGGCAGGAACGTAAGAGCGTGAACATTCTGGGAAGGACTAGGCGAAAACGCCGCTCCTGAAGGAAATCTCGGGCGGGAACCCACGACGGGCGGGCGATCCCCTGACGGGCGGGCCGGGCGGGTGGGACATTCAAGCGGGATCCCTGAGTATGGAGAGAGCGCGATTCCTAAGTAAATTGTGACGGCGTCCTTGGCGCAGTGTGTTTCGTGAGCGTCGAAAACGCGAGGTCTGAATACATTGCATGGGAGTCACAAGCGAAAGCGCAGTTCCTGAATAAACTGCGAAGGAATCTTGACTCAATTGCAAGGAAGCCTCAAGCGGGAACGCCGTTCCTGAGTAAATTGTGCGGAAGTCTCAGATGGGAGCGAGGGTCCTTACTAAATTGCGAGGAAGTCACAGGCGGGAGCACCGATCCTGAGTAAATTGTAAGGAAGTCTCAGGAGCGGGGGTCCTGAGTAAATTTGGAGGAAGTCTCAGGCGGAGCCATTGTTGTTGTAATCTGCGGGCAAGGGCGCAGTCTCAACACCAACATTTTCCCTGTCAGAAAACAAGGTGCGAGCGTCGATGGGGCACACTTTGATTGAGAAAAACAGCATGCACCCGTGAGGGGGATCAACAATACTTTTTCTTCAGAAGTGAAGGTTCAACAGTAGCAACACTCATTCCAAGACTGATCGCTCTTACTTGCCCGCTTGTCATTCAAAAAAAAGTCCCCACACCCTCAATACCCTTCGTGGGCGTACATGTGCCCGCCATTGGAATTGGTGTGGGCCCTGCAAAAAAAAGGATGGGGAGAATGAGGGAGAGTGGGAGAAAGGGAGGGGGAGGGACGAAGGAAGAGGGAAAACGCCAGGAGAGAAGGAGCGGAGAGAGGGGGGCGGATGATTAGAGGCAGAGAAAGCGAAAGAGAGACAGAAAGAGAGAGAGAGAGAAAGACATATAAGAGAGGAGGAGGAATAGAGAGAGAGAGAGGGGAGAGAGAGAGAGAGAGAGAAAGAGAGAGAAGTAAAGAAAGAAAGAGGGAGGGAGGAGGCAGGAGAGAGGAGGGAGAAGGGAGGAGGGAAAGGAGGGAGAGGGGATAGGGCAGAGAGGCACAAGGATGGGGGAAGATAGGAGGAAGAGAGAAGGGAGGAGAGGAGGGAGGAGGGAGAGGGAGGAGGAGCAGGAAGGTAAGAGCGTGAACGTTCGAGGAAGGCCTAGGCGAAAGCGCCGTTCCTGAAGGAAGTCTCGGGCGGGCGATCCCCTGACGGGCGGGTCGGGCGGGTGGGACATTCAAGCGGGATCCCTGAGTATGGCGAGAGCGCGATTCCTGAGTAAATTGTGACGGCGTCCTTGGCGCAGCGTGTTCCCTGAGCGTCGAAAGCGCGATTTCTGAACAAATTGCATGGAAGTCACAAGCGAGAGCGCAGTTCCTGAATAAAATGTTCACTGGAGGGAGCGGGGGTCTTAAATTGCGAGGAAGTCTGAAGCGGGAGTGTCGTTCCTGAGTAAATTGTGAGCAAGTGAGGGGTTGTTTGGCGGGAGCGGGGGTCTTGATTACATTGCGAAGAAGTCTTGACTCAATTGCGAAGAAGTCTCCAACGGGAGCGCCATCCCTAAGTAAATTGTGAGGAAGTCTCAGATGGGAGCGGGGGTCCGGACTAAATTGCAGGATATTCACATGCGGGAGCACCGATCCTGAATAAATTTTGAAGAAATCTCACGCGGGAGCCGTTGTTGGTGTAATCTGGGGGGCCAGGGGCACTCTTTGAGCAGGAAGACGTTCCCTGAGAAAAAAATGGTGCGAGCGTCGAGGGCACACTTTGATTGAGAAAGAGCCGCACGCACTGGTGAGGGGGATCGACAATAATTCGCCGGCCCAACGGGCCAGAGGCGTGCTAAGATCTCCGGCAACTGCTAAATAATACTTCTACTTCGCGCGCGCGGGGCGGCCCCTGGGGGTCCCCGGACGAAAAGTACCCCGGGCGATCCCCGACAGACTCGGGTCAGAGATGGTTTTCCTCCTGGGCGCCGCCCCCGTGGCCCTCCAGAGAGCCCCAAGAAGGGCCACGAGGCCGCCAAGAGCCCTCCAAGATGGTTCAAGAGTGCTCCGAGATGCCACACGATCGTTCCAAGACGCCCAAGATGGCCCCCTGACGCCCCAAGAGGCCTCCAAGAGCACTCCCCAGAGGGCCCCAAGAGGCAGAATCCATTACTTTTCCTTAGGTGTTGGGCAGATTTTGGCGTGTCCATCTTTCCGGCTTCCCGACGCCCCAAAACGGCCCAAGAGGCCCCCAAGATCGCCCCAAGAGGGCCCAAGAAGCTCCCAAGAAGGCCCCAAGATGGCCCAAGAGGGCTCCAAGACGGCCCCAGAGGCATCCAAAACGGCCCAAGAGGGGCCCAAGAGGGCCCCAAGCGATGCCCCAAAGGGGGAACACAAAACAAAACTTCGAGCCCTCGGCCTTAAGAAGCCCCCAGGAAGCCTCAAGAGGCCCCTGAGAGGCCCCAAAAGCCCCCAAGAGGCCCTCGGGAGGCCCCCAAGCGACGCTGAAGAGGCCCCCCAGCGGCCCCAAGAGGTTCAGTCATGCGAAATGGGCCGGCGGAGTGAGCGACGCGATTCAATTATTTTGCAGGAGTGAAAGCTCAACAGCAACACCAACAACAATCATTCTACGACTGATCCTTCTTACTTGCCCGTGTGTCATTCAAAACGAGTTCCCCACACCCTCGATACCCGCCCTTTTTGTTTTCGATCACACTCCTTTGGACGGATGTTTTCTCTTTACGGGGGGCGGCGGGCTTAGACAGGCGGGCAAACCTGAACGGGCGGACAGTCCTTCGTGGGTTTACATGTGCCCGCCATTGGAATTGGTGTGGGTCCTGCAAAAAGGAGGGGGGAACGAGGGAAAGCGGGAGGAAGGGAGGGGGAGGGACGAGGGAAAAGGGAAAACGCCAGGAGAGAAGGAGCGAAGAGGAGGGCGGTTGATTAGAGGCAGAGAAAGAGGAATAGAGAGAGAGAGGGAGAGACAGAGAGAGAGACAAAAAACGGATAAGAGAGGTAGAGAAAGAGAAAGACAGAGAGAGAGAGAGACAGAGAGGATAAAGAGAGAAAGAGGGAGGGAGGAGGCAGGAGAGGGGAGGGAGAAGGGAGGAGGGAGAGGAGGGAGAGTGGATAGGGCAGAGAGGCATGAGGATGAGGGAAGGCAGGAGGAAGAGAGAAGGGAGGAGAGGAGGGAGGAGGGAGGAGAGAAAGGGAGGAAGAGCAGGAAGGTCAAAGCGTGAACGTTCTGGGAAGTCCTATGCGAAAACGCAATTCCTGAAGGAAATCCCGAGCGGGAACCCACGCCCGGCGGGCGATCCCCTGACGGGCGGGTCGGGCGGGCGGGACATTCAACCGGGATGCCTGAGTATGGCGAGAGCGCGATTCCTGAGTAAATTGTGACGGCGTCCTTGGCGCAGCGTGTTCCCTGAGCGTCGAAAGCGCGATTTCTGAACGAATCGCATGGAAGTCACAGGCGAGGGCGCAGTTCCTGAATAAAATATGAACGGTTCTCTGGAGGGAGCGGGGGTCTTAAATTGCGAGGGAGTCTTGCTTCAATTGCGAGGAACTCTCAAGCGGGAGCGTCGTTCCTGAGTAAATTGTGAGGAAGTCTCAGATGGGAGCGGTGGTCCTGACTAAATTGTGAGGAAGTCAAAGGCGGGAGCACCGATCCTGAGTAAATTGTCAGGAAGTCTGAGACGGGAGGGGGGGTCCTGAATAAATTCGGAGGAAATCTCAAGCGGGAGCCGCTGTTGTTGTAATCCGGGGGCCAGGGGCTTTGTTTGAGCATCAAGACTTTCCCTGTCAAAAAACAAGGTGCGAGCGTCGAGGGCCACACTTTGATTGAGAAAACAATATGCGCTGGTGGGGGGATCAACAATAACTATTCTTCAGAAATGAATTGAACAACAGCAACTACACGGCTGAGTAAGGGCGTTTTCAAAAAGGGGCTCTCGCCTTGGCGAAGCGTCATTTTCTAAACTTGCTAGCGTTGCGCGGATCGGAAAATGGTTCGATTTCGAAACGGGGTTCTCGCCGTGGACACATTTGCGTTCTTATCCCGAACGAATGCGACGCGGCAACACACACGAATGGCGGCTCCTCTGTTTAATGAGGCTCTCGCTTGGGGGTCTCAGGAACACTATACCTACGCCGCTGCAGACGTTCGTGGCGTTCGATGAGGGCGTCAAGATGAATCTGACCTTTGCACCTGCGCGTCGGCGGGCGGGCGGGGGCGGACCACCGCCCCAGCCCCGCCTGACTTGCCCTCCCCCCTTCCTCACCAAGATTCTGAGCGGGCCGAGTCACCAGCAGTCGGAGCAACGATCCAGGATCTCAGAGATCTGGGGCTCCATCCTCTTCTTCAGCACTTAAAACAGGGCTAGGATCGGGATACATCGCTCCAGAGCGTTCCGGAGCGCTCTCAGAGCGTTCCGGAACGCTCTGGAGCGGCCGCGGCGCCCAATACATCCTCCAAACCCGCCGATTCTCAGAGATTTCGAGTTATCCCGATCCGATGTTGTCCCGATCTTCGCGTCGTTTGAGCACTACCCACCCGGGTGGGGGCCTGGCCCCCGCCGACGCAGCTCGGTCGCCCTTTCCTTGGAGCACGAGGCAGGCGACGCGCCGCTGCGGGGCCCGCCCGCGGCGGCGAGGCAGCATCACCACTGCTCCCTGCCGTGGCGCTGCGCGCGTCGTCGAGGCCCCCGGGCGGGGCCCGTGGGCCATCAGACGCGCTCTTTGCAACCAGCGCCGCGCTCTCCTCCTCCTCCTCCTCCTCCTCCTCCTCCTCCTCCTCCTCCTCCTCCTCCTCCTCCTCCTCCTCCTCCTCGCGACGGCCTCATCTCGCCGCGCCGCCTTCCGGCGCGCTGGAGATGCACGGCCTCGCGCGCCGCGCCGGACTGAGGAGGCCTCGACGCTCGCCGCGCGATGCCCGAGATGCCGCCGAGGGATCCGTCAGCGGTGGCGGCGCACCACCGATCGATGTCTCCCGCCATCGCATTGCTCGCGTCGCCAGAAGCCCTGGGCTGGATGGCCCCGAAAGATACGAGGCGCGCTCTCTTCCGGACTTTCTCCACACGGCAATCGCAAGGGGGCGCAGAGGGGTCTGGCCATCTGTTTCTGGGGAGACAGGCAATCTCTCGCGGCAGACGACGAGGCATCGAGGGAGCAAGCGTCAGGCGCTGAGAGACGGGGGCGACAAAACGGCAGGGCGCGGCCCCCGGGCGAGCCGAGGAGCCGTCTGGCGCCCCGCCAGGCGCAGCTACCTGGCGACGGACATCTCTGGCGCACTCGAATTGAATCGAAAAGACACAAGGGTATACCAAAACAGTCATAAGGCACACTTTGGTGCACACCCCAAAACACAATGGAAAGAACGCACAACGAATGCTAGCGGCGCCAGCGCCGACCTTCAATCGCGCCTTTTCCATAGTTTCCTCGCCCCCCTCAGACACATCAGCGGCCGCCGCCGTCAGCAGAAAAATGCTGCCTGGGGCGGAATACATTACTGCGCTGATCCAGTCCCCCGAAATCAGGCGACGGCGGCAAAAGTGGCGCTGCGACGGCCTCATCTCGCCAGGTCAATTGCCGGACGCCGCGCTGAAAATCGATGGCTTAGCGCGCAGCGCCGATTAACGAGGCCTCGGCGCTCGCCGCGCGGTGCCCGAAATAGCGCTGAGGGATTCACCCGCGGCGGCGACGCAACGTCATCGCCGTCACTATTATCATCGCCCTGAGCGCCATCATCCTCATCATGTCTGTTGTCCTGTCTTTGCACTGCACGCGCCGCTGGGGCCCTGGGCCGCGCGGCCCCGCGAGAGACGAGATGCGTTCGCTTCCGCCGTGCATCCGCGCGGCGGACGAGCAACTCCAGGAATCACAGGCAATGGCAGTCCAAGCAGTGGCAGCGCGGGTCTCCTCCTCCTCCTCCTCCTCCTCCTCCTCCTCATCTGCCCAAGTCGACTGCCAGCCGCCGCGCTGGACATGCGAGGCATCGCCTGCCGCGTCGGACTTGACGGGGCCGCGAGGCTCGCCGCGCGGCGCCTGAGATGCCGCCACGCCAGAGCAAGCGCTCGCGGCGTCCTATGGGGGAGTCGAGGTGCTGCGGGCTTCGTCGGTGACGTCTTGCGCGTGGATGGGAAGGGGCCCTGGGACACACAACCAGGTAGGCACATAGCAGGATTCCCTATATTGTCCTGTATTTTCTGCGTTTTAGTCTTAAGTCGGACGTGACCCCCTACAGGGGGATATTGGACGAAAACTGAAACATTCTCAACAAACATACCGTCCAAATAGTCAAAGATAGTACCAAAATCGTCCCCAGACTTTTTGTTGACTATGTTTGCATAGTTCCCCCCATGCAGCGGCACACGCCTGATTTAATTCTCTTGCACAGCTGTGCTCTAGAGCTCGGACCTCTTTATTTTCGTGGTTCGTTCGTTCGTGGTTCGTCGTCCTCCCTGGCCCTCTCGGGCCCTGGACCCCCCCGTCCCCCGAGCCTCCCAGGATTACCCGCTGGCCTGCCCCTGGCCACCTCGGGCCCTGCAAACCCCCGGGGTTCCCAGAATCACCCGCTGGCCTGCCCTGCTTCCCTGGGGCCTGGACCTCTCCTCCCCACGGGCCTCCCAGGGCAGCCCCCCTGGGCCGCAGAAGCCTTTATTTTCGTGGTTCGCTCGTTCGTGGTTCGTCGTCCTCCCTGGCCCTCTCGGGCCCTGGACCCCCCCCTCCCCCGGGCCTCTCAGGATCACCCGCTGGCCTGCCCCTGCTTCCCTCAGCCCTCGACCCCTCCTTCCCCCGAGCCTCCCAGGGCAGCCCCCCTGGGCCGCCGAAGCCTTTATTTTCGTGGTTCGTTCGTTCGTGGTTCGTCGTCCTCCCTGGCCCTCTCGGGCCCTGGACCCCCCCCTCCCCCGAGCCTCCCAGAATCACCCGCTGGCCTTCCCCTGCTTCCCTCAGCCCTCGACCCCTCCTGCCCCCGAGCCTCTCAGGGCAGCCCCCCTGGGCCGCCGAAGCTTTTATTTTCGTGGTTCGTTCGTTCGTGGTTCGCCGCCCTCCCTGGCCACCTCGGGCCCTGGACCCCCCCCTCCCCCGAGCCTCCCAGGATTACCCGCTGGCCTGCCCCTGCTTCCCTGGGCCCTGGACCCCTCCTGCCCACGGGCCTCCCAAGGCAGCCCCCCTGGGCCGCCGAAGCCTCTATTCTCTTGTACAACTGTGCTCTGGAGTTCGGACCTTTTTATTATCTTGCACAGGGTGTCTAGAGCTCCGACCACTTTATTTCGGCGTCGTCGTCGCTCCCCCCCAGCTGCCTTGTGCCCTTCATGTGTCGCTATATGTGTCGCTGTGTGCCTTGTGCCCTTCATGTGCCGCTATATGTGTCGCTGTGTGTCGCTATGCGTCTCCATGTGTGCGTCGCTATGTGTCGCTGTGTGTCGCTATGCGTCGATATGTGTGTGTCGATATATGTCTCTATATGCCGATATGTGTCGACATGTGTCGCTACGTGTCGCTCCCCAGCACCCCAGCGCACCGCCCCCTCCGCCCCGACGACTTTATTTCGGCGTCGTCGTCGCCCCCCCCCCTCTCCCTCTCCTCAGCAGCCCAGCGCGCTGCCCCCTCGCCCCGACCACTTTATTTCGGCGTTGTGTCGACATGTGTCGCTACGTGTCGCTCCCCAGCACCCCAGCGCACCGCCCCCTCCGCCCCGACGACTTTATTTCGGCGTCGTCGTCGCCCCCCCCCCTCTCCCTCTCCTCAGCAGCCCAGCGCGCTGCCCCCTCCGCCCCGACCACTTTATTTCGGCGTTGTGTCGACATGTGTCGCTATGTGTCGCTCCCCAGCACCCCAGCGCACCGCCCCCTCCGCCCCGACGACTTTATTTCGGCGTCGTCGTCGCCCCCCCCCCTCTCCCTCTCCTCAGCAGCCCAGCGCGCTGCCCCCTCCGCCCCGACCACTTTATTCGGCGTTCGCGTCGACATGTGTCGCTCCCCAGCACCCCAGCGCACCGCCCCCTCCGCCCCGACGACTTTATTTCGGCGTCGTCGTCGCCCCCCCCCTTCTCCCTCTCCTCAGCAGCCCAGCGCGCTGCCCCCTCCGCCCCGACCACTTTATTTCGGCGTCGTCGTCGCCCCCCCCGGTCCTTTTCCCCAGCAGCCCAGCGCGCCGCCCTCTCCGCCCCGACCACTTTATTTCGGCGTCGTCGTCGCCCTATTTCGGCGTTGTGTCGACATGTGTCGCTTTCCCCAGCAGCCCAGCGCACCGCCCTCTCCGCCCCGACCACTTGATTTCGGCGTCGTCGTCGCCCTATTTCGGCGTTGTGTCGACATGCGTCGCTATGCGTCGCTCCCCAGCACCCCAGCGCACCGCCCCCTCCGCCCCGACGACTTTATTTCGGCGTCGTCGTCGCCCCCCCCCCTCTCCTCTCCTCTCCTCTCCTCGCAGCCCAGCGCGCTGCCCCCTCCGCCCCGACCACTTTATTTCGGCGTCGTCGTCGCCCCCCCCCCCCTTTTCCCCAGCAGCCCAGCGCGCCGCCCCCCCCCCATCCCCCCCTTCCCGGGCAGCCCAGCAGCGCGCCGCCCCCTTCGCCCCGACACTTTATTTCGGCGTCGTCGTCGCCCCCCCCCCCCTTCTGCCCAGCAGCCCAGCCCAGCGCACGCCCCCTCCGCCCCGACCATTTTATTCTCTTGCACAGGGTGTCTAGAGCTCCGGCCATTTTATTTCGCGTCGCTCCCCCCCCCCCCCGCGTCCTCAGCGCCAGAGTGGGGCCCCCGCGCCGTGGCTCTCTGCCCCAAACCCCCCGCGTCCCCAGCGCCCCAGCGGGGGCCCCGCCCACTGCCCCCTCCGCCACGAACGCTTTATCCCGCGTCGCCCCCCCCGCCCCCCCGCGTCCCCAGCGCCAGTGTGAGGCCCACGCGCCGTGGCTTTCTGCCCCGAGCCCACCGCGTCCCCAGCGCCCCAGCGGGGGCCCCGCCCACTGCCCCCTCCGCCACGAACGGTTTCTCCCGCGTCGCAGCTCCCCCCCCTCCCCCGCGTCTCCAGCGCCAGTGTGGGACCCCTGCGCCGTGGCTCTCTGCCCCAAGCCCCACTGCGTCCCCAGCGCCCCAGCGGGGCCCCCGCCCACTGCCCCCTCCGACACGAACGCTGTATTACACGTCGCACCCCCCCCCTCCGCGTCCCCAGCGCCAGAGTGGGACCCCCGCGCCGTGGTTCTCTGCCCCGAGCCCCCCCGCGTCCCCAGCGCCCCAGCGGGGGCCCCGCCCACTGCCCCTTCCGCCACTAACGCTTCATCCCGCGTCGCGCCGCACACCACCTCCCCCACCTCCCTCCCCGCGTCCCCAGCGCCCCAGTGGGGACTCCGCCCCGTGCCCCCTCCGCCCCGACAATTTTATTCCGCGTCGCGACGCACGCCACCTCCCCCCCTTCCCCCCTTTCCCCAGCGCCCCAGTTGGACCCCCGCCCCGTGGCCCTCTGCCCCAAGCCCCGCCCAGTGCCCCCTCCGCCCCGACAGTTTATTCCGCGTCGCGGCACACACCACCACCCCTCCTCTCCGCGCCCCCAGCGCCCCAGTGGGACCTCCGCCCCGTGCTCCCTCCGCTCCGAGCACTTTATTCCGCGTCGCGACGCACGCCGCCTCCCCCACCCTCCCCACCTGGGACTTGGGCCCCGTTGCTGGGCCCAGAGGGCGATGCCTTGCCCCCTCTTCCCCCCTCCACCTCCACCTCCACCTCCACCTCCTCCCCCTCCTCCCCCTCCTCCTCCCCCTTCCTTTTTGTGCAAGGGCTATAGCACACGTGCCACTTGTTTTCGCTCGTCGTCGTCGTTCGTTCGTTCGTCGTCGTCCTCCCCCCCACGGCCACAAACGTAAACTCCTGGAGGAAGGAGGCGAAAGCCTCCTGTCTCTCGCGGCTCCTTGGTGCAAGAGCCAGGGCACGCGTGCCACTTGTTTTAGTCTTCCCCCCCACTTTCCACATTTCCCCACACCCGTTGTCGGGCGTTGGCAGAACTGGGTTTAGTGGAACCTGGTTTAATGGTTTGTACCGGGGGCGACCCCCCGCCCGCCCCATTTCCGCTAACCGGAACTGCCGTCGCCCGAAAACCACCAGTTACGGTAAACCTGGTTTAGTGAACCTGGCCAATTGAGGGGCCCCAGGGCCCTACCACTAACCGGGCCCCCTCACACAGGGCCCTGGCCACGCCCGACTCTGGGAAACCACTTCCTATACTTCCCCGCAGGAGGAGGGGGCGGAGGAGGGGGGGCGGGAGGAGGAGGTGGAGGAGGAGGAGGAGGAGGAGGAGGAATACTATGAATAGGAATAACCCTGGGGCGCCGCACCATCCTCCTAGAAAAGAGAAGGGCGCCTAGGTTCTCCGTTTGGAGGCCTGAGTCGCGCCAGGGCGCTAGCCGCCGCCTCCAGCGAGAGGGGCGGCACAGGCCCAGTGGCGCACCCTATGGCGCGCAGCCTGCGGCTGCCACCATTAGCACCAACCTCAGGGAGTCATCCTGCCTGAGAGGTGCACCTGCGTTCACAGAACGAGAAGGGGGGGCTGCAGGAAGTAGCCAGGAGCCGAGGGTCACGCAACGCGCCCACGACACAAGGCTAGCCTCGGGCAGCGCCGCCCCTTCCTCTGCCCCTTCCCCTACTTCGGCTTGGCGGCAGACGGGGGAGCTGAACAGCTGGCCCAGCTCCATCAACCTTCTGAAACTGAGCAGCGAGTGGCGCGGGGGTCGGAGGGGGCTCAAGGCCAGGAGGATGGGGATATCAACACAGCCGAAATCATAGTGGGAGGAGGGGGGTCGGGCACCCCCTGAACTCTTCGGGCGGCAGCTTCAGAGAGCCTGCCCGCCTGCAGCAGTTCACGGGCACGAAGGCTCGCACCCCAAACAGGATGAGCCCGCTCAGCGTGGACGCGACCGCGGCCTCGTCTCACTTCACCAGGCCCAGCAGCCGCTGCGCTTCGCGCGCGAGAACCCCGCGAGGAGCCCCCCCGTTCGTCTTGGTGCCATCCTGCTCCTGCAAGGTCTGACGCATCGCCATGAGGAGGTCGTGCGACTTCGGCTGATCTGAGCTCAGCAGGAACTGCACCTTCGCCATGTCCGTCGCAACGTCGGGGGCTTTGGCCCTGAGCTTCTTCGCGCGGCAGAACCTCACCATGTCCGAGAGCTCCTCGGGCTGCGTGACCTGCTTCACCGTGGCCTCCCAGTAGTGAACTGCCGCTTGCCGCTGCAAGGAGATATCTGATTCGCCATCCATCGTCGCTGTCACCTCCACCATCGCCGCGAACACCCTCAGGTGCGGGGCGCGCAGCTTCCTCTTCACGGAAGACGTGTTGTTCTGCTTATGCGCCTCCTTCTCCTTCTCCCGCTCCGCCTGGGCCTCCGCGTTGAAGGCCTGGTTATCCACGAGCGCCGCCTCCGCGAGCTTGGGCGCGACGGGGGCGAGCCGCGCGTCGCGCACCGCGCCGATCAGCGCGCGCAGCTCCGCCTCGTCGCTGAGCACCAGCTTGGTCAGCACAATCACCAGCTCGTCGATCGACTGCATCTTGCCTGGCTTCCCCGAGCCAACGTATCGCTGCGCGCGCCCGCTGCTTGCCTCCCCCACCCGGCCCTTCTTGCCGACGGGCGGCTGGTCGCCCAGCTTGGCCATCCAGCCTGGCCGCTCCTGCGAGCCGCCCATGCTCTGGATCGTCCGTATAGCAGTGCTGGTGTCGGTCGTACATGCGAATAGCTCGAGGAAAATGCGCACGGACATGCAACTGGAAGTCGCGCAGCTCAGCAGCATGACGTTCACATGACAAACATTGTAATTCGCCAACGTCACGCAAAAGGTTCCTGAGCGCGGCCTCCCCCAGGCAACAGCAGGGGCCCCGCGAGGTGCCGACTCGCCGCGACCGCGCTCGAGAATACACCCATGCAGTTCAGGCGCTGATTGGTTTTACAAAGCACATGCCCAAGAGACCGCAGGTTGCGATGAAAACCCAGATTGTGGAGGGCCGCCTTCTTATCGGGAAGCACCTCTCCACATTGAACCTTATTTCCAGACTCCCCGCCACTAGTGCAGAACCCGCAAATCCACTTCAGATTCGCCTCCCCCCCCGCCCCCGCCCCCTCCTCCTCGACCGCGTCGTCGGGGGCAAACTCGGGGGGGGGGGGGGGGGGGGGGGGGCGCAGTCTGAGTGCGTATTCGACGAAGGGTGAAGTCGATGTTGCAGAAAGCCTCGCCCAGCTCCTTGTCCCACCAGAGTGCTTGGAACGACCCCTGGAGGCGTGCGAGCAAGTCCTCGCCATCCTCTATCAAGCACGGGGACTCAACGCCCGATGAAAAAAAAAAGCCTCGCCCAAGGATTAGCGCGAGCAGCGAGACGGCCCATATCGTCGAACTGAGCCCTTCCATCTGTCGGGAGTTCGGCGAACAGAGCAGTCATATTCTGCACGTGCCGACGGGGAATTCGAATACACTGCGCGCTCCAATTCAAACGTCTGACCCGAAGTTCCAGGAAAGCTGGGGTAAGTCTCCAGCGCCGAAAAACCCGTTCAGTAGACAAACTGTGCCCATGTACTTCTGCGTCCCAGCTAGCGCCACCTTTCATAGCAACTCTACTACACTTAATAAACACTGTATCAATACGCTTACACGGTGCGTCCGTAACTAAGTAGGCCTCCGAGTTAGATGCCCCAGCATTCTGAACCCCCATGAGAACTGACTGGCGGGGCCGAAAGGCCACATCTGCCGTTGACCAAAACTTGACAAGATAATGAGAAGCAGCCTGTAAGGCCGATATGCGCTTAGTAACTTTCGCCGCGATAGACCCCGCCCCAAGAATCTGCCCACCCAATGCCCCCATAGCTGGCGCGACCCCGCCAGCGAAAAGACCATATGAGCTCCTTAAGCTTTGATTGGCAGCGACCGAGCCCTGGCCGACGAGCGAGACAATTGTGGTCTGCTTAGTACTGTTTTGCGCCCACCCTCCCTCGGCCAGAGCTTCACCCAGCGCAATATTGGAGTACGCATTTGCTGCTGCGAGCTCCGAGAGACCTGCGCCTATCAAAACAATGTCCCCACCTCCTGCGATGCGCAGCTTAGTGAGGTCGTCGGCATAGTTAGTAAGACTGAGACCCACCTCTCCAATCCCTCCTATAGGACACTCCACTCCTAAAAACTCTTCCATTCCCATGGTCTCCCTCATCTCCTCCCTCCGCTCATCTACTGGATAGTCATAAGCTCTGCCAAAACCCTCAACCGCATAAGGATCGCCCATCAATGCCCCGCAGCGTGGGCGTACAACAAGGGGCCTATCACGAGTCGGTAGCACAACGGTCGCACAGCGGAAGCGGCAGCGCCCACTGTGCTGATCATCTGGATCTGAAAGTGCAGCATTGCCTCACCCCCCCCCAAAAAAAAACCCACGAAGTGGAAGGAAAGGCGTTGCTGAGACCCTTGTTGGACCAAGAAGCACTGCGCCCTCCAAGTCGGA
Organism: Prorocentrum cordatum; assembly: GCA_963575745.1. Lineage (NCBI taxonomy): Eukaryota > Dinophyceae > Prorocentrales > Prorocentraceae > Prorocentrum > Prorocentrum cordatum. The sequence continues at coordinate 56,151 of CAUYUJ010022057.1, read as the reverse complement.
GGCGATGGAGCATAATCTGAATGGCCATCATAGCGCCCTCTTTCCGCCTTCCCCTAAAAAACCATAATCGCAGGGCCCGAGGGGCGCGGGGTGACGACAACGCATCGCGCCCGCAAGCCGTGCTTTTCCCAGTGGATCGAGCAGGTGGATCGCCTTCTTCCCCTTGGGCCCCTGGGCCGAGCTCTTCGGCAAAGCACATCCAAAACTGCGATTCCAGAGCCGAGGGAAGCGGCGAGCGAAGCGAATGCGCTGCAATCCTTCCTCCAAAACAGTCTGGAGACGCTCCGCGTCGAGAGGTAAATCAGCGCCAACTCTTAAAAGTTGCCGGCGTAAACCAAATTTCGGGTCAGTGATCATGCCAAATCCTTGCTGGGGCGGCCCAGGGCGGGCATGCTCTTCCTCTTGGTGCTCGTCTAAGATAACTGGAGATAGGAGCAAAATCCGCATTGGCCTCAACCGAAGAGGCCCCGTAGTACCCCTCCACCCCCACCTCCTGCAAAGCTTCGGACTCGCCCACCTCCTCCACCATCGCGCCCCCTCGAGGGCCTGACTGGGCCCAGACCGACATCCATTCATTAGCCGCGAGAGAGGCGCCTTGCAGATGTCGAATGTTGCGGCCTCTTGGGGCCCTGCCGCGGCAGGCAAGTAGTCTGATCCGGCGGTTCGCCTCCTTCAAATTACGAACTCTCCAAGCTTCGTCGAGTTCATCGGTGACCGTCTCCCTCCGACTTCTGCACTGCCTCCTCCTCATAGTCGAACATTCTTTGCTCAGCATCCTCAAAGCCTCCTTCACCTCCTCCTCCTCCTTGTTAGCACCTGTCTCCGCCAGGCGTTGGCGAAGCTCGATGCGGCGCTGCAGCAATCGACGACGCTCTTCAGCGCGTCGGCGATGCGAATCAGAACTGCTAGTAAGACCGCCTCCAAAAACCCCTGCCGCCTGATCCTGCAGCACCCTAGTGAAAGTGTCGAAATACAGATTTGGCTTGCCGCTCCGAAGCGCCCCCTTGAGATTATCACTGCAATCTTCCAAAGCCTGAGTCGCACGTTCCAGCAAGGTTGTTCGAGCCTCCAGGGGTCTCATAGCCTCAAAGTTCCAGTTAATGCGGCCCCTAGGAAGCGCTTCGCGCGGTACCCAGCGGAAATTACAATGAAGAGGAACAGGATCGCGAGGGTGCCGGGAGGGGATTAACTGGTGCCTTCCCATAAGACTCTTCAGGCCCCCCCCCGAGACCACTAGATATGCGGCCGCCGCTCGGCCAATAGTGTAGTCGACTCTGCTGCTAGAACTATCATTGCCGAACCATGTGTCCTCTGGCTTATCTCGAAATCCCAGAAGAACCTATCCGAATTCATCCAGAAGTTCCCGAACAAGCTCCCCAGCTCCCCCAGCAATATGTTCTGTAGACGCAAGCTTCTCCGACACCGAATTAGTGCTGTTGTACACCCAGGCCCCATCCACCTTCGAGACTCCAATCCCATCGTTCAAATCAAGACAAAGCAGAGGAAGCCCACGAGAGTGGTGGGCAAGCTCGCCGAAGACCCCTCGAAGCCACGAGACTAACTTGGCGACCGCGGCGAGGTAGTTTGGCCGACCTTGATCTCCACGTGGTCTGGGGGGGGGGGGAAGTACGCGCCGATCATAGCGAGATCCATGCCAGGGCGTTTGATGCGAACTCCCAGCCCACGACCAGCGAGAGACGGCGGCGGCATCCAATGTCGAACAATGTGCGACTCCCGCAGCCCGCAACTCAAAGTCATCGGTATTCCCGTCGAGCGATTGGTGTACTGTCCACGCCCATATCCTGCTTCCAAGAGCAGAACCCCATGTATCTTCCTCTTCTCTAATGGGTTGTCGGGCTTGGCGCGCTGCTGAGTGCCAACAAAGATGCTCACGTGGAAAGACTTGGCAGTCATAGTGATCACCTCCTCTTGTCGAGCCACCGGGTTGAAACTGAGAGGATCCCAACGCAAGGTTCTGAGAGACGTGAAGCTGGCCACGCGCGGCGGACAAACTGCGCAGCCGAGGACGTAGAGCACAATCAGCAAGTGGTGCGTCTTCATTACTCATGGAAGGGCGGGGGGCCTGAGTGCGAAGCTCGCTCCACCTGGAGGAGGAGGAGGAGGAGGAGGAGGAGGAGGAGGGGGAGGAGGGGAGGCGGGGAGGAGGAGGAGAGTAGGAGGGGGGAAAGGAGGAGGGGAGGAGGAGGAGGAGGAGGAGGAGGGAGGAGGAGGAGGAGGAGGAGGAGGAGGAGGAGGAGGAGGACGAGGACGGGAGGAGGAGGAGAGGCGGAGGAGGGAGCGAGGACGAGGAGGAGGAGAAGGAGGAGGAGGAGGAGGAGGAGGAGAGGGAGGAGGAGGAGGAGGGGAGGAGGAGGAGGAGGAGAGGAGGAGGCCCTGGGGAACCCGACGACTCCCCGTGCCCGTGCGCTGCCCCCCCCCTCCCGAGATGTGCCGGCAGGCGCGCAGGGGGGCCTGCGCCTGCCCCGCCGCCCCGCGCCGGAGCGGGCCCGCCGCCTTTTCCTCCTCCTCCTCCTCCCCTTCCTCCTTCCTCCTCCTCCTCCTCTTTCTCCTCCTCCTCCTCCTCTTTCTTCTCCTCCTCCTCCTCCTCCTCCTCCTCCTCCTCCTCCTCCAGCCCCACGGAAGCGGGGCGTGCCCCTCTGCTTTGGACACCTTTTTTTACAACCGCAGGCGGAGGCGCCAGCGGCGAGCGGTCACGGTCGGGCTGCGGCCGCGACTAACCAGCGGGCGCGCGCGGAGCCGCGGATCAGGCGGCGAGCGGCGGCAACCCAGGGCGTCTGAGAGGCCAGGCTCTGGACACCCGAAATGGGTACCGAAAGAATGGGTACAATGCCCAGCAACAAATGTTGTCCCAAGCCAACAGCTGCCGCTGTTGGGCAGGCGGCCTTCTGTCTCGAGTGGACACAGGCCTCGGCGGCGTGGACAGCGAATCCTGTTCAGAATGAACAGGAACTGCTGTTGGACATCGTACCTATTCTTTCCGTGCCCATCTCGGGCGTCCAAATCTGCAGGGGGAACATCCCAAAATAGTCCAATTATCCCAGTGCGGCCCTACCTAGGAGTTGGAGGATCCAGGAAAGCAACACACTACATGAAGCTGAGCTAAGCTAAGATGAAGCTAAGCTGAGATGAAATAAGCTAAGCTAATATGAGTGATAAGCAACGCTAAGCTACAGGAGCGTCACTGGGGGAACCGCGGAGCGGATGCTGGGGGAACCGCCCGGGGCGAGTTGCACTGCCCGGCCCTTTTAAGAATACCGAGTAAGAACCCTTCTAGGCAGAGCCTAGGTAGGGAACAATAGTCTGGGGAGGATCTTCGGGCTGTTTTGGGATATTTGGAGGGTATGTTTGGGGTATTTTGTTTTCGTTTTTCGCCCAGAATCCCCCTGTGGGGGAACACGCCCGACTTAACCCCACGCGCACTCGCAGACGCAGGAGTCCTGCCGGGCCGAGCCAAGAGCCATCGAACCAAAGATCCGGGACTTCAGGATCCCAAAGTTCATCTCACATACAGTCGGACTCGATTGGACAGGACACGCGAGAGGACACAAGACCCTTCCGAATGCCACATTGCCATTGGAGTGTAGGAGGCATGGGTCGCGAGACACAGGACACGAGGGTACCCTTGATCTGGCAGGGTCGACCTACTAATCCGGGCCGCCTGTATAGCGCGCTATATTTCTGCGTCAGGGTATTCTCGGGTCGGGCGAAAGGGGGGGATAGCAAAGGGGGGGTTTGAGAATCAGCTCTCGTAGCTGGTTTTCCCGGCGCCTCCCAGCGCCAGGAGGCGCCCATGTATCGAGGAATGGGCCCATCGGTGAGGCAGAAACCAGCTGCATGCAGCAAATTTCGTAACCCCCCCTTTCCCAATCCCCCCCTTTCGTCCGGCCCGATATTCTGCGAAATCCCGACGTGGAAGCCCACGGGTCAAGCAAATCCCACCAGGCAGGATCTGGCGCACGCCAGATGCAAGACGACTGCATGCCTTTGCAGCACGCAGCGCTCGGCGCGCCGCTGCGGGACCCACCCGCAGTGGCGACGCATCATCATCCGCCGCATCAGCATCATCAGCAGCAACGCTGTCCTCATCGGCATCACCATCACCATCATCATAGTCATCATCATAGCCATCATCATCCTCATGTTCACCATCATCATGAATTTGTTCATTGATATTGCGAAGCACGCATCGCCGGAGCCCTGGTCTGAACGCCGCCCATTCCTCCGTCCCCCTTCCCGTCCTCCCTCGCCCTCTTCCTCGCTCCCCCCTCCTCGCTCCTCGTTCCTCGCTACTTCTCCTCCTCGCTCATCGCTCGTCGCTCTTTGTTCCCTTTTCTTCGGTCCTCCTCCTCCTCCTTCTCATTCTTCCTCCTCCGCCTCCTCCTCCTGTTCCTCCTCGCTTCTCCTCCTCCTCCTCCTCCTCCTCCTCCACCTCCTCCTCTCTCCTCCTCCTCCTCCTCTTCCTCCTCCTCCTCCTCCTCGCCTCCTCCTCCTCCTCCTCCTCCTCCTCCTCCTCCTCCTCCTCCTCGTGTCGTGGTCGTCGTCTGTCGCCGCCGCCGTCGCCGTCGAGGGCACGGCCGCCCGCCTGTCCTCGCGGCGGGGGCGGCGCCCAAAACCGGATAGGCCACCTCCTTGGGCTCGTTCTTGGGAGTGTCGGCCTGCTTCCTGCGGGGGGGGGGCGGGGCGGGGCCTGCCACGGCTGAGCAAAGAAGCGAAGAGGAGAAGCGAGGAGGAGGAGGAGCAGGAGGAGGAGGCTCAAGGAGGAGGAGGAGGAGCAGGAGGAGGAGGCTCAAGGAGGAGGAGGAGGATGAGGACGAGGAGGAGGAGGAGGAGGAGGAGGAGGAGGAGGCTCAAGGAGGAGGAGGAGGAGGAGGAGGAGGAGGAGGAGGAAAAACACAAACTGTCAGATTTTAATCTGGACGTGGGTGATGGGTCAGGCGCTGACACCCGAACGCTCGGCACAAAGACGGGCGGAGACCGAAGGAGGGCCCGAAAGACGGACGAGACGGCACTTCGCGCGGATTTCTTGGATCCGCGCTGGACCCCCCTCCTTGGTGCGCGCAGGGCCCCAAGGGCGGCGCCAGAGGCGCCGCAAAAGGGCCCCGGCGCAGATCCAAGAAATCCGCGCGGCGCCCCGACGGCTCATGTTTATGGCATTATGTTTGTGCCTAAGACAATTTGGCTGAAGAAATGTTGCACGCTGGGCCTGGACGGTTTCCCCCGGGGCCGCAGGCGACCCGAGGAGGGGAGGGCGAGGAGGAGATGGAGGAGGAGGAGGAGGAGGAGGAGGAGGAGAAGGAAAAGGAGGAGGAGGAGGAGGAGGAGGAGGAGGAGGAACGAGGAGGAGGAGGAGGAGGAGGAGAGGAGGAGGAGGAGAGGAGGAGGAGGAGGAGGAGGAGGAGGGGGGAAAGGAGGAGGAGGGAGCGAGGAGCGAAGAGGAGGAAAAGGAGAGGAGAAGCGAGGAGAAGCGAGGAGAGGAGGAGGAGGAGGAGAGAGCGGAGGAGAGGAGGAGGAGGAGGAGGAGGAGGAGAGGAGGAGCGAGGAGGAGGAGAGGAGGAAGAGGAGAGGAGGAGGAGAAAAAGGAGGAGGCGGAGGAGGAGGAAGAGGAGCGAGGAGCGAGGAGCGAGGAGCGAGGAGGAGGAGGAGGAGGAGGAGGAGGAGGAGGAGGAAAAGCGAGGAGGAGGAGGACGGGGAGGAGGAGGAACGAGGAGCGAGGAGCAAGGAGGAGGAGGAGGAAAAGCGAGGAGGAGGAGGAGGAGGAGGAGGAACGAGGAGGAGGAGGAGGAGGAGGAGGATGGATGGATGGACAGCGCCTTGAAAGTTCGGGAGGTGACAGCACCAAACGCATGGGGGGATCGACCCGAGTTAAACTGCCCTGGAGGCTCTTGCCTCTTCTTTAGTTTTAATCCTTGCGACAAGAGCGGCCATTCGCTGCTCGACAGCGGGGGCCGAGGGAGAGTCCGAAAACGCTCGCGGGACTGAGGTAACACACATCTCGGGCTTATCGTCCGCCTCTCTTGCAACATTGAGCTGAGATACAGGCAAGACCTTCTCAAGCACAGCTCTCACTTTGGGGATGGGGCCACGCCCGCGCCGAAAACGGCTCAGGACATCCAATCCCTTACGCGACGGTTTACCGCAGGCCTCAGCGAGCTTCGCGGCCCTCCCCTGTGTCCAGCCCCCGCATTTTAAACGCAGAATCTGCTGCTCACGGCAGGGGCCCAGGACGACAGCCGACCGAGGCGTCTCAAGAACCGAGCCCGACACGGCGACGACCTGATGCCCGAGGGGATCACGCAGCAGCTTCAGGAGAGCAGGAGGCGGGCCCTTGCAACCTAACATGGGCCTGTCGGGTCGATCGCACACCACCCAACAATAACGACACTGCACTCCTAGTTCATTCTTCCTCCAGAGATGCCAAGTCTTCTGCTGGCGACTTCGCCCTAGGTGGTAAAAGCCGCTCGCTTCCAACGCACCTCATTCTTGAAGAAGGGCGAAACTTCGGAAGCAAGCTCAACAATAACGCTGGCTCGGTTTTGATACAACCCAACTTGGCCCAAAAACGCGGGCAAGGGCCGAGGGTGGCCCACAAGGGCCTTCTTGGCATGCCCGTCCACGGCGCGATTCGCAAGTCCAAACCTACGATCATCTCCTTCCAACTCTTCAAGGGCAGACAGCTCTCGATGAGCCTTTACATGGAAGGTCGACAGCTATTCCGCGCCTGCTAGCTCATGGGCGAACCGCCTCGCACCAGCATGTCTATTGGAGCCCATAAACTGTTTCCAGAGCGGCCTCTGGGTCTGACAAATCACAGCTTTACAATCGAGAGCCAGAGAGGCGGGCCGATCCGCAACCTGCCCGACCAAGGCCGCCCCCGCATGTTCGGCCATCGCAGGGGTTTGGGGCAGTCCTCCAGGAACGATGCCCCGCAAGATGGCAAGGAGAGACTCGCTGCCTGGCTCCATGATGGCGATCGCCCACGAGGCACGATGGAGACATCGGAGGGCCTGCTTCGTGCAACTGCCGTCGGACGCCATCTCGAGATCCACCGCATCTCCTGCAAGCTGCGCAAGATCCTCAGGCTGCATATTCAAATCAAGTCCTGCGCCGTCTAGGATCTCACAGTCGGCATGGGAGGCTGGAGGGGGCACATCACTATCCAAGAACGTAAACAAGCCACGAGTGAAAACAGGATCATCACTGTGCGCCTCCCCCCCCCCCCTCAAAAAAATCCGACGGGATCTCAAGGGACTGTCGGGCCTCCAAAACCTCAGGGCGCGTGCAGGTGTATAGTCTATGGCGCAACGTGTCGCGCTGTCCACGCGTGCACATGCCGTCAGTGAGGCATCCAACATCGCACGCGCGCGCCTCGGTCCAAGTCGCACCCGTGGCGCACGATATAAAAGGGAACTACTGCCGGCGAATGTGCTTCTTATTGCGCGTGCACGAACAATTACGGACAAGGCCAAAAGTGGCTCGCATACCGTGCGCGTGCCCGAGCCTGTTCGCAAAACGAAACTCCGCCTCTCTCTCTCTGCAGACCCTCTCTGAGAAGATCAAGGAGGAGGCGAGGTGGGGTCTTTCTCACATCTACCATGCAGCCCCAATGGTCGATCCTCTGCGTTCCTGACACCACTTTCCATCCAACACGTCGTGCCGACAAGGTTGCACGAGCAAGTGGGCCGCGGCTGGATTTCCAATCGCCAGCATCGCTGGCTTTGGCCTGCTCCCAGAGCTGAAGCAACTCCTGGAAAGGGATCAGGGAACGAGCGGGACTGACCTGGGCATTCCAAAGCATACGGCACCACCGCAGAGCGGGACCAACTGCTGCTCGAGCGCCCCACTCACCATGCAAAACAAGTTTGGCCGTCGCACTGGTTCCTCCAAGAGACGGCGGCATTCTGCGAGCTTGGGTCCTTCGCGCAGCGTTGAGCTCAGCATCCGAGAAACCAAAAACCTCATACCCATACGACGAGGCGGGCGCAACGCCCGTGCGAAGGACCTGGAGACCCTTATTGGCATCCTTGTTGGGGGCTCTGGAATTAAACCTGTCAATCATTTTAACTCGCACTTGCATACCCCAAAGACGGGGCCGCTGTTGGACACGCGCACGAGCCGCTGAACGCTTGGCACCTGCACTATCGTCAGCACCGAGATATGCGACCGATTGTGTTGCAACCTTAGGCTCGATCCCTAGGCCGCGCACAGCTTCACGTGCAAGCGGTACCTCGCTGGCAACGGCGGCAACTTTATCATGTTTTACCGCATTCATCTGCTGACTCGCGTGATAAAAATGCACGGCCTGCCGAGACCACAACCTGCACAGCGCTCTGTCTCTGGGAGCTGGATATCTGACTTCCCGAATCATCGATGTACGATGTGAAACGAACGAGAGAAGACTGGCTAGCAACAAAATCATCGAAAGCCTTGACAGCATGCACTTTGATGCTGGTATCATTGAAGCAATCGCCTGCTGACAACCCGAAATTAGCATGTGCGACCCTTTCTGAGTGGCGTTGCCTGAGGCGCAGCACTCGAGGAGCCCCCCATACATTGAAGACGAGTTTCAAGAATGCAGTGGGCACTTGAAACTCGAGAAGCGCATCCCGAAGTTCGACTAGTGGGATGGTCTCATCATGCTTAGTGTAGTCGGCGATAATGAGCACACTGAACGGCTCGAGGCAACATCCGCCTCAGCACATGCCGCTTGTGCCCCAGCAGTCTACGGAACTCCTCCCCCGACTAGCACCCCAGTGCCCACGCTCCACCTCCTCCATTAGTTTACCTAGCATAGGCCGCCGCAGCCTCTGCCAGATGCGGTGCACACCGCCGTAGAGCACGATTAGCCTGTGTCCAGTGGAAGGCTTCGGCAGCATGCGCATTACTACCCATGACAGTTGTTCTGGGTCAGAGGCCGATCGCCTCGCAGCACTGCCACAAGCCAGCTAGCAAGTCTAAGCCATCATCGTCAAGCAGCAGGAAATGCCTCGGGTGAAACTGATCCAAGGACCTGGCAGTCGTCTCCGAGAAACTCTGGATGACTTTCCTCGCCTCCCCAGGGTCAGCACGGGGAAAGCTGGACCGATCGGGGTTCCAGGCAACTGGTGGGGAGGCGGTGGCTCGCCAGAGCTTAGCCTGCGACTGCAGCTCATGCTGCGCAAAAGACTGAGGGGCAGCACTGGAGCCTTCAGGGTCATGCACAGACGCAGGCGCAACAAGACTCCGGACCTTCGCGGCCCTGTGGAGGCTCCGCGCTCCCCCCATACTAGCAGACTTGCACCAATCACTCCAGCTGCCCTGGATTTCCTTCGATGCACCTTTCACTGCAACTGAGACGTCATCCGCAATATCTCCGAGAAGCTGCTCAACATTTTCCCGGAAAAAAAAACTCCAAACGCAACGTGTTGCGAGCTTGCTTAACCGAGTTATCCAGCCTGGCGCTCAGACCGAGCCCTGGGTAGTCGCGGTCCCAAAAAACAGCTAACTCGGCTAGCGTAGCGCCCTGGGTTTGGTCCGTCCTATCATCGAGAGCTGTTAGCTGACCGAGGTGCTGGACTCCATTCCAAAACCGCTGCCACCCATCAGCTATAAAACATGTTTCGCTATCGTCTGGCACAGGAGATTCAACATTGACCCAGCGCGGTGCAACTTGGCGCCAGAAGCTGCCGAGTTATCTGTTGCGCCCCCAGTGCAAGCACTGATATGCCGCGCAGCGATCTGGGCAAACTTGCCCCAACTAGTGCTGAGCAGGTGATGCGCTGCCCCTGCGTCGGCCTTCTCGTCCCCCGCCATTTCAACGCGCCGCTAAACCAACCCCCCAGCAGGGCCCCAGTCAGGTGGCGCGGGGCGAGGGCCGAACGGGGGGGGGGGGGGAATCGGAAGAGAAGGAGCGACTGTGTACACTAGATGCTGCACTCGGTATCCCTGGCTTGCTATAGCTAACTGCACTGGCCTGCGGGGTCTAATCGACCAGCTTGTGTCAAGCTTAACATTCCTGTGCGCGCGCATGGAAGGGTCACTGGGCCCGGAATAATCGATGGCCGAGCTCCCTGTGCCACCTCGACAAGTGTAGAACTGAGTAGAAACCAAGGTAAGACCAGCGAAACTGCAGAAACCTGAAGCCTCTACTTCGTCTGGCGACATGTTCCAGCCTCCTCCTACAATGCACGGGCCATCAACACTCTCAACTACTGCACCTGCTGCTGCCATCAACTTGGCATTATTGCCCTGAGGGCCTATACCTGGATACAGGTACATACTCACAAGATGGAGCGTGGGCCAACCTGGGAGGTCCAGCTGCGCATGCTGCGCGCGATGCTCACGCACCTGACGCGCGCCAACTTGGGGCGCGTGCACACCGCGCTCGCTGCGCACAAAGACCGCTACGCCAGCACTGGGCGCATTACCTGCAGACGGGCAAGAGGGCAACGCCATCAAACTCCATCCACGCACTAGCGCCAAACTCTGGAAAGCTTCAACCTCGTCGGCGACATGGCCAAACTCTTGCACAATCACTACTGATGCTCGAGTGACCTTGAGACGTTTCTTAAGGGTGCTCTTGCTTCCGCTACAATTGAAACTCTCAATCACATGCTCACCGGTGTCTTTTTCCTAATTCAGATTTCGATGGTGGGAAAGAAGCTGGCCTGAAACCTGTGACAAGGGGCAAAAGACAACCGTTGGTATCATACTCTCTGGACTTTGGAGCACAACCTCCAAGGCCTGGGCGCGCAACCAATGACGCATCGCCCTCAGTAGTCGGTCAGACAGGGGAGGCGCCGCTCGCACTCTCACCCTTGCCGCCGGGAGGTCCCACAGCAACTTTAGCAGCATCATCTTTGGTCCCTGATGATCGAAAGGAATGTTGGCTGCCCGCTACCCCCTCCGACATAGCACACTCAACTTGTGCACCGGGATCGCCGTTAAAAGGAATACCGCGCCCTCTTTGCGGCGTGGAGCTCCTCCAGCTTGGCAGTGAAATCCTCGGAACTGGAGCACGTAGTCCATATGGCCCGTCGCTCTTCATCAGACAGTTCACTGATCTCATTGTAGCGCTTGTTGCTTGCTGCCTCTGCTGGTCCTCCTGCTCCACCGCCACCTGCGGGATGCTGAGAATCTCGGGCACCTGCATCATCACCATCTTCATCTGCAGCAGCACCCATGCGAACGTCAGGGGCGGCCTCCTTGGGCATGACGCGGATGTGCTCCTGCAACTTCGTCCATAGTTCGCTGGAGAGGAACGCCTCTGCCTCTGGGTTGTCCTTCTTGAAGCGGTCGATGTCGTGGAGCAGGACCGACCATGGAACTGCATCCCTTTGCTCAATTCCTTCAACTTTGGGCGAGACCAGCGACGCCGTCCTGTCGAACTCCGACTGCAGGACGGCCAGCTGCTCCTTCTTCGATTCCAGGGTCTGCACACGCTCCTCGCTCGATACACGCAACTTCTCAAACTGTTCACGCTTCTCGGCCAAGTCCTTAGACATCTGCTCTATCGCCATCTTCGCTTTGCTGAGATCCTGTGCTGCTCGACGATGTGCTGTCTGAGGATGCCGCATTTGCTTATGCAGTACACGCAATGAAGCAAGTTTCTTCTCCATGGTGTCCCGAATGTCTTTGAACCCATCATGCGTTCCCATCGTTTTGATTGAGGCCTCCAGCTCCTGAATCTGCACGGCAACTTTAGCTCGTCGCCCTTCTTCAGTCTCTGGCTCGACCTCCGCCTTCTTGGTAGCTGTGTTATTCGCCTCCAACTTACACGGTGGGGTAGCTGGGGGCTCCGAACTTGAATTGGTACTCTTCGCAAGCGATGTCATGAGGGACTCCAGCTTCTTCTACATCGCACTAAGCTTGTTTCCCTTGCCACCGCCTTTTTATTGCTTGTCACGACCCTTTCCTTTACCACGTGCTTTGCCGCCACCACTCTCCAGCTGCTGCAGGGCAACCTTATGGGCAGTGACTGCTCTGGCTCGAATGTGTGCAGGGGCCGACCGTCCGCACTCACACTTGATCCTCAACGCCCATGTGTGCAAGCGCGTGCATTAACCACACGCCCACTCTGGCTTACGCGGGCCAAGCAAGACATCCCATTCCTTGTCATCAAGGGCTGGGACCATCCGCTGGCCACTGTGTCGCACGAGATCTTCGCAAGGCAAGAAATGTGCCCCGCCAGGAGCTCACTCGAAATTGGCCGAGGCAGCCAGGCCTAAGGAAGGGGCTGCCCTTCCACCTCGGCCTCGAGCCTCTGGAGTCGGGACGGGAGGTAAGCTCCGTCTTGAGCCAAAATGGCTACGTGGAGGAGGAGTAGGAGGAGGAGGAGGAGGAGGAGGAGGAGGAGGAGGAGGGGGGGGGGGGGGTGGGGGGAGGAGGAGGAGGAGGAGGAGGAGGAGGAGGAGGAGGAGAGGAGGAGGAGGAGGAGGAGGAGGAGGAGGAGGAGGAGGAGGAGGAGGAGGAGGAGGAGGAGGAGAGGAGGAGGAGGAGGAGGAGGAGGAGGAGGAGGAGGAGGAGGAGGAGGAGGGAGGAAGAGCAGAAGGGAGGAGGACGGGTCGCCTAAGCCCTTCGGAGAAGCCCTCCAGCTGGGCCAGCTTCCTGAAAGCATCTCGACAAGTGTGCAAGGCGGGGGGGGTGGGGGCAGAGTTCCACCGACGGCTTTCTGGGGCTCGCCGTTGGGCCCTGGAACCCTCAAAGATGAATATACCCTTCGGTCGGGCATGTCCTCCTGCAGGCGGATGTTCAAGGAAAACTGAAGCACAATCGGAACATAATCCCAGATAATCAAAAATAGTACAAAGATCGCACCGAGACTATTTTTCACTATTTTTGAATATTCCTCCTGTGGAGGGACACGCCCGACTTAAATCTACCCTAGGGCCCCCAGGGGGAACTCAATCCGCATCGGATCGGGAAACCGGGTCGGATCGGAACACACATGGGATCGGGCCGTATCGGCACGGGGTCCGAGCCGGATAGGATCGGCCGCGCCAAGATGCACAACGCCGCCAAGCATGAGGCCGCCTCGGATCGTCGGGATAGCACAATCGGATGGGATCGAGCCGGACGGTATCATATCGGATCGATCGGATCGAAGTGGAACCTGGAAGGGTCGGGCGACGAGATCTGTACATCTCCACCGCCCCTGGACAGCCCCATCCTGGGCTCGAGGTCGGAGTATGTGATCCAGGGTTCAGGCCCCCGCCCCCCTCATGGTGATGGCATCCAGCCCACCCACCCCCGCGCGATGGGCCCTCCCCACCCCCGAACATGGAAACTGGGACGCATTCCAGCCATCTCGGTCCCAATCCCAACCAACTGGTGTCAATCACAACCGCTCTTCAAACTTTTTTGCTCCCAACCATCCTGTGGTGTTGGGTCCTCGTTTTGAAGAGACAAGACAGCGCCCCGCGTCTCCTCCTCTCATCTCCTCCTCTCCTCCCTCCTCCTCCTCCTCCTCCTTCTCCTCCTCCTCCTCCCCCTCCTCCCTACTCCCATCCGCCTCGTCATCTCCCTGCGTTGTGCCCACCCAGGACAGCGTTTCGTGGCCCCATAGGGAGCTCCACCGAAGGCCCCAGTGGCAAAGTTCGCATGCGACCCCCGGCCCATTTCGGCACACCCCTCACGAGGATCCTGGCCCCATAGGGAGCTTCACCGAAGGCCCCAGTGGCAAAGTTCGCATGCGTCCCCCCGCCCATTTCGGCACACCCCTCACGAGTATCGTGGCCCCACAGGGAGTTCCACCGAAGGCCCCAGTGGCAAAGTTCGCATGCGTTCCCCCGCCCATTTCGGCACACCCCTCACCAGGATCGTGGCCCAATAGGGAGCTCCACCGAAGGCCCCAGTGGCAAAGTTCGCATGCGTCCCCCCCCCCATTTCGGCACATCCCTCACGAGGATCCTGGCCCCATAGGGAGTTCCACCGAAGGCCCCAGTGGCAAAATTCGCATGCGTCCCCACGCCCATGTCGGCACACCCCTCACGAGGATCGTGGCCCCATAAGCGTCCCCTGCCCATTTCGGCACACCCCTCACGAGGATCGTGGCCCCATAGGAGCTCCGCCGAAGGCCCCAGTGGCAAAGTTCGCATGCGCCCCCCGTCCCATTTCGGAACACCCTCACGAGGATCCTGGCCCCATAGGGAGCTTCACCGAAGGCCCCAGTGGCAAAGTTCGCATGCGTCCCCCCGCCCATTTCGGCACACCCCTCCCGAGAATCGTGGCCCCACAGGGAGCTCCACCGAAGGCCCCAGTGGCAAAGCTCGCATGCGTCCCCCCGCCCATTCCGGCACACCCCTCCCGAGGATCGTGGCCCCAAAGGGAGCTCCACCGAAGGCCCCAGTATCAAAGTTCGCATGAGTCGCCCCCGCCCATTCCTGCACACCCCTCACCAGGATCGTGGCCCCACAGGGAGCTCCACTGAAGGCCCCAGTGGCAAAGTTCGGATGCGTCCCCCCGCCCATTTCGGCACACCCCTCACGAGGATCGTGGCCCCATAGGGAGCTCCACCGAAGGCCCCAGTGGCAAAGTTCGCATGCGTCCCCCCGCCCATTTCGGCACACCCCTCACGAGTATCGTGGCCCAGCAGGGAGCTCCACCGAAGGCCCCAGTGGCAAAGTTCGCATGCGTCCCCACGCCCATAGGGAGCTCCGCCGAAGGCCCCAGTGGCAAAGTTCGCCCCATAGGTCCCTAAGAGGCTCCTTATAGGCATCTTAGCAGTTCCTTAGAGGCTCCCTAGAGGCTCCTTAGAAGCTCCTTAGAAGTTCCTTAGAGGCTCCTTAAAAGCTCCTCAGAGAAACTTGAAAGATGCCTAGAGGAATTCTGAAGGATTGCTGAAGGATTTCCGAAGGATGTCTGGAAGATTGCTGGTGGGCCCGCAGGATTTTTGAGAAAACCTCGGGACTTTCTGGAAGAGGAGGAGGAGGGAAGAGGCAGGAAAGGATGAAGGAAAGAACGGCTGAGGACAATGAGGATGATTCATCGGGCGTTCCATTTGTTTTGTTGTGAAGGTGTGTAGGTATGTGTTGTGTGTATATATATACATCGGAAATGAGGAGGAGATCATCGGTTTCGCGTTCGTGCGTGCCGTGCGTGCGGGCGAGGCGAAGCTGCGTGGGCGGGCGAGAGGAGTGTCTCCTGTGGCTGAGGCGCGGCCGGACCAAATGATTCTCCCTCCGGCAAGCGGTGGCCCACGGTGTCCCGTCGGTGTCCCGCCGGTGTCCCGCTTGTGGCAGGGCCCCGGCCGGACCAAATGATTCTCCCTCCAGCAAGCGGTGGCCCGCGGTGTCCCGCCGGTGTCCCGCTGGTGCCCCAAACGATAGTGAGACCGATGACGAAATCGATTGTGAGATCGATAGTGAGATCGATAGTGAGACCGATAGTGAGATCGATCGTGAGCAGCAAGCGTGCGCCATCCCCGAAAGGCTCCCAGGCTCCCAAGAGGCACCCAAGAGGCCACCAAGAGCCCCCAAGAGGTCCAAAAGACGCGTCCAAACGGCCCCCCAAGCCCTTGCTAAATGAACGAAACAAATCATTATTTTGTTGGCTCCTGGGGGGGAGAATGAGACCAAGGCGCCCAAAAGCGAAGGATGACGTAAACAACTCGACACCAAGGTTCCCAAGAGCGAGCGGCAACGCAACAATCACCACTGTTGCCCATTGCTGGCCCCCCTTCCCCCCCAACCTCCTTATCACCCGCAGAGAGGTCGTATAGGTATATAAACATATATATATATATATTGTTGTGCTGGATAAATGTTGTTGCGTTGAGGTGTGTTGTTGCGAACTGCTGTTGTACAAAAACCAGTGTTGTACAACAACACACCTCCCAGATCCCACAAAGTAAACTGGTACCAATTCCATCCGGGGCGCTCATGTGGGTTCTCAGCATGAACGAGTACCTTTTAGACGTTCATTGGATGTATGGATCGTTCTTTAAAATTTCAAATATTGTACACAGGGAATCCGAGGGTAGGCACAAGATAAATAGTTGTAATTGATATCAGTTGGCTTTTTGGCCCGTTGAATTGTGGCCAGGTCGGTTGTAATTGGTACCAGTCGGTTGGGATCGGTCCGACATGCCCCCACCCCCCTGTGGGCGTGTCGTGATGGGGTCTTCCCCTGTGGGCGTGCGGTGGTGGGTATGAGGTGCGGCCCTCCCCCACCTATCAGGGAGGAGAAGAAGGAGGAGGACGCCGTCAGCGTCGGTACATGCATCGCCGTCTGAGGCATGACGTAAAACTGCATTGCCGTCCTAGGCATGACGTACAACTGGGGGGGGGGGGGGGAAACCCATAGAATCACCCACATATTATCACACGGTGTTGCGGTGCTTCAAGGAGCCAGAGCGGGCGGCGTCTTCGTCGTCGTCGTCGCCGTCGTCGTCGTCGTCGTCGTCCCACTGGACGTCCATTCCCTGTGTTTTTTTCGGTGTCGTGCGTGGGTTTTTCGCCAAATGATCAACGATGCTCCTCGATGGTCCTCGCCGAAGAAAAAAAATGCACACGTCCGAGCGATGCCCAGGGCCCGAGGGACCCCGAGACCCACCTCATCTGGTGGGGATGGGCCCGGTGGGCCGGGGAGCCCCGGGTCATATGCAGTTGCGATGCAGGGCTCGGGGTCCCCCGCCCCCCCACGCTGATGCCTTCGGGCCCCCTCAAAGAATCCATGAAGGAACTCACTTGGCTTTCATCGTGCGCCGTTGGGATCTCTACCAATACATTGCCCTATGTGGGAGTTCCCAGTACGCCAAGACGACCTCATACAGACTCAAGGCACTCTAAGATGGCCTTCGGATTGATCAAGAGGCCCCCACCACAATTCCAAGAGGGACCCCAAAATGGTAGCAATATGGCGCCAGAAGCCTCCCGATAGGGCCACATGATGGACCAAGAGGGACTCAAGATGGCCCAAGAGCCCCTTAAGACGGCCCTGGAGACTTCCAAGACGGCCCCACGGCGCCCCCAAAGGCTCCAAGACAGGCCCCAAGAATCTGCAGGAATCCTCCACACAGAAATCCTACACAATCCTCAAGGACCCCCAATTATGTTGAGGAATCCTCTGGAATCCATCAGTAATTCTGCAAGAATCCTTCTAGAATCCTTCCAGGGTTCTTCAGGAACGTGCATCTTCAGGAATCGCCCGGAATCCTTCAGGAATCCTTCAGGAATCCTCCGGAATCTCCAGGAACCCTATGGAACCCTTCAAGACTTCAAGAGAGTCCTCAGGAATCTGGCGATGTCCTTCAGGAATCCTCAGGGAGCCAGAAGAATCCTCAGGAATCCCCGGGAATCTGTCAGGAGCCTGCCCCGTTTTCTCTGGGATCCGGAGGAATCCTTTAGGAATCGGAGTCCTCAGGCGTCCTCAGGAATCATGAGGAATCCTCCAGGACTCCTGGCCCAAGAGGCCTCCAAGACCCCAAGATGGTCTCTACGACGGCCCTGGAGCACCCCAAAAGGGCCCAAGTCGGCCCAGAGAGGCCCCCAAGACGGCTTCCGATCGCGTCAGACGGGCCAGGAATGCCTAAGACTGCCAAAGAGGCCCCCGAGAAGCCCCCAAAGGCCCCCAAGAAGGCCCCCAAGATGCCTCCAAGAGGCTCCCAGGAAGCTCCGAGGAGGCCCCAAGGGTTTCCATGACGGTCGGGGGAACACATGGTCCGATCGCTTGGCAGAGCCTCTGCTTCCCTTCCTCCTCTTCCTCCTGCTCTTCTTATCTGTCCTGTTCGTCAAATGTTATTATCCATGTTGTTCTTAATATGATGATTAGTTTGAATATATGTCTGATTGTTATTATCCATCGTCTTAATGGTATGATTGTTCGTCTTCCTAGCATGAATGCTCTTATTCGTATTAGTATTCGTGATCGTATTATTACTACCATTACTATGATTAATGTTATTATTATTCTCAACCATAACACTATTATTATTATTCCTCCTCCTCCTTGTCCTCGTCCTGCTCCTCCTTGTCGTCCTCCAACTCCTCCCCACAGAGCTCGGCCACACGGGCGATTTCAAATGGCAGGGGGCGGTGGTGACTCGCCGTGGGCGTCTTCGATACCAGGTTCGCGCACTTGAGGCCACGCTCCCGTCGCATGCGCGCTCCCTGACCCACAGTCCGTTTGTGACGTACGCCAAGTTCGCGATCCCCAAGCCACAATCCCCTTCTAAAGCACCCCAGACTCGTGCTCCCCAGGCCGCAGCCCCTGGTACATTACAGCGCAGTCGCGCTCCCAAAGCCGCAATTCTTTCGAAAGCACCCCAGGTTCGCGCTCCCGAGGCCACAATCCTTTGTAAACTACAATGTGTTCGCGTCTCCAGAGCCACAATCCCTTGACAAGTACTGCGCGTAGGCACTCCCCAGGTTGCAAACACTGGGTGCTTGCGCCAGATTGACCAAAAAAACCCTAACCCTTTGGGAGGGGTCCTAAGTTAGGAGGGCCAGGAGCATTAGGGATAAGGGGTCTTTTCTGCAGGTGCATCGAACCACACCACCCAGAATTATTATCCCAAATGCGAAGACGGGGACCTCAGTGAGGCTACGTCTTCATCGTGCCATTGGGGTTAGGGGCTCTTTTACCCGCAATGAGAAACCACAGCCCTGTGTGAACTGCGGTGCGCTCGCGCTCCCGAAGCCGCAGTCCTTCGCCAAGTGCAGGACACCTGCGCCCCCCGACTCGCAGCCCCGTTGTGGATTGCCGTGGCTGTGCGGCCACGAACCCACCCCGCTGAGGCTGCCCCGGAAAAACCTCTCCAGAGCAGGAGTGCATGTCGGTTGGGAGAAGTGGGTAAGAGCATGAAGCAGGGAGGCGGATGAAGTACATTGGGTCCAGGCCCGCCCAGAGCATGACAAGACATGGCAAAACCACATCGATGATTGAGGTAGGAAGGTGCTAGAAGTGGATTGGGATCTGAGAAACCAAAAAGATCTACTTTCAACGACCGGCGTGTGAGCATAATTTTCTGTATTGGGCATGTGTTCGGGAGGGCACTTGTCGCCCCCGCCCTGGCTTCGTGAGAGTTCTGGAGCGGGCCTCTAGGCCGTGGACCCTTACACAAAGCTCGGGGGGGCGCGCTCCCGAGGCCTCGAACCCTCGTACATTGCAGCGGAGGCGCGCTCCCGAGGCCACCATCTCCCAGGGAATATGCCGGGCGCGCGCAACCAGCCAGCCAGCCAGCCAGCCGACAGCTCAAACCAGCTGCCAATCGGCAGTTTAGAAGACGAGCCAATCAGCCGAGATGCCGGGCAGCCAGCCGACAATCAAAGCAGCTCACCTGCCACCCAGGCGCGGCCAAGCAGATCATCTGCAGTGTGGGGGCCAGCGGCAGAGGGCGAGGCCCTGCAGATCTGGCCGCTCCTGCCCGGCGGGCTGGGCCGTGCGAGACCACGCTAGCAGAGTACCTGGTAGGACTCGCCTGGGCGTGGTACAAATCTCCCCGAAGCCCCTCCTCTGGGCCACCACTCTGTCGGCGGTCCCTCGCAGACCCCCCCGACGCGAAGGTTTCAAGAAATCCCAAGGGCCCCAAGACGACCCCAAAGACCCCCAAGACGGCCCCAAAAAAGGTCCAAGAAGGCTCCACGTCGTCGACACACCGCCTCAAGACGCCCAAGATGGTCTTGAGACGGTCCACGTGGCCCCCAAGACGCCCCAAGAGGGCTTCAAGAGGCCTTTCTAGAAGGCTCCGAGAGGTAAACATCGTCCCATTCCAATGGGAAAACGTATACTTCTATCATGTGCGACTTTTGGGATTCTGAGCGTCCACGACGGCCCTAGCGGCGCCAACGAGCGCCCGAGTATGGGCCCAGAGGCCCCGAAGAGGACCCCTACACGGCCCAAAAGCACCCAAAGACGGCCCAAGAGGCGCCCAAGACGGACCTCCAAAATATATTTCAAGCTTCTTGTCCAAAGGGACCTCCGAGACCGCCAGCACGCCCAACAGCAGCCCCCAACAGGCCCCAGGAGGCTCCCCCAAGAGACCCGATAAGGGCCTCCAAGATCGCCCCAGAGACCCCGAAGAGGGTCTCAAAACGTGCCAAGGCGGCTCCAAGACGGCCCAAGACGCGCCGAAGACGGCTCATGACGGCCTCAAGAGGGCCCGAGAACCGGACCTCGAAATTACATGTCCAGCTGTCTGCCCAAACGGGAACTCCCAGACCGCCAGCAGGCCTCCAAGAAGCCCCCAAGAGGACCCAACAGAGGCCCCCAGAGGCCCCCGAACGGCGCCCAAGAGCCCCCAAAGAGGCTTCAAAACTGCCTCCACGAGACTACGAACCAGATGCGTCAAACTCCCAGGGAGCGGCCGGTGATGCGCCGCCTGCGTTCTCGATAATGCAGGGGAGCTACCATGAAACAAGAGTCTGCATTCGTAGAGTTACACACACACGAACACGCACACACGCACACACGCACACACGCACACACGCACACACGCACACACGCACACACGCACACACGCACTCACGCACACACGCACTCTCTCACACACACACACACACACACGCACGCACGCACGCACGCACGCACGCACGCACGCACGCACGCACGCACGCACGCGCACACACACACGCGCACACACACACACACACCACACACACACACACGAACACACACACACACACACACTTTGCGGACACCTCGGTCAGAAGAAGCAAGCATGGGCAGGAGCTGGGAAGGCGTTTTCGGGCCGCTCGCACCGAGCAGAAGAAGCAGCAGGCGAGGGGGGGCGGCCAAGCGGACGCATCGACAGCAAAGAAGGGGAAGCCGCCGCAGACCGCTGCTGGCCAGGTCCTCCGGGAGCCCTCCGAAGGCTCCTGGAGGCCGTGCCGCTCTGCACGAGGCGGCGCGCACGACCAGGGCATCTGGCCTGGTTAGCCCTGGAGTCCTGGTGGCGCCCCACGCCGCCGCCTTGCTTTCCTCCGCTTTGCCGTTGGGCTGGGCGCCACCTTGGAGCGCCCGTGGATGATGAGGAGGAAGAGGAGGAGGAGGCGGAGGAGAGAGGAGGGAGACACGGCATGAAGAGCAGGGAGTGAGGAGGGGAAGGGAGGTGAAGGGAGCAAGGACAATGAAGGCTGAGGGAGGGGGACGACGATGGAAGAGAGGGGAGGGAGAACGGGGAGGACGTCGATGCTCATAATGTGGATTGAGGAAGGAGGAGGAAGGAGGGATGCAAGCGGAGATGGAGGAGGAGGATGCCGCATGTGGGCGGAGGTGGAAGAGGTCGAGGGGGAGCAGCACGGGGCCGGAAGTCTAGGACTTTTAACATCAGCCGCTCCGGCCTCAGACAGCAGGCCAGGCAAGCAGCCGAGGGGTGCAGAAGGCGCAGCAGCAGCAGCAGCAGGAGCGGGAGGAGCAAGAACTCGGGCGGAGGAGAGAGCACAGGAGGCCCCCTCCCCATGAGCACGGCAACGCCAACGAACCCTCAGGAGGAGACGCTCGAGACATGACTGCCGCGCCCCACAGCTCGTGGCGGCGCCTCCCACCAGACGGAGGCGGCGAACCCAGAGCGGCCTATCGGCGACGGGCCCTGGCAGAGCAGAGAGGGCCCCGCCCAAAGCAGCTCATCCCGAGTGGCTCGGCGCCTGTGGCGGGAGCCACCCGAGAAGTGGTCCTAGGGGGGGTGGGGATGCAGTGGAGAGCCGACCACCGGAGATCCTCCACAGGAAGCCCAACCCTGAGACCCCGGGACGCCGATTGAGAGCTGGTGCGGGAACGTCCCGTCTTCCGCAGGAAAACCATCGAAACCCAGGAAACCCAGGGCACCCCGGAGGCAAGCAGGGCGCCCCCCGGCATGGGTCTCCGCTGCACACGATCTTTTGAACGCTGTGCTGGGGGCCTCGAAGGGGGGCTTACGGGGGGGGGGGCACGATGGGGGGCCTCGATGGGGGTCCGGGACATAGGGCCAGGGATAAAGGGAGGGGGAACTAGACACGTAACTGCGCGCTCGCTGATATCCGCTTCCTTTATGAGTGGCACCAGAACTGATTTTTCCAGGCGCAGTCGAAGGATCGACGGCCTGCCGCTGCTTCTCTAATTCGTGTCGTCTTCCATACCGTTTTCTCTTGCCCCTCCTCCTCCTCGCCCCCCCCTCCCTCCGCTCCGGCGTTCGTCCCAGGCCTTAGATGTTGCTTCGCTTTTGTTTCGTTTCGGTCGCTCCTGCGCTTACGCGCGTCCCGCCTTCCTCTGGTTCTGCTGCGTTGGGCTGCCTGTGTTCTCAGGGCCTGGCCTCCCTTCGTCGGGGAGGGTGGCGGAAAGTCTGAATAAGAGTGCTCCGCGGCTGATCGCCTTGGCCCCGAAGGGGGCGCGACGATGTGTACTGGCGTGGACGTGAGTATACGCCCAAGACGCCTAGCTCGATGAAAGGATTGTCCGTTTTCGGTTCTCGAGAGGGCGCCGCGGCCGTCATTTTCCAGGCCAGCGCCCCAAAACAATGGAAACGCTCTAAAACAGCCCTTCTGACATTTCCGAGTCTTCAAGAGTCCAGCGACCTCGCCCATTGTAAAAATAGGAACAGGGATGGAGAGAAGGGAGGGGGAAACTAGGGATGGGGATGGAAAGAAGGATGAGGCCAGGGGGCCAGGCATGTAGGGCTAGTTACGTGGGGCCAGGGGGCCAGGAATGAAGGGATTGGGAAATAGGCCCTATTTCCTAAAAAACATGTCGACTGGACCCCAGGACGCCAATCACCGTTTCCAGCTCCAACAAAAAGCTGTAAAAAAACGGCGAGCTCTGAAACCGCCTTCTTTTAGCCTTCGAAAACAAGCCCAACAAAAACAATGGAAACGCTATGAAACAGCCTTTCTCACATTTCCGATTCTTCACGAGTCCAGCGACCTCCCTTGTAAAAATAGGGACAGGGATGGGGAAATGGGGATAGTAGACGAGCGCGTTCCACTACTCGCAAACTAGTTACTCGCAAGTGGCCTGGATCCGCCACATGGGGATCCACGATAAGATACATCAGAGTGGACACGTGCTTTTGGGAAGTTTGCGAGTAGGTACTTTGCGAGTAGTGTTAAGTCGGGCCTGTCCCCCTACAGGGGGATTTTCGACGAAAAATAAAAAATACCCGAAAAATGGTCAAACAATACTCCAAAAATAGTCTGGGGACTATTTTTTGAGTGTCTGTTGACCTTTCTGGGGTATTTTTGGTGTATTCTTCATTTGTCGTCGAAAATCCCCTGTAGGGGGGACACGCCCGACATACGAGTAGTGGAACGCGCTCGGCGAGATAAGGATGGGGAGACGGACGCGCCGCCCGACCGATGCCTGGGTAGTCGAAGCCAAACTGGCGCCAATCTGGCAGGCCCAATCTGGCAAACGGGGGCAATCTGGCGAGGGAGCCAGCGCGAATCCAGTCTGGCGAAGAACCCAAACCATCCAGTTTGGCCAGGCCAGATTGGCCCGTGGGGCCCAATCCAATCTGACAGTCTGGCCTTCGACTACCCAGGATGGGGAGACGGACGCGCCGCCCGACCGATGCCGGAGTTCCCCGCCCGCGGACGGCGGTGGTCCTTTTGGGCCGCGGGAGGCGGCCGGAGGCCCCGCCGCTCGACCCGTGGCTCTCGGAACGCCCCCCCGGGCGCCCGGCAGTCGAGCCAGGCTGCCGTCGGGCGTGTCCCCCTCCAGGGGGATCTGGGGCGAAAAAAAAAAAAAAAAAAAAAAAAAAAAAAAAAAAAAAAAAAAAAAAAAAAACGTCCTCGACAAATACCCCCCAGATACTGAAAGGTAGTCAGAAGAAGTGGTCCCCAGACTATCTTGTCGACTGTTTTCGACTATTCCCCCTGTAGAGAGGCACGCCCGACTTCAAGCTAGGGAGCGATCTACATGAGCTGCATCACAGCTACCGAATGCACCCCACGGGCATTACCAGCGCACGACCTCGACCTCTCTCACGCTGAGCCCGGCGGTTTCTCTGTCTTGTTTTTCCTCTTTGCCCAGTGCGGGGGTGCCGACGGCCAGATGCGAAATGATGAGGTGGCTCTCGCTGCGTAAGCCCACGCCTTCTTTGCTTAGCGAATCGCAGTAACTTGCTTTCTTTGGGAGTCCGCGCATCGTCCTTCACAACTGCGCCTTCCACACCACTTAACTCGCTACCCCACTTTCGTCAAAGGAGTACGCCAATCCGTATTTCGAAAACTCCAATCAGGGCGCTTTATTATTCCAGCTGGGTTGTACCATCGATGATCCTCTTGGGAGTGTCTCGGTTCATGGCCACGTTCACATTGTGGGACAGTGTAGCTCTGGTCACGGACGAGCACAACTGATCTTCTCTTGGTACGCATGTGTCTCCTTCCAACTTGCCACGATTGATGTGCCAAAGGTGTTCGTCTTACCGGCTTTCTAGGTTGTTGGCAATGAACTCGGTTTCGCCCTTCTTCTGGTCTGTTCGAGATTTTTGTCTTACTCAGATGAGGTGCACAAAGTTGGCCATGTCGCCCGAACCTGTAACTGTAAGGAGCCGCCCAGTGCCCCAAACATGGAGCTGGAACCCTTGAGCGCCTTTCGCGTTCCAACGCGTACATGGGCTAACGCTTTGAGTGATGCCAAATTCCATTATCGAATGTTGATCGGTCTCCATGAGAACTTTTTGCTACTGGGTCTCCGTGTGCTCGATGGACGGCTTCGGCGAATGTGATTGCGCGCACCTGTTGTCTTGGCGCTGATGGTGTTGTATATGCCCTCGCTGGTGTTATCCTGGGTCACGAGATGTTGCTCCAGATTCGCGACGCAGTCCTTAGCTGACTTCGTCTCGCGCTCGGCGAAGACATTCCGCGGCAGACTAGGCACCGTGTTCACCTTGGCCGCCATCTGGAATATCGCGCAAACTAATTCCCGATTACCTTCCCTGACACTTTCGTTTTGCCTTGGACATGATGGGCTCGTGCGTGTTTACGTGAGTCGCCTGCAACGCAATTCCGAAGTGGTTGCAATCTCTACTCACGTACGCTGCCGCTCATAACTAGCAGAACGCATCGGGGCTACGCCCTGACCGTGATGTGCTGGCGCGTTAAAGTGAGCTGGGGGGGATCAATGGTTCCCAAATTGTTGCTTCTCCAGGCGCTGCCAAAGGCCTCGTTCCGCTACAATGCACATTCAACAACACGCGGCAGTCGCGCGACACGAACTGCACATCGCAGCGAAGGCCACGACTTGTGCAAGCGTGGCAGTCGCCGCCGGCCAGAGGCTTACGCGTAACGCTTCTTGGGCAAAACAGCGACAGACCCCCCCCCCCTCTCCCTCCTCCTCCACCTCCTTCTCCTCCCCCTCCTCCCCCTACTCTCTCCTTCTCCTCCGCCTCCTCCTTCTCCTTCTCCTCCTCCTCCTCCTCCGCCTCCTCCCCCTCTTCCTCCTCCTCCTCCTCCTCCACCTCCTCCTCCCCCCCTCCCCCTCCTCCTCTTTCTCTTCCTCCTCCCCCCCTCCCCCCCCCCCCTCCGCCTCCTCCTCCACTTCCTCCTCCTCCTCCTCCTCCTCCTCCTCCTCCTCCTCCTCTCAGACCTCTCAAACTTGGCGGGCAGTCTGTCATCCACAGAACAACGAGTGCCGACCACAAACTTAGGACCCCCAGGCCGACGACGGCTGCCAAAAAGCGGGGGGGGGGGGCAGGGGCGGGGAAAGGGAAACAAGGGAAGGGAAGAGAGGGGAAAGGTGGACCCAAGCCGAAGCTTCGTCCCAGGAAAAAGCCTCGAGGAGCTTGGATCGTTCCGAGTTCTTCCGAAGGGGCTCACCTGCATCAAAGCGAGCAGAGGCTTTTCACGTAGCAGAACCGCCACACCCCACACAAAAAACGACGGGCACATCAGGCTCTGTCACCCTAACCCAGTGCAGCACGTGCTCATCTCCACATTGGCCACGCAAGAGAGCGACCATCGTCGGGCTCGGCTCTGCACAGGCTGTGACAATGCCTGGTGCGACGGCTCGGAGGCATCTTGAGCAGCGGTATTGATCGCCGTGTGGCACCCGAGCGTGCTGACTCTTGGGCCGGAGCGGCGCCTTGGCCTTTTCAGGCCTCCGGGCCTTCTTGAATTGAGCCTTGAACTCAGGCCACAAATGCAAAATCTACATCACCCCCACAGCCAAACTGGAATCTTCGGCCTCCGCCCATTCAAAGTCCAACATCTCCTGGGGGGTAAGGTTAAGACTCTGGGCGGCAACCTTTGCCCATGTGTCGGCACAGTGGGAGCCCAGAGTACGAATTCTGTCTTCGTCATCAACAGCCTCGCTGTGGGCCCTGTGGGCCTTGATCTTTTTCAAGGTAAACCACGGCCAGTCGCGACTTGTCCTGAAAATCTCATGCCAAAATAAGAGACAGCCGAGTTGAGCCCTCGAGGGCTCTGACGGGGTCCCGAGCCCCGAGGAGAAGCGCAGCGCAATCCATGGAAACAGGCTCCGGGACACTGTCCCAGGCTAAGTCCATTCTGCGCAAAAGACTGACAAACAACGCTCCATGTTTAACATCGTTGGCCGTCTGACGGAATTCCGTGGGGAGCGGGCTATACATACATACATACATACATACAGACAGACCGACAGACAGCCAGACATACATACATACATGTGGACTAACGCCACGAACGAGTTTTTCCCCCTGCGCGTGCACTCCCGAGATCACAACACGTGAGATCTTTTCTTTTTCACCATTCATGCACGAGCCGTCCGTGCAGAGGGAATCACACGGATCGAACTGAAACTCTGGCGTGGGCTGCTCATCATCCGGCCTGAATGATTTGAATCATGCGGTCCGCCGGTTAGCTTCTATCAGTTTCTACTACCCTCAAATAGATCCTACCACGCCCACCTATTATTCCACTATTCCGCTATGCGCCGATGCATCCAGCCCCGAGGCGCATCGGGGGGGGGGGCGCTCCGGGCCGCGCCAGGAGCGCAATCACCGCGCTCGAGCGCGCTGCTGGCAGAAAACATAATGCGCAAGCAGTGCGAACAGAGCGCCGAAGGGCCTGCCGGTGGCGCGGCAAGCGCCGCGAACAAGCCGCCCTGGCGGACTCGTCTGCTAACGGTGCTCGCGCAGACGAGCAGGCATCGCATCGACTCGTCGAGCGCCAGCAGCATCTCCCGCTCATGATGCGGGTTCGCGGCGCGTCCGAACCGCCGAGGAGTGGGCCGCGCCCATGTCCAGATGCGCGAAATTCCCAATAACCAGGTGGGATAGCGGCGGGATGGCAGCAGGCGAGGAGTCGTGCCCGAGCTGCCTGCGGTGGCTTCCGCGTCTGGCGGCGCCTGACGCTCCTGCTGGCCGGCCGCGGTGTGCTGGAGTTCCTGCTGGAATTTCCCCTTCCTGTTAGCCTCGTCGAGCGAGGCGCGCGCGGGACCTGCGGGCCTCCCGGCGCGCCCCCAAGATGCGGCCGCTGCCCGCGTCGCCTACCAAGCGAGGGGCGTCGCCCAAACGGGCCCCCGGCGCGGATTCGACCTCGGCGGCTAGCGAGCGCTGCGCGGACTGATCGAAGTCCTCGAGGAGCGGAAGCGCCGTGACCCCCACGGCGCCGCTGTGCTCATCATCGAGGTCCCTGGCTTTTGGTTCAGACGCGGCGATGCGGCGAACTTCTCTAGCTGCGGCCATGTCAGCGCCCCGTCGCCCCTCCTTCCCAGCGGCCATCTCGTCGCCGGGCGCGTCCGCGACCGCCTGTCCACGCGACAACTCCAGCGGCGCCGCCCCGACGGCGTCCGCGGCGACTGGCGGCGCGACGGGCGCGTCAGAACCCAGGGCTCACCTTGCAACCGTCTTATCGTTTCGGGTCGTCTCCGCGGAGACCGCGTTGGACGCTGGCAGGGCGGCTGCCTGAGCATGGGGCACGCGGCGGTCGATCTTGAGCTCGGCAATCCTCGCAAACGCGAATTCCTTCGCGCGCGCTGGTGGCCCTCGGCGGGGGCGGCGACGAAGCCGACGGCGAACGAGGCGCTGGTTCGCCGAAACGGGAAACGTTGCAGCGCGGGGCCGCAATCCACAGGATGGGCCCCGTCGCGACGCAGCGACGGATGCACGCGCCGTCGCTCCTCTGGGTCGGCCAGGCCGCGCCGCTGCTGCCCCCCCCCCTCCCCGCCCCCCCCCCCGCTTCCCGCCCCCCCCGCGTTCCGCGCCCCCCCCCGCTTTCCCCGCCCCGCCCCCCCCCCCCCCCCCGCCCCCCACCCCCCCCCGCGCCAATGACCTCCCGCGAGACATTCACCAATGTCTTAGCGCTCGATCTCACTCCACTGGCATGGAGGAGCACTCCGAGCTGGCACCTCGCCCAAACGCCGCAAGCAATAAGCAAGGCGTCGGCGGGCGCGGGGCGCGGCCACAGGGCCGAACGGAGGCCCGAGCTCATGAAGGGGCCCTGGGACACACAAATAAATACACAAATAAAAGTATGCCCCATATTTTGTCATATGTTCTGGGTTTCTGTCTTCCCCCCCGCTTCCCATATTTTCATAGATTCTCTGGGGAATCGAAAATTAAGTGTGTGTGTGTGTGTGTGTGTGTGTTTGTGTGTGTGTGTGTGTGTGTGTGTGTGTGTGTGTGTGTGTGCGTGTGTTTTCCTCTCCTGAGCTCAGTCTTCCGCGTCGAGGTGGCCGCGGCCGAGACAGCGCGCAAAGACCCCGGCGCCCGCGGCCCCTCCGCCGCGGCAGGGCCGCCTGCACATCGCATCGGGCCGCCGCGGCAGCCAGGCGCCCGCCGCGCCTGCTTCGCGGTTGGCCCGGGCGCTGCCGCGGCAATCGTCGAAGAGCAAGCGCTCTGCAAACCGCCTGTGCAGGGGGCTGCGCGCACGAACCCGGCGTCGGCGGGGCCCCAGCTGCTTGTCCGTCGCCAGCTGTTGGGGCGCCCTCTCGCAGACCTCCCCCGCGAGCTCGTTGATGGGCGGGGACTGCGCCTTCCCCCCTCCTAGAGCCATGGCCAGACGGCGCGGGGTTTCTGTGCTGAGGTCGCGCGCAATCTATTTCCTCCTGCGGCCGCCCCCGCCCGGCCCTCCCGCGGCGTCGTCTTCTGCGACGACGCCGGGTGGGCCCCGCGAAATCCGCGACGCGGGCGCGGGCTGCGAACGCAAGGCGCGCGCGCGGGATCCGGAAGAGCACTTGGGCCAATGTTGGCACGGGCCGCGCCGCCCCCTGCCGCTGCGCCATGCAATGGCCCCCCATTGCTTACGCGCGCTGCGCGCGGATGCCGCCTGCTACTCCAGATTTCGCAATAAAAGGGAGGGGGTCTGGGCCCTCCAAGACAAGCCAATTGCGACCTCTCCCCGTGGGAGAACCCTCCAAAGCATCGCCCCCAGACCCCCCCAGGCCCTCCAAGAAAGCTTGGAAGAGACCCCCCCCGAAATGAGACCCCCTCCCTTTTATTGCGAAATCTGGAGTGCAGGATGCAGCGCAGCGCTATCAGTTCACGCGCCTGCATCGCCCACCTGGGGCTCGAGCTGCGGGGCCTCGCCGTCAGGCGCGACAAATCTCAGGGGCCCCCCCGGCATCGAGGGCGGAGCGGCGGCAGCGAGCGAAGGAAGGCGCGAGGTTGGAGGCACGCTGGCGCGCGCACTCCCCCCGCGCAGCTCCGACTCACCAGTGCAGAACTACTCCAGATTTCGCAATAAAAGGGAGGGGGTTCTGGACCCTCCAAGACAAGCCATTTCAGACCCCCCCCGTGGGAGAACCCTCCAAAACATCGCCCCCAGACCCCCCAGGCCCTCCAAGATAGCCTGGAAGACCCCCCCCCCCGAAATGAGACCCCCTCCCTTCATTGCGAAATCTGGAGTAACTGTTCTTGGCGCGTGCAAGAAGACTCGCAGCAATGGAGCCCCCCCCCCGTGCGCGCCCGCCGCGAATGCATCCACGTGCGAGGATGACTCTACCCGACCGGCGCACACAGCCCCTACGCGCCAAGCTCGGTACTCGGCGACATATGCGCGGCCCCGCCACTGCGGTGCCAACGCGTTCTTTGTGCATGCGTATGCACGCGCGCTCGGATGATCTCCGTTCGTCTCTGCTGCCCTGTGCTGGAGTCTGGTATTTGCTGGTCTCTGGCCGTGTCCGCTGGCGTCTGCAGGTCTCTGCTGTTCTCTGATGGGCTGATGGGGCGTGCGGCTCTCTGACGCCCGCAGCTACGGTCTGCTGATCGTGATCTCTGATGATATATGCTGGCGCTCCCTGCTCCATGCAGCTCTCTACTACCCCCGGCCAATTATCGGACATGTCAACGGCTGCTGTCGCTCGCCGAACGAACCCCCCCCTCGTCTCGCCCCGCGCCCCGCGACCCGCATCGAATCGAAATCCGACGCGAGCTGCCTCCAAGACGGCCCAAGAGGCCCCCGAGACGGCTCCAAGAGGGAGCCCCGACGGGCGATCCGCTCAGAGGCGCCCGGGAAGCCCCCAGAAGCCCCGAGGAAGCCTTCGAACTGCCCCCCAAAAAGCCCCCGGCGCCCTCCGAGACCAGCATTCCGAGTCCGGAGGGGCAGCGCGGGGCGAGCATGCGCCGCGCTAATCCAAGATCACGCGAACTGATTAGAGCCCAGAAAGGCTCCCAGGGGCAAGAATAGCGGAGCTAATACGAGCTAATACAGGCTACTACAAGCTGATGCGAGCTAGTTTGAGCTAGCACGGCGAATTAACTAAATAAGCTCGTATTAGCTCGGGCTGATGAGCTAAATTAGCTAGAACTAGCTCGCAATAGCTAGAGATACTTCGAGATACTACAAGCTAGTGGATCTAATTCAGCTCGCGCTCGCTCGAATTAGCTCGCGCTAACTCGAACCAGCCGAGCTAATTCGAGCTAGTGCGAAGGAATTCGCTAAAGTAGGTTGTATGTGCTCGATCTGATTCGCTGAATCAGCTCGTATATAAGCTCGAGCAAATTTAGCTAAATTAGCTGGGATAGCTCGAGCTACCTAAATTAGCTAAATGTTGCGAATTAGCTGAATTAGCCTGTACTACTTGCGCCGACTACGTTGCGCCAGCTTGCGTCTACTCGCGCCACCTAAGTGGCGGGCCCCGCGCTCGCGTTGCGAGGTCGCACTGGCGCTGACTCGGTCGCACTAGCTCGTTGTAGATCGCACCCGCCCCAGAACTCCTTGCCCCGAGGAGCCCCGATGAGTTCGCGCCCGCTCGAAACATCTCGGGGTAGCCCCCAATGTGTTTCTCAGTGGAGCCCTGATGTGCCGGAACCATGTCAGCTACTATTAGTTCGCCGTCGTTCGTTATAGCTCCGAGCTTCTTGGCCACGCGGGGATGTCACTAGCCCGCGATAGATCCAAATAGTTCGCGGTATTTTCGAGCGCCGTGGCTCCTCTTGGACCTCGGTGGGCCGCTCTTTCCTTATCGCACCGTCGCCTTCCTCCCTGATTAGAGCGAGTGGTCCCGCGCGGTCATTCGTTGTCCCCGGGTGCGTGGCTGAAGTGGAGTTCCGCGATGCTGACTCTCGCTGCGTCGTCGCCCCCCCCCTCGCGACCCCCGCCCGCGACCCGTCCGCGACCCGCGCGAACCGCCCGCGACCCACCCCGCGACCCGCCGCGCGACCCGCCCGCGACCCACCCGCGCCCCGCCCCGCGGCGACCCACCCCGCGACCCGCCCCGCGCCCGCCCCCTCGCGCAGCGACCCACCCCGCCCCGCGGCGACCCATCCCGCGCCCGCCCACCCCGCGCCCGGCGCTACATTTGCCCCCATCCCTCTGCCCCCTCTTCCCTGGAGGCTGGGATCGCGGCGCGGCGTTCCCGGACGCGTGGCAGGGTGCCCCCCAGGCTGCGGCGTCGACGGAACGCGCGGTGCGGCGCGGCATGGCAAGGCACATCCTGGAAGGGTGCCCAGCGTCGCGCGCGCGCGCGCTGCGAGGTGCAGCGAGCACCCGAGGAGGGTTGCAGCAGCGTCGCGCGTTGGATGCCGCGGCATGGCAAGCGCCCAACTGACGCGTCCATCGGGGGCCGCCTAGAGACGTCGCAATGTTCCCCGCGCGCGTTTAGATCGCATCCGCGCAGTCGCTGGTCGGGCCTGCCCGAAAGACTGCGCATGTTACGCTGGCAATGGGGGGCCGGAAATTGATTGGACGCGGGTCGCAGGGCGCGCGGCGAGACGGCGGACCACAGCAGAGAGCAGCAGAGGGCAGCATATACCATCGGAGAGCAGCAGCGACCCGATGCCAAGTGCCGGCGGTCCTGCCACGGCGGAGGGGCCGCGGGCGCCGCGGTCTCTGCGCGCTGTCTCGGCCGTGGCCACCCTGGCGCGGAAGACTGAACTCGGGCCTCCGCTTGGCCCTGTGGCCGCGCTCCTCCGCCCGCCGATATGCGCCTGCTGCTTGCGACGTCTAGGCCAGCTCGGCGCGCCCCCCCATGCCGGCCCAGAAAAATTGTGCGTAATATCAGCAAATGTCTTCCGGGAAGTCAACGAAGGGCGGGGGGCCGCGGCGGCGCGGCCTGGCCTGCCCGAGGGACGACCGTGCGCAGCATTAGAGATTGCGCCGCGACACGGCCCACTCTGGTCCCGCGCTTCAGCGTTTCCCGTCTCGGCAAACCAACGACTCGCTCCTTCGTCGTCGGCTTCGTCGCCGCCCCCGCCGCGGGCGATCTGCGAGCGCGTGCCAGGGGATGCGCGCCCGCGAGCACTGCCGAGCTCGAGGTCGACCGCCGCGCGCCATGCTCAACCAGCCGCTCCAACACCATCCAACGCGGCCTTCGCGAAGACGACCCCTACAAAAGTGAGGTTGCAGGGTGGGCCCCGGGTTCCGACACGCTCGTCGCCCCGCGTGTCAGAGCGGCGCCGCGGGGGCCACGGCGCTGACGCTTCGATCGGGCCGCGCAGCGCTCGGTAGCCGCCGGGGTCGAATCCGCGCCGGGGCCCCGCGCGGGCGCCCCTTGCTCGGTGGCCAACGCGGGCAGCCGGGCTACTGGGACTGGCGCGCCTGGACAAGGCCCCGGCCCATGTTCTCGGCGGTTCGGAGACGCCGCGAACCCGCGTCATGAGCGGGCGACGCTGCTGACGCCCGACGAGCGGATGCAATGCCTGCTCGTCTGCGCGAGCTCCGTTAGCAGACGGGTCCGCCGGGGCGACCTGGGCCATGCCGCAATGCGCTGAGTTGAGCTGGACTGACGTAGGTCCGGCTGGACAGACACAGCTGGGACGCGTTGATTTGGGCCGGGCTGCCAAGGCCCTGTTAGCACGCAGGTCGGCCTGGGCGGCAGGGCTACAACGCAATGCGCTGGGCTGCGCTGGACTGGCGCAGGTCCGGCTGGACTAGCAAGGCCAAGATGCGGCGGCGCGGGCCGGGCCGGGCCCAATGACCAACCTTAACCGAAACTAATTGAAGCTAATCAGACTTAATACGCACCAGAGCGCAACGTGTATGATTATAACAACTCTCAGGCCGATGACACTTAACACTCCCGCACAACACCAGGTGTCAATCCGCAGCTGGCTCAAGGAGCCCGGGGAAACGGGGCTCGTAAACGCGAACACAATAAGCACTCGTTGGCGGTCCCTCGGATCTGGTCCAGGGTTCCATCACCAAAACACTCGGGCCGCTTTTGCACAACATCGGGGCGAGCGCACTCCCAACGTCTATGCCACAGCGTGTCCTCGTGTGCAAGACAAAGAGAGCATTTGGTGTCCACATCGTGGCCCCATCCTGCGAGGGCCTTGCCAGTCGGGACAATGCCCGACATCACTTGGCAATAAAGGTGCACTTGCGCAGGAGAGAGGCCGTTTTCTTGCTACGCGCGGGCTCAGGGGCAGCCACAGACCTCCCTCTAAGACTTCTGACCCCCCAGGAGCGTTGGTTAGGCTAGGGGCAGTAACTCTCATGCACAGGGTCTGGCGGAGGTCCCCCCCAAAAAACTTCAGAGATCTCAGTGGGGGGACGTTCGGTGAGGATCCACTTGAATCCATTCTTGGAAGCACAAACTGCAGGCCCTTCCCACGACCAACCACCAGTTTCCAGCCACAAGAGCATGGCCGAGATCGGCCCACGGGTGCGATACAACCACGGCTTCCGCAGGATCAGGGCCAGCTGGCTCTCGGCAGCATGGAAACACTCTGGCCATCGCTCGGACGTCCATTCCCTGTGTTTTTTTTCGGTTTCGTGCGTGGTTTTTTTCGCCAAATGATCAAGGATGCTCCTCGATGGTCCTCGCAGAAGAAAAATGCACACGCCCGAGCGATGCCAAGCACTTGCCCAGGTCGCCAGGGTTCAGCACATCTTGATGCCGGGGTCTCCCTCTCGTCGAAGGTTCACTTGTATGCCACCACTCCCACGCGTAGCGTTTCAACGGCCCTCCTCCTCCTTTTCCTCCTTTTCCTCCTCCTCCTCCTCCGCCTCCGCCTCCTCCTCCGCCTCCTCCTCCTCCTCCGCCTCCTCCTCCTCTTTCTGTTCCTTTCTTTGCCACAGCCCAAGAAACCTCAGACTTCAACTGTTTCTACACTCTTGTTGCAAGAAGGGCAGCAGCTTCCCGGGAAGCATCATCTAATGGTATTGCTTCTGCGCCGGATGCGGTCATAGGTAATACTAGAAATGTGCCATGTACGACCCACGGCTCGTAATAATACTTGCTGTCGTCGTCTTCGATATCCTGCTTACCCC
Organism: Prorocentrum cordatum; assembly: GCA_963575745.1. NCBI lineage: Eukaryota > Dinophyceae > Prorocentrales > Prorocentraceae > Prorocentrum > Prorocentrum cordatum. The sequence continues at coordinate 21,610 of CAUYUJ010022057.1, read as the reverse complement.
AGAGCCCGATGATGAACGACGCTGCTGCGCAGTCTCGTTCACGAAGTCCTCCGTCTGTCTGGATGATGAGGTTGGCGTTGTCTATGCGTTGAATAGTCGTGTATTTCCTTGTCCAAGTGCACCGCTTGTCCATGGTGACATCAGCCAAACCGTCGGCCACCTTGTTGTAATCCCGCCTCCACCACTGCACCCGGTCTTGGTTGATGCGCGGGGGTAGCCAACCTCTGCCCATGTGATCGACGATCCTGTTCAGCACCCGTGTCAGGAGCGCCTCGTACGCTGGGTCGTGTGACTTAGCAGCATGTCCACTTACAACATCTCGAAGAATTTGTGACTCCGTGACATAAAGAAAGTGCTGCCTTGCAGCACTTTCACTGCCTGCTCATCACCATAATCCTCCCACCTCCATGGACTCTCCACATGTTCTTCGCCTCCCTCCCCTCCCCTCCTCCTCCACCTCCTCCTCCTCCTCCTCCATCCTCATCCTCATCCTCATCCTCATCCTCATCCTCACCCTCATCATCATCAACATTATCATCATCATCATCACCATCATCATCGTCATCGTCATCATCATCATCATCGTCATCGTCATCGTCATCGTCATCGTCATCGTCATCGTCATCATCATCATCATCATCATCATCATCATCATCATCATCATCGTCATCGTCATCGTCATCGTCATCATGAGCATCATCATCATCACCATCACCATCACCATCACCACCATCATCATCATCATCATCATCATCATCATCATCACCATCACCATCACCATCACCATCACCATCACCATCACCATCATCATCATCATCAACATCATCATCATCATCATTTTCATCATCATCATCATCATCGTCATCGTCATCGTCAACGTCATCGTCATCGTCATCGTCATAATCATCATCATCATATCCTCATCATCATCATCAACATCAGCAGCATCAGCATCAGCATCAGCATCAGCAACAGCATCCTCATCCGCATCCTCATCATCATCATCATCATCATCATCATCATCTTATTCATCATCATCAGCAGCAGCATCATCATCGTCACCATCATCACCATCACCATCACCATCATCATTGTCATCATCCTCATCTTCGAGAGAGCGTGATCCACCGCCCCTTTACTGTGGAAAATTGCCAACCTTTTCCTCCGGAGCCCGGGGGTCTCCCCCCCCCCCCCCCCTCCGAAAAAAATCCCCCCCCCCCTCCCCCCCCTGCCGGAACCCCTCCCCCCCCACTCTCCCCCCCCCCCCCCCTCCCCCCCCCCCCCCCCCCCCCCCCCCCCCCCCCCCCCCCCCCCCCCCCCCCCCCCCCCCCCCCCTCCCCCCCCACCCCACCCCCCCCCCCCCCCCCCCCCCCCCCTCCCTCCCGGCAAAACCCCCCCCTCCCCTACCCCTTCCCCCCCCCCCCCCCCCCCCCTCCCGCTCGAAAACCGGGGGGGGGTGTCGGGGGGTCACTACCGGTTCGATACCCCTAACCCCCCCTCCCCCACCCCCTCCGGATCCGGTAAAACGGGGGGGGGGTCACTACGGGTTCGAAAAACCCCCCCCCCCCCCCCCCCTCCCCCCCCCCCCCCCCCCCCACCCCCGCCCCCCCCCCCCCCTCTCGCCGCCCCCGCCTGCAAACGAACTCCCGGTCCCCACCACCGTCCGCATCACATCCCCCACTGGTGTTCCCAGCACCTCTGTCCTCACCACCGCTGTCCCCACTGGTTCCACCACCGCCCCTACTGTCCCCACCAGTGGCCCCACCACTGTCGCACTGTCCCCGCTGTCCCCAGAACTGTTCCCACCACGGTTCCACTCTCCCCACTGTCTCCACGGCCCCAACCACTGCCCGACTATCCCCACTGTCCCCACTGTCCCACTGACTCCTCCGCTGTCCCACTGGACTGTCCCACTGTTCCACCACTGTCCCCACTGTCCCCACCACTGTCCCCACTGTACCTCTGTCCCATTGTCCCACCGCCGTCCTCGCCACCGCCTTCACCACTGTCCCCACCACCATTGTACCCTCCACTGTCCCACTGTTTCCACCTCATCCCCATTGTCCCCACACCACTGTCCCCACAACCACCGTCACCACCACTGTCCACTGTCCCCCCCTGTTCCCACCATTGTCCCCACCACTGTCCCCACCACTACCGTCCCCACCACTGTCCCACTGTCCCCACCACTGTCCCGCTATCCCCTCACCACTGTCCCCACCAACACCGTCCCCACCACTGTCCGCACCCCCACTCGGTTTTCGAGGGGGGGGGGGTTTTCGAACCGGTAGTGACCCCCCCCGGTTTTCCGGATCCGGAAGGGGGGGGGGGGAGGGGGGGGGGGTTCGAACCGGTAGTGACACCCCCCGGTTTTCATGGATGAGCAGGGGGGGGCGGGGGGGGGGAGGGGTTCGTACCGGTAGTGAACCCCCGTTTTCGGAGGGGGGGGGGGGCGGGGGTGAGGGGTGGGGGGTGGGGGGGGGGGTCGAACCGGTAGTGACCCCCCCCGGTTTTCCGCCAGCAGCGGTAGAACACGCTCTTTCTCATCTTCAGCCTCATCCTCATTCTCATCCTCATCCTCATCCTCCTCGTCATCATCATCAGCATCATCATCAGCATTATCATAGTCATCGTCATCATCATCATCTTCATCATCATCATCACCATCATCAGCATCAGCATCATCATGATCAGCATGATCATCATGATCACCATGATCATCCTCATCATCATGACAATCATGATAAGCATGACAATCATGGTCATGATCATCATCATCATCAGCATCATCATCATCGTCATCATCATCAGCATCATCATTAGCATCATCAGCACCATCGACGGCATCATCATTATCACCACTACCATCATCATCATAAGCAGCAGCATCATCAATATCATCATCGCAGTCATCAGCATCAGCACCAGTATCATCATCAGCATCATCATCATCATCATAATCATCATCATCATCATCATCATCATCATCATCATCATCATCATCATCAACACCATCACCGTCATCACCATGATCATCAACATCATCAGCTTCCTCGTTTGTCCCCTCCCTCCTCCTCCTCCTCCTCATCCTCCTCGCTCTCCTCTCACTGCTCGCATGAGGCTAAGCAGAGCACCGCCCAGCGTAGGAAAGTCGGCGTCGGATCCCTTATACTCCTCGGCCTTCTTCGGTTTCCTTGTCGCGCGGAGGGCCAGGTGCCTCAAACGAGAGGCGGAACGGAGGGTACGGAGAGAAGAGGGACCCTGCCATCCTCGTGGCGTAACAGAAACACGGCAAAGAGTGTTGGTCAGCGCTGAGCCTCGGATGACCATCAACAACGGCCCAGGATGACGCACACGCTTCAGGCAAGGGATCCAAAGCTTCGGGGGGGGGGGGGCACGTTGTGAAACGCATCACGACGTCGGGCATCTGGGGAGGAAGGCGTGAAGGGGAAGGAGGGAGAAGTGAGGAGGGGAAGACGGCGGGAGGAGGATGATGAGGAGGAGGAGGAAGAGGAGGAGGAGAAAGGCAAGGCGAAGGATCTGAAGGACGACGAGCAGTACAACACCGCTGGGATCCAGGCGGAGCAATCGGCCCAGCAGCGACGAGCCGTGCCTCGCCGACTTGAAGCCGCGACCAGGTCCAGCCCTCCCCATCGAAACCTGGGCCTGGCCCCCCCCCCCGCCCGATGGACTCTAGGTGGGTCTGGCCGCAAAGCGTCCGCACTCCATCGGCCACCAGCCTGCTGGTCGAAGGGGCCGCAGCAGGCGCTGGCGCTTCCGGGGGCTACGCTGATAGCACAAGGCCCACATGGGGAACAATGACAAGAAGACTCTTCCTCCATCGCCCCTGCCCATGCTCATGTTCCTGCTCCTCCTCCTCCTCCTCCTTCTTCTCCTCCTCCTCCTCCTCCTCCTCCTCCTCCTCCTCCTCCTCCTCCTCCTCCTCCTCCTCCTCCTCCTCCCCTGTTGTCCTCCTGCTGTTCCTCTTCCTCCACCTCCTCGGCCTGCTCCTTCTCATGCTGCTCTCCCTCCCTCGGACGTCCTTCTGCTTCACGTATCGCCTTCCTGCTCCCGCTCCTCCTTCCAAACAGAACAGCGACAAAAAAACCTAGACCTCTCGACCTCTCAGGAAGAAGGAAGGAGGGAGGAGGACGAGGGAGGAGAAAAGGCAAGGGAAGGAGGAGGAGGAGGAGGAAAAGGAGGTAGAGGGGCGGGAGGAGGAGGAGGAGGAGATGGAGGAGGTGGAGGAGAAGGAGGAGGAGGAGGAGGAACATGGAGGGAGGCATGAGCAGGAAGGAGAAGCAGGAGGAGGGGAAGGGGGAAGGAGAGGGAGGAGGAGGAGAAGGAGAAGGAGAAGGAGGAGGAGGCGGAGGAGGAGAGAGGCGGAGTAGAGGAGGAGGAGGAGGAGGAGGAGAGGGAGGGGGAGTCGGTCCCCACAAAGCACGGGCGACGCGGATGTCCTCGCGGGCGCCTCCGCAGGCTTGGGTTTGGAGCTGTTGTTCCAACTCGCCTCCCGGCTGGCCCCCGCGGCGCGGGCGCGCGAGCGCGTGCGCAGCGCGCCGATTCGCCCCCTGGCCCCCGCAGCCACATCATCATCAGCCAGCACCTCTCCGCTCCTCCTCCTCCCCCCCTCGCTCCTGCCTCCAAAACCTCCGCCTCTGTCCCATCCTCACCTCCTCCCTCCTCATTACCTCCGAACCGGCTGTCGTCGGCCTCCTCCTTCTCGTCGTTTTCGTTCTGCACGTCCTTGTTCCCTCCGCTTCCTCATCCTGCTGCTCGTCTCCTGCTGATCTTGCTCCTCCTCCTCCTCCTCCTCCTCCTCCTCTTCTTCATTTTTCCCATCCTCCTTCCTCCTCTCCTCCTCCTCCTCCTCCTCCTCCTCCTATGCCCCCTCCCCCTCCTCCTCTTTCGTCATCCCTGCCCACCCAGCCCCCTCCCCCCTCCCCGTTTCTTCTCCGCTGCCGCCGAGGGCCCTCGGAAAACTCCAAGGGGCCCCTCGAGACCCCTGGAAACCGCCCTCCCTCGGAGGCCCTCCCTGGAGGCTTCGGCACAGGTCGAGGAGGACAGCGGCGTCCGACTTACCTCCCATGCCGGCCGGCGCAAGCGAGCGGGAGCAGGTGCGGGCGCAGGTCGGGCAGCGGGCGGGGCTCGCCGTGAGCAGCTCGGGCACGGAGGCGCGCGGGGAGAACGGGGGGGGCGGGCGGGCCAGGACGAGAAGCGCTCAGAGCGTGGAGTGCACCGCGGGCGTGCCGAGGACGGGCACGAGCGCGAGGCCGCGCGGCGGCGTGGGACAGCAGGAGGCAAGCGGTCGGAGACCCTGGACCGCGAAGTGGGGGGCCTTGCAGTGGTGACCGGCAAGGGCGGATCAGACCAGAGGACGTCGAAGCGCTTGAGCCCCTCCTCCTGTGCCGTCTCTGGGCGGCCAGAGCAACAAGGCGCGAGCGCTCCACAGGGCCACGGAGGCCCCCGCAGATCCCCTCCAAACGGAAGAAGCAAAACTCAACGGAACAACTGAACACAACGGAACAACACTTCACCATCTCGAAACAGCTACAGCCAAAACTGCGAATAAGGATGGGCGAGAAGGATACAATCCCTTTGGACACCCATGTCGAAGCTCTTCGAGCGGGGCTTGCCATCGAAAACGGTTCAAGATGGACCGAAGAGGCAAGGATGCAAAGGTACACTGGGGAAGGTGACCCACCCTTGTCATCCATTTCGACTGTATGTTCATAGCTCGATTTTGCAAGCTTGATGTGTCAGCTTTCGGCGGCCACGTCGCCTCGTGGGACTGAACTGGGACAAAAAACAACTATTGTACGGTCCTCCCTCCTGCCAGAGCGCGCGCGCAGGGATGGCGAGGAAAGGGAAAAAGGTAAAGGGGCCCACGGCGACACACATAGATCGACACGAGGTCTGAAGAATACCACCCCTCCGATGGGGGGGTCCAAGAAGGACTCCCGGGGGAAAGGTCCCAGGAAAATAGTCCAAGGGGGTTGGTCCCGGGTCAGAATGCCACCCCTCCGGGGAATCCTGGAGCGTCGTCGCCGTCGTGGTCGTGGTCGTCGTTCACGGTCGGCGGCACCGGCGGTGAGGCCTCTCCAATAGATCGACACACATTCCAGGAGCTCCCATATTTGGGACTACCTCCTCGACGCCACTCTCCCCCTCCATGTCCAATCGCTTCCCTCTGTTTTTTCCCGGGCGGTCATTCGTGTCGGTCCGCTCTCCTTGCTGGGAAGGGAAGGGTCATGCGGCGTGACCCTTCCCTTCTCGGGAGGGGAGGGGCATGCTGACCGACCGCGCTCCCCTGATTATGTTTCCTCTGCGCTCGTGCCAAGCCTCATGAGGTGCACGTGGAAGGAAGATGACGCTACAACGCTACTCCGGAAACTGACATGCCAAGTGGCAGGAGGAAGCAGGAGAGGGAGGACGGGGATAATGTCTACCTGCGAACGACAGGAACGCCTCTGGGCCGCCCGCCCTTGGGCCCTCCTGTTCGAGCGCCCGCCCGTGCAGGGCCACGAGAGCACCGCCCGAGGGCGCGAGCCCCGTCGCCAGCGGCCCACGGCCTCGCGAGGAACCCAGGCGCGAAGAACAGGAGGGAGGAGGGGGAGGAGGGAGGGGAGGGAGGGAGGGAGGGAGGGAGGGAGGGAGGGAGCGAGGGAGGAGGAAAAGTAGGAGGAGGAGCAGGAGGAAGAGGAGGAGGAGGAGGAGGAGGAGGAGGAGGAGGAGGAGAAGGAGAAGGAGAAGGAGAAGGAGGAGGAGTCGGTCCCCACAAAGCACGTGCGACAGGGATGTCCCCGCGGGCGCCAGGAAGCCCCGCACCAGGACCGAGTAGCCGTTCACCATATTGCTCGCGACGCTCATATCCCTCCTGCTGACGATGCCCAGGTGCGAGATGAGAAACCCGAAAACAACATGAATTGAATCCCCAAGAGCGCCTCTGACACCAAACAAACAGCGAAACTATAGTCCCATCAAGCAAGAACAAACAATACGATGTGCCTTGCTTGCCCTGGGTCAGGCTCAGCCAAAATACAGCCAAGCACCATTTGATGCAGCGGAGAAGAGCCCAACTCTTGCAGCGGCCCGAACAAAATGTTAGAGCGAAAAAATCCACCCACCAAAACACATAGCTACTGGTTCTTGCAGTCGTCATTTGGCGCTTAAGGGAATAATGAAGCAGACGTGGAAGGCCTGCCCTCGCTGCTCTGTAACCCTGTTCAACTCTGCCAAGACATCTGACGTGAAAGCGACAGCCTCACCTTGCCGACGGTCAGACACGGCAGCAGCGGCTCTGCCCCGTAAAATCTCGCCATCTGCAGCCAGCGCCGCGCGCCGCCTAGCCCATGCGCCGCCGTCGGCCGACGACACGCCAGGGCTAGGCTATGGGGGATCCTGCGGACCCACTCCTCCTGGCCCTTCGCACCCTCCTACAGCACGTGGTGCGCCAGGTTGTTCGGCCGCAAGCGCCACAATCTTCGGAAAACTGTGGCCAGCGTCAGGGGCACCTCCAAGGGCTGCCAACTCCACCTCGCCGCTCGCTTGCACCGCCTCGCCATACCTCCCCAGGGTAGCATTCTCCCGCGGGAGCCCTGTTGAGGCTGCGGGCAACTGCGAGGTCGATGCTGCTGCCGGCGACGCGCCGGCCTGCTCGCCCTCAGGTGCCGGGCCTGGAGGAGGTACAGGACGGGCTCCATCGGCTGCACCAGCCGTCTCAGCAGCCAACGCTTGGCGGAGCGCATGGGCGAGGCTCGTCCGGCCCTGGCCCCTGTGCCGCTCGACCTCCGCGAAGGCGCGCAGGAGCCGAATGGCCGCGCGCCCATCCGCACGTGCACACCGGGCTCGGCGCTGGGGCCGCAGTGCGACAGGGCCGGCGGCGCCGCGGCGCCCGATCCATGCCAGGGCCGGAGCGCGAGGCGGGAGGAGATGGTCGGAGCGGGAGCTCCCATGGTGCTGGCTTGGGGTTCGAGCCAGGCTGGCCCGAGCCAAGCTGGTCACTGAGGAGGAGGAGGAGGAGGAGGAGGAGGAGGAGGAGGAGGAGGAGGAGGAGGCCGAGGAGGCGGCGGAGGAGGAGGCCGAGGAGGCCGAGAGCCTCCCGCCGAGACGAGGGCCCGACCCCGAGTGCCAGCTGCTTTCCGGGAAGCGGCGGGAGGGCCAGGGCCGCAGGTGCCGCGGGGTGTGGCCCCCGAGGGCGAGGCGGCCCGTGGGCGAGGCGGCCGGGGCGCGAGGCGGCCAGTCGGGGTCGGGCGAAGGGAGGGGATGGCAAAGGGGGGACTCGAGAAGCAGCTCACGCAGCTGATTTTCCCGGCGCCTCCCGGCGCCAGGGGGCGCCCATGTGTCGAGGAATGGGCCCCTCGGTGAGGCCGAAGCCAGCTGCGGCCAGTTGGGTCGGGCGAAGGGAGGGGATGGCAAAGGCTCGCGGCACGCTCCCAAGCGCTCGCGGCACGCTCCGAAGCGCTCCCAGGCTCTCCGCGCGCTCCAAGGCGCTACGAGGACCAAGCGCTCACAGGCGCTCCCAGGCGCTCCTGGCACGCTCCCAGGCGCTCCCTCTCCCAGGTGCTCCCAAGCGCTCCCAGGCGCTCCCCGGCGCTCCCAGGAACTCCCAGGCGCTCTCGGCACGCTCCCAGGGGAGGGCTTGAGAAGCAGCTCACGCAGCTGGTTCTCCATGTGTCGAGGAATGGGCCCCTCGGCGAGGCCGAAGCCAGCTGCGTGTGGCAGATGTCGTGTCCCCCCCCCAGGACGACGCGCGAGCACAGCATCGAACGAACGAGCCAACGAGGCCGCGCCCTGGCGGCGCACTGGCAAACACACGGAACATGCGGATCACATGCATGCCAGCATGCAGAGAAGAACACACAGTTGCCCAGTGCCTCGGGGGACCGTCGTTGCAGCCCTTGCTCCCAAGGAGGTGCGAAGGGGACCTGCGCAGCTTGTAGAGGCCTCCTAGATGGTGTCCGAGTAGATGGGATCGGAGGATCTCGCCGCATCGCTGATACATCGGCGATGCATCGCCGATGCGTCATGCTCTGGCGACGTCGGCGATGCATCGGCGACGTCGGCGAGGAGAAAATTGGGCCCCACACCGTGCCGCATCGGCGATGCATCGGCGATGCGGCGCGATCCTGCGACCCCATCTACTCGGACCCCATCTAGAGGCCTACAGCGTGGGTGAGGACTAGATCGAGAAACTTTACGATCGGGCGGCTCTGACAGATGTATCGGGCGCCGCGGCCTTCTCGGAGCGTTCCAGAACTCTCTGAGAACGAGCCCGAGCGCTCCAGAACGGACTTCTCCTTGTCACAGCCCCGCCCGGCTACGGCCCTCCGCTTGGGCTGCCCTGGGCCATACCGCTCGGGCCATCCCGGGCGGTCAGAGCTGGAGTCGAGCTTGATTGCAGAGGAATCGTGCGAGGACACAGGACCCTTCCGAGGGCCACCACATCGCCACAGGAATGTAGAAGGCACGGGCTGCTAAACACACATCACGCAGAGGTCCCCTGATGTAGCAGGGCCGGCCTATGAGTCGAACCGACCGTCAGGGAACCGACAACGGAACACAAAGCATCGCGCTCACGAGGTCCGCGCGGATCTCTTTGGTCGGCGCTGGACCCCCCCGCCCCCTGGCGCGCTCCGGCGACGCCTCCAGGGGGGCGGGGGGCAGGAGGGAGAGGAGGGAGGAGGGAGGAGGGAGGAGGAGGAAGGGAGGAGGGAGGAGGGAAGGGAGGAGGAGGGGAGGAGGGTGGTGGGTGGAGGAGGACGGGGCGGGGGAGGAGGGAGGAGGAGGAGGACGAGGAGGGAGGTGGAGGAGGAGGAGGAGGAGGAGGAGGAGGAGGAGGAGGAGGAGGAGGAGGAGGAGGAGGAGAGGAGGATGGAGGAGGGAGGAGGGAGGGGGGAGGGGGGCGCGCGCGCCGACTCCAGGAATCTGCGCGGACCTCCGCAGACGCCCGTCTGCGTGGCGCGTGCTCCTTTCTCATTCGGCCGCCGCCCGCACCCGCCCCGCGCTCCGAGGGGGGGGGGGGGAGCAGGAGGGCACCCCTCCCCAGCCAAGGCTGGTCGCAGCCATCGTCGTCCTTCCCGCCAACCTCGTCGTCTCGCGTCGTCGCCCTCGTCGTCGCGCTCGTCGTCGCCGTCGTCATCGGCCTCCTGCGCTATCGGAGGGGCGGGCGTCTGGAGCCGCAGTGTCGCCTCGGCGGCGAGCACGAACTCTTCAGCCTTGGCCACGTCCGCCTCGGAGCCGCGGATCTCGAGGGTGTACGTGGCGTCCACCCACTTGACCTGTCTACCCAGGCGGGTACCATGAGGAGGGAGGAGGAGGGTGAGGAGGGGGGGGGGCAGGGGAGGTAAGGGAGGAGGGTGGAGGAGGAGGAGGAGGGAGGGGGGAGGAGGAGGGATGGGGGAGGAAGGTGGATGGGGGAGGAGGAGGCGGAGGATGGGGGAGGAGGGATGGGGGAGGAGGGGGCGCAAGCTGGAAGGGGGGAGGGAGGAGGGGGGTAGCGGGGAGGAGCGCGAGGCAAGGGTGAGTGTTGGTGACGATGAGGTGGCGGAAGAGTAGGGAGGAGCGGAGGGGGAGGAGGAGGAGGATGGGGGAGGAGGAGGAGGTGGAGGGTGGAGGAGGAGGTAGGAGGAGGGGAGGAGGTGGGAGAAAGGAGGAGAAGGAAAGGTGGAGAGGGGAGGGAGGAGGAGGAATGAGAGGAGGGGGGAGGGGGGTGGAGAGGAGGAGGGGGAGTGAGGAGGAGGAGGAGGGGAGGAGGAGGAGGAGGAGGGAGGAGGAGAGGAGGAGGAGGCGGAGGAGGGAGGAGGAGGAGGACGAGAGGAGGAGAGAGGAAGGGGGGAGGGGGGGAGGAGGAGGAGGAGGAGGAGGAGGAGGAGGAGGAGGAGGGTGGAGGGAGGAGGAGGAGGAGGAGGAGGCGCAGGAGGAGAAGGGAGGGAGGAAGGGAGGGAGGGAGGGAGGGAGGGAGGGAGGGAAGGGAGGGTGGAGGAGGGGAAAGAGGAGAGATAATACTGCGGTGGGAGGAGGAAGAGGTAGGATGAGATGCGGAATCAGTTCGCAGCTGCATCCCAATCTCCGGATGCAACAAATGCGGGGGTTGGACTGGGGACTGGGGGGAGAGAAGGGTTCAGCAGCGGACCCGCTGGAGACTGTCTTCGGGGCTACAAAGCCGCTGCTGGGCATCGAGCTAATATCTAGCGGTGGCGTGGGAAGCAGCAACTGGGCAAGGCTCCCGTAGGCGACATGGGCGGGCACCTGCCCACGAGCCACGCTCTCCACCAAAAAACACCGAGGCCTTCTTCCGCAAGGCATGTGAGGCACGGACATCTGTCCCCGCTAGCCACTGAACCACTCTCTCTCTCTCTGGGAGAGAGGGCCCACATGCAGAGCAGCAAACAAAACACAGCGGGACGCTGCGTTCGGGAAGCCGTCTTGTGGGCATGGCCACCCGGCGCTTGCGCATGCCAGCCTCCTCTCGCAGGAGGCTGAAGGTGTACGGGAGGAGGAGCCGAGCGGAACGGGAAGGAGGGAGAAAAAGGGGTAGGGCGGGGTGTGGAATAGTGGGGGGAGGGTGCGGGTGGACTCCTAGGGGAATGATCGCGGGACGGTGTGGGTGAAATAACGAGGGGATGGAGAGGAAGAGCAATGAGTAGGAGGGGGGAGGGCGGGGAGGAAGGAGGGGGCAGAGGTAAGGCGGCAGGGAGGAGGGACGGAGGGAGGCGGAGGGAGGCGGGAGGAGGGGAGCGGGTTTAGTACAGAAGGAGGGAGGCGAAGAGGCGGGAAAGGGACGAGGAGGAGGAGAGGGAGGAGGAGAGGAGAGGAGGAGGTGGAGGGAGGAGGAGGAGGCGGAGGAGGAGGAGGAGGAGGAGGAGGAGGAGGAGGAGGAGGAGGAGGAGAAGGAGGAGGAGGAGGAGGAGGGAGGAAGGAGGAGGAGGGAGGAGGAGGAGGAGGAGAGGGAGGAGGAGGATGTGGAGGAGGAGGAGGAGGAGGAGGAGGAGGAGGAGGAGGCGGTGCCTGGCCCCGCGAGGGCAGAGGCGGCGCGGGCCATCGCTCCTGCCGGCAGGGCCCCGCTGGCACTGCGGCGGGGGGCCGACGGCGGCGCGTCCGGGGGCGGCGCGCGCACCTGTGGGCCGTCCTGCCCGGCAGGGGCTCTGGCAGGTCGCGCCCCTGGGAGCACCCGCTGCTCCAGGGCATCGCTCGGGCGTCCACTCCCGGTGGCTTCTTCGGTGTCGCGCGTGGCTGTTTCGCCAAGTGATCAAGGGTGCTCCTCGATGGCCCTCGCCGGAGAACGAGTGCACACGTTCGGGCGATGCCAGGGGCGGTGGACAAACCTCCCTTTAGCAAACCTCCCCTTAGTGGAAAACGGCCCGGGACCGAAACCGGCGGACCTGGACCCGCAGAAACGACGGCCGCGGCGCCCCCTCGCGAACCGAAAGCGGCCAATTCGCTAATCGACGTGTCAGGGTGGGAGTTCTGTCCACCTCCGGCAAAGGGAAGGACGTGGAGGACGGGGGAGAGAAGCATGGCAGACAAGAGCATGGTTCTGAGTACAGTCGGGCTTGATTGGAGAGGACACGCGAGAGGGCATCAGACCCTTCCGAGGGCCACATTGCCACAGGAATGTAGGAGGCGCGGGTCGCGAAACACAGGACGCGAGGGCACCCTTGATCTGGCAGGGTCGACCTACTAATCCGGGCCGACTGTCTTGCCTGCGGCCGAGGGTGGCTAAACCACCATGGAGGTCACGGGAATCGTATGACACGCGGTGGCTCTGTGTTGCGGGCCGTGGGCGCCAGGGATAGGAAGAGGAGGCCGAGGAGGGGGAAGAGGAGGCGGAGGGGGAGGAGAAGGGAAATACGTTGCTGGATCCACAGCCAGTGACCCCAACCAGGTTGAACTGCGACCCCCGCAGCGTCCGCATGTCCGGCATGCCAGACAGCGTCAGGATCTTCTCGACGGTGTCCGCCTGTGGCTGGCCGTCGACCGCTCGAAGAAATCGCCGTAATCTTCCTCACTTCCCGCTCCTCCTCCTCCCCCATACCCCTGGCTCCTGGTTCCTGGTGGCTAGAGAACTCGTGGAACGCAGCCTCCCCCCCGCCACCCCTCCTCCTCCTCTGGGGTGTCTTCATCGAGAGGTTTCGTAGGTTCCAGCTTCAAAAAAAAAGTCTGGTCGTCGTCTTTCGTATTAATAGGTTCCTTTTTATATGTGTTCTCATATGTTTCGGCCAGTTAGAGGTGGTGGAGGAGGCGGTGGAGGAGGATGAGGCGGTGGAGGAGGTGGAGGACGAGGAAAAGAACGAGGAGGAGGGAGGAAGAGGAGGAGAAGGAGGGAGGAGGAGGGAGGAGGAGTAGGAGGGAGGAGGAGGGAGGAGGAGGAATAGGAGGGGGACGAAGGAGAGTGACAGATGATGTAGGGTAGGCGGCAGAGCAGTGTGAGGAATGTTGCAGGATGTGCAAGTGTGCTGCGCATTGACATCCTCCTCCTCCTCCTCCTCCTTCGCGGGCCGCAGCGCTTTGCGCCGGCCGCGCGCGTCCGCCACGGGCCCCCTCCCGAGGCGGGGCGCCTGTCTGGCTGGGGCGGCGGCGTCGATGACGACGGCGACGACGGCGACGATGAGAACGGCGATGATGACGACGACGTACGAGAACGATAAAGGAAAAGAGGAAGCCTTGAAGGCGCCCTCTTTTCCTTTATCGTTCTCGTGTTCTCGTGCGTCCCCTCCCCAAGGCCCAAGAGCCAATGCGCACCGTGCCGCCGTGGCCGTCATGCGAGCTAACGCGCGCACGGGCACGTCGCCAGCTTGAAAGAATTGTGAGGGTGCCTCGGGCGAGAGCGCCGTTCCTGAGTTTTGGGGCCTCTGGCCATAGCGTCTCGGGGTACAGTGTGGGGAGGTGGAGGAGAAGACGGGAGCGGAGGGGGATGAGTTTTTTTTCAGGCTGCAGATCGGTCGCGAGACCCTGGATTCCCGAAGGTATCCTTACCCAACGCTTCCAAAACGCCAAGATGGGACGATAAGGGAATGCTTAACAGCAAGGGTCCCAGGGTCCAAGGGTCGTCCGCGTAGCCATTTGGGCTCAAAGTTTGCTTCGGCACGACAATGCTTCGGACTGAGAGTTCGATCGCCACTCAGATTTTTCAGCACCTGAGTACCAGGAAGCATGTCACCAGAACGATTGTTTCGACAGGCGCTCTCAGCGCTCGAGCCATCAGAGATATGTTGGGTGCCTTGCGTCTGGACGTGCAACCCAAAACGATAAAGGACACTATATCCAGCCTCGGCATGCGTGCGGATAATCACGGCATCAGGTTCGAATGCTTTCACTTGTTGGTCAACTCGTTCCTGGGCGCCGCTGTTGTGTCAGAGGCCACGCTTGTAGAAGTTTTTGAGAAGCTGGCAGAATCGATTGACGTCCCAGTTATCCAGGCGCCCGACGGTAACGAGGTCAAGGATGCGCTGGCGCTCGCAGCTGAGATCCAAGGCAGCTTCGACGTGGTCCAGCGCCCGAGCGTCTCTGTCTACTACGAGATGCCCAAGTACGATTTAGCAGTGCAGATGGTGGAGCGAGACAACGAACTAACACTCTTGCAGTCCGAACTCAAGCAGGTGAAACGACGGCTGGCGACGACGGAGCAGCGCTTGGGGCTACACACAAAAAAATCTCGGATCCTACGCGACACCCACCGTTCACTTGTGCAGAAAACGAACTTCAGACCAGGCAAGCGCTGCGTCAGCATATGGGGCGGCTACCATTTGGCGTACAAGAGGTCTCACGGCTGCAGCAGCGCACGATCTGTCGTGGCCATGCGTGCTGGCGAGGAGTGGCAGGGGTCCTTCACAGACGGCGCCAAGAACATGGTCATCCGCTTCGAGCATAACCTGTCCATTGCCAGGACCGTGGTCGTCAAATCATTCTATGACTCGGTCAATCACTTGCACGCGACATCGAATGAGATATGCATCAACTACGCGAGGGCGGCTTCTCTGGACAGTGGGGATATGGTGGCGTTGATTGGGAGCAAGTTGTTCAGCTTCGAATTCCTCATGTTCAGGGGCGACGCCACGAACCAAGAGGCAGTCGACAAGGCAAAAGTGTGGACAGGTGAAGCCAGTTACATTGCAACATGCCCAGAGGCGTTGAGCGACATCAGCAGCGACACCAACTTCGACAGTGACGACCTCAAGCTGACATTCTTTTGGGAAGTGCTGGACTTGCAGACAGTTCGGACGGGCGGTGCAAAAGAAACCACAGACTTGGTGACGCGACAGTTTCGCAATGCGGGGCTTCCGACGTGGATGGAGGCCGCATGCCGAGATGGAGCTAGCTTTCGGAGTTATCATGTTTGCTTAGATAGCGGACCTGACTGTGTAGGCCTCGTTCGAGCTGCAGTCGCAGCTGTTTCTAACGTCCGTTGGGTGATGATATCTAGTTATTTTTGCCGCTTCCATCAGAACGCGCTGATCCAGCAGAGCATGGTTGATATCACGAACAATTGGGAATGGCATACGCCCTGGGGATCTTCTTCGTTTCTTGCTTGTTTGAAGGTTATCGCGAACACTCTGAGAGGCACAGGCGTCCCGCGGAAAGTCAGAGAAGCAGCTACCGAGCTCAAGTTCCCACCCAAGGTTGTCAAATAATCTGTTGGCAACACCATTCATCGGGTTATCGCGACGCGGTGGGGCTCCGTTGACGACATCGAGATGTACTTGAGGAATGGTCGGCATGTACTTGGACCCGCTGTCAGACGCACGTGGCCGAAGTTCGACGACACAGACGCAGACAAGACAAAAAAGAAAACAAAAAAAGCTGGACGGTGAGGACGCTGGGTGGTACGAGAAACGCCGAAACTACCGCCAGACCACGGTTGCCTTGTTGAATGACAAGTTGTTTTTGGGGACAGCTGAGATCGACCTCGTCGCGAAGGGGCCCCTTGCTCATTTCCAGCGTTGGGCGCAGCAGGAGAGCAAGATTGAGCGAGAACACCGATCGGAAGCATCAAAGCAAGGGACCGCCTACACGGGTCCAACCTTCGTTTCTAAGTTCGTGTCGGGCAAGGCCAAGGTTACCTTAGACGAGTTCAACGCCCTCCTGGGCGACGACGCCATGCTGACGCACTGGGTCGGCGCCTGGAGTCTGATTCGAGCTGACGATGTACCAGAACATGTCGAGGAGGTTCGCAACGCCAAAAGAAACTTCACAACAATGAAAATACACCAGTTGGTTTTGAGTTTTCGGTTCGTTTTCGGTGGTCTGATTTCGTTTGGCGTTCGGACCTCCTCGAAGGCATTGTGCTTGATCGTGACCTTGGTGGCGCGTGGCGCTCTTGATTGGGAGCGACGGATGTACGACCCCACGCAGAGGTTCCCACTCGACTTTCTCAACGTCTTGGAGGCGGACCCTGAGGAGGCCTCGGCTCCTCGCAAAGCCTTAGCCCATCGGTTGATGACTGCGTCCAAGGAGAACTTAGAGTGGCAGGATGGCGTGTACAACTCCTTCAGCTTCAAGTTACGTGCCATGTTATATGAAGATTTCGTCATCATGCAGGGCACTGGTAAGTGCACGAGGATGGTATGGATATTTCTTTCAGGCTGGCGTGCGTTATTCAATGGCGAGACGCAGGAGATCGAGGGCTGGAACAGTGCCTTGAAGAATATGTGCGAACGGGCTCCACGCACTAAGGTGAGACTGGCATCGGATCGCCTCAAGAACAGAGTTGGCGAACGGACTCCCACCGGCGAGGCCGTCGCAGTGCGCAAGAAGGGCGTCGAGTTCTCAAAGACAGATGCGAACATGTTTCGCTTCAGCCCCCTCACAGACAAGGAGCGCGATGCCAGCGCAGGGCCTCATCCTGATGCTGTCCCTCTTATTGGATCGAGCAATACGTCCGCCACGCACTTCGTCGGTGACCTGCCCGACAATGCCAGAGAAGCACTTCCGATATCTTATAGCATATTTGATGTGACTGACTTGGGAGCCAGGTATGCGTATGTGATTGTCGGCCCAGACGCACCTGATACACGCGCACTTGCTTTAGATCGCAGCGTCGTATTCTTGGCGGGGACTTCGCACTACAAGACGATGCATTGCGCAACTGGCCACGTGGACGAGCTATGCCATTTTCACTTGCACGTTCCAATTGTCAAACGTACCGCGTGTGCTCTGGTTGGTGAGGCCCTACATGCATTCCACCCTCTTCCAGCTGGGCGGAAGCAGCGTCCTCGCTTGCATCTGGTCCAGTACATGTTGTCGTGGACGTCGTTGAAGGCCGCCTCGGTGATCGCTGACGCTGCCCACGTGACGCCGCTGTTCAAGCGGGCCTACAATGGCCCCAAGAAAAAGAATACACACGCAGTCGACGCCGAGGGCGGTTTGCCTGACATGCTTGAGGACGACGACGGCTTCTCTGAGGAGCTTGAACGATTGATTGCCCAGGACGCCGTGGAGGAGGAGCGCGAGGACCTCGAGGGCGCCAGCGAGGGCCTCGACAGCGACGGCAAGGATACGGACGTTGAGGACGACGCTGGAGATCGACAGCCTGACCAACATAACCATGCAGGGCCTGATAAAAGCGACGTCTTTGACGCCATCTCTGGCGACCACCGAGCTGAGCTTCTCCGCAACGTGAGGGGCGCATGCGAGGCAAGCCGCACATCTGCTCGGGACGCGATGCACTTCGCTGAGGACTACGGCTTCAGGACTGACATTTCAGATGCTCCAGAGCGGGGCTTGGTATCGCTGGTTGAATTGCGAACAGTTGCAGAAGATGGTCAAGTTCATTACGATGTTGTCTTTGTTGCTTGGGAGGGTGTTGGCAGGTCTGCAAAAATAGCAAGGGTGGACCTCCAGCACCTGTGGTTCAAGTATAACGTGCCGTTTGCGACTGAGCATCTCAAGAGGGAGTGCGACAGGGACCACTGCAACATCATCATCGGGAACGTGCCTGTCAGGATCACGCGGCCCAAGGACTTGCGTGAGCGTGTGCCTGATTGGTGCTTGCTAATTATGAAGGCCTTCGCGGCCGAACTGTTTTCTGGTCCGATTGCTCGCGACCGTCTCTTCAGTTGCGACGCCCCCTGCGTTTTTTGTGCGCGCGCAGACACCATGGGCATGGATGTCAGGGTCGTCGGCGGCGGTGGTGCGCAGCCCGTAGAGCACTTTGATTCGTGCATATGTTCCGAGTGCGTTGTGTACTGGCACAGCGCGTGCGCAGAGAACGTGGCACGTGCTTTTGGGATGGGGTCCCCATTCGAAGAGGAGGGCCTTTTCGTTTGCCCCATTTGTCTGAACGAGTGAATGCATTGCCCTGTTGGGTCAGGGTTGAACCATTGGTGCGCACCGCAGGGGATATGTTGGCGCTGCCGCAGGTGTAAGAAAGCCTCGACGTGGCGACTGCGAGGGAGGAGCGTGGGAGGAGGACGGGAGGAGGACAGGGGGGGCGGGGAGGGAGGAAAAGATGCCGATGGAACGAGGAAGCGCTGCGCCCAAGAGCGCTCGTTGAGGGATATGAGAGGAGGAGTCGAGGAGGAGAAGGTCGGGGTGGATGGAGGGGAAGGGAGTGAGGGAGGGAGCGCACGGCATCCCGAGCAGTGAATTCCATGTCGCGGGGGCCTCCCAAACGCTGTAAGATCAGATAGGCAACGGCAGTCTGACCCTTGAAAATACCAAGCTCACAGAGGAGGATATTGGGAAAATTCTAAGCGTCTTGAGGTGGATGTTGGAATTGTTCTAAGGTGCTTGAGGTGGATGTTAGAATTGTTCTAAGGTACTTGATCTTTATATATTGTTTCCTATTACAGCCAAGTGACCTTAGAATGTTTCTAAACTCCGCATCGGGTCGCTCAGAATTTTTCTAATATCCGCTTCGATTCGCGTTGGATTATTCTGATGTCTACCTTTGATGCTTTAAGGTCTCGTGAGTCTTAGGTCCGCTCTAGACCGACCCCCTGCGGCGCCGCGCAGCGCTGCCGACCCCTCCCTGAAAGCTGCGGGGCGGCCGTTCGGAGGGGTTCGACGACCTCGCGATCCTGGGGGGATGGGGGTCCTGGGGGGGGGGTGGGGGGGGGAGGGGGATGCGGAGCGCCCAGCACAACGGGGGGACGGGTAGGGGGAGAGGAGGGTGGGCCCTGATGAGGGGGGAGGGGGGGGTGGGGGGGGGGCGGGGGGGGCAGAGGGGGGGGGGGGGGGAGGGGGGCGGGCCGAAAAAATTCGGAGCGCAGGGGGGGGGGGCGGTGGGCGGGGGTGGCGGGCCGAAAAATTCGAAGCGCCCGGGGGGGGGCGCGGGGGTGAGGGGGGTGGTGGGGGGGAGCGCGGGGGGCGGGGAGGGGGGCGGGGGGGGGGGGGGCGGGCGGCGAGGGGGGGGGGGGGTGGGCTCGGGGAGGGGGGCGGGTGGGCGGGGGTTAGGGGGGGGGTGGGGACAAGGGGAGGGGGGGGGAGGAGGAGGGGAGGAGGAGTTGGGGGGAGGCGCTACCGAAAAATTCTCCCCGCCCCCCGCCCCGGCCGCCTTCCCCTCGCCCGCCCCACCCCCCTCGTCCGACCGCCCTCTCGGGGCTCGCCGGTGACCGAGGCGTAGGGGCAGGGGGCCGGCCGCCAAAGGCCGTGTGGTTCGCGGCGGGTGTGAGTCTCAGTGCCAATGTTGGCCCCGTCTCTCGCGCATTATGTTTCCCCCCCCCCCCCCCCCCCCCCCCCCCCCCCCCCCCCTTGTGGCGAGACCCTTGGAGGCAGTTTCGCGGCCCTGCTCGACCTTGGCCCTCGTCCTCCGAGCGCTGGCCCTGGAACCCCTGAGATGAGTGGCCTGTGGTGGCCTTCCCATGACGTTCCCTGTCAGCCGTTTCCTGTCCGCTTATCCTATCCTCCCACCCTCCCCCCTCCATTCCCCTGCCTTTGCCAAGTCCTCTGCTCCTTTTCTTTCTCCTCCTCTCCTCCCCTGCCATCGTCGCCCACGTTCTCTCTCATATCCAGTCCTTCTTTTGTCCTGCGAACGCTTGCTTCCGCCAGGCTACTCCCAGCGATGGCAGCTGCCAGCTCCCATGGCGACATGGCGCTCGTGCCCAAGGAGCCCGGGCCCAAGATTGCAGACCCGTCCACGTTGTTCCTGAACGATCGTGCGAGGTTTCCGACGATATACGACAGGTTCGTCGGCTACGTGGCGGGTCCCGAGCTTGAAAATCTAGTGTTCAGGCTGCGCGCGCGTCAACCCCGATGGCTGCCCCTCGTGCACGAGGGCAAGTTCACCATGGCCAGGGACCCTGCCAACAGGAGGTGCCCCGAAGAAAACGGACGCTTAAGGACACACGCGCACGGTTAATGATTACGGCGTCCTTAAGCGTTCGTTCTTCTTCAAAAACAGAAGCATAGGTACAATATGGCGACAGTCTTGGACAGGTGCAAGTCAGTTGAGACGATTGGCATATGCAAGGTCCGTAAGGGGCCATGGGTAATTCCAGCAGGCGAGAATCAATGGGCTGTTCTACACTGGGCGAGCTTGCTTGAAGGTGCCAAGATGGCGATGGAGAAAGATCCGCACAAGAAAAACATGACGGTTTGGATCGCTCTCGAGGCTGGTTGTGACTCTGCTGTGGAGTTCGACCCGAATTTACCAGACGATGTGAAAGACTACGTCATCGAGCTAGGCAACGCCACCAACGCCAGCACTTTGGTGGTAACGGTGCTCCAGGTGTTCATGTCTACCGAGACGATTCTTTCTGGATGGGCAATCCAGAAGGAAACGGTAACTGCTACTGGTGACGGTTGTGGCGGGGCGCTTACGCTCTGCGCTCGCAGGCGTGCCTATGCCAACACTGTATTCTCTGGCCGCTGGCGCTCACAGAACGCGCTCGACGTGGCGATCAACACCTACAACCTTTTGCAGACAACGATGACATCAGCAGGCATTTCAGTTTGGGATCAGATGGTATCTTATTTCGAGACAGAGGCTGACCACATGCATGAGTACATGCAGGACACGAACGCGGTCATCCAGAACATCAGTTGCATTTGCAAGGTGCTGTGCTCTACTTATCCCGACTTCGTCGTTCCTGTCATTGCCCTCGTGATCCCGCACCTCGAGTCTGAACCCCTCGGGGCGCGCCCAGCGCTGCCAGATGGCATTCCGCAGGGCAAGTTGCGAAAGCTGTCAGAGGCCATGGTGAGGAACTTACTGGCGAGCATGGCCGACAGCGCGACTATGAAGGCGAAGGTCTCTGCGGGGTGCGCGTGCGCATCGGATGGGGGCAACGACGTGTCTTTCCTGAGTGACGTGATCCAGTTCACCGCGATGCTCAAGCACAAGCTGAACGTCCCCCAGGACAACCTGAACGCATACTCGTCGATCCTGTGCTTCTGCCAGCTGCAGGGAGAGGTACAAGTTCCAGGGAATGGCAACACCCCAGCGAGGACGATCAGCAGATACACCGCGATGAAGCGCCACATCATCAACGCTGCATTCAAAGCATCTGGCATGGCAAAGAAGCCCAGCGACCTTGAGATCTACTACGCCGACGCAGGGGACGACAGCCAGCTTGCAGAGTCGCCCAGCAAGGCGCCTCTGGAGGAGAAGACTGACGAGACGCTCTTGGACACCTTCAAGACCTTGCAGGACAACGGTTCGGCGGCCCGC
>CAUYUJ010022056.1:107500-129210 GCA_963575745.1 Prorocentrum cordatum | reverse complement strand
CAAAACAAGCAAACCGATCGAGACATCCTCAAAATCTGGCCCACCTGGGGGGTGAAAATGAGCGCCTCGCTCGAGACATCCTCCAAATCTGCTCCGAAAGCGACGGATGTTGAGCCCAGAAACAAGCAAACCGCCTGAGACATCCCCACAAAATGGCCGCGAACGAGCCCGTGCAACCACCCCTGGCGGCTCCCCTTAGGGTGCTGAAACCAGCGCCCCGCCTGAGACATCCTCACAATCTGCTCTCCAAGCGAAGGATGTTGAGCCCGGAAACAGGCAAACCGCCGGAGACATCCCCACAAAATGGCCGCGAACGAGCCCGTGCAACCACCCCTGGCGGCTCCCCTTAGGGGTGCTGAAACCAGCGCCCTGCTTGAGACATCCTCCAAATCTGATGTGTGTTGAGTAAGTCTGAGTATGAGTAGGTCTGAGTATGAGTATGCCTGAGTGTGAGTAAGTCTGTGTATGAGTAAGTCTGTGTATGAGTAAGTCTGGGTATGAGTAGGTCTGTGTATGAGAAAGTTCTGAGTATGAGTAAGTCTGAGTATGAGTAAGTCTGAGTATGAGGAGGGGAGGAGGAAAGAGGAGGAGGAAGGAGGAGTAGGAGGCGTCCAAGTAATAACAAGAACCCCATCTTAGGATATGGGGAAAAACCTCTATCCTCGAGGATCTGGGAGGGGGCCCTGATCCTCCAGGGGAGAGGCAGGAAGCAAGCTGGAAAGCTGGCACGCAGGAAGGAGCGAGGTGAGAGGCAGGAGAGAAGAGGCGAGGAGGAGGGAGGCGGGAGGCGGAGGAGGCGCGCGCGCGCAGCGCTCCGTTCAAAACGAACACCCAACGCGGGAGGGCTGGGACAACAAAAAAAACCCTGCCCTCGAAGATCTGGGAGGAGGACCTCGTCCTCGACGGGGGGGAGTCGAGGGGCAGGACCCCCCGCACCGCGCCAGAGGGCCCGCTCCTCGCCACCCCTGGCCGCTCTGGCGGCAGCCGCCGCGCCCGGCGCTTCCGCGAGGCCCCGCTGCACCAGACCGCGAGGGGCCGCCGCGCGCCGCCGCGCGCCAAGCCGCTCCGGCGGCAGCGGCCAGGCCGCACGACGTGGCCCCCTCCGTCGGCGCCCCGCGCCAGGCGGGGCCCCCTGGGGCTCTACAGTCGGGGCGCTGACCTAAGGAACCTTAAATAAGGAACGAGGCCCCTTTTTTCCATAAGTTAACCTTCGATTTCCTGTCGAAAACATAAGGAAAGCCTGAGGCAAGCTGTGAAACACTTAAGGAACGCGGAGCCCCTCCCCAACGAAAAGGGTTCCTTCTTCAGGGCCCCGACTGCACTTCGAGCCAAGACTCACGCGGCCAATTCTGGTCTGCTCCAACACGAAGCGCGCCTTCAAGACAGCACCTCGGGCGCAGCGCTTGACCGGGGATTTGCGCGCGACGCCCCCGACGCCCCGGGTTGACCCCCCGGAGCAGGGGAAATCAGCTCCCGACCCCTGGCCGGCGTGCATGGCGCTTCCCCGAGGCCCCGCCGCACCAGGCTGGGACGCACAGGGGCATGCCAATGCTGCGTGTCCTCCTCGGAGGCGCGCGTGCTCGGCCCGAACGTCCAGTTACACCCATCTCGTGGCAGATCGTCTCCCGAGCGGCGTGGCCAGGAAACGCCCGCCACGACGCATGCACCACAAGACTTCTCGGTGCGCGCGTCGCCCCAAGGGGGCGACGCACACATAGCACCAGCATGTTGGGGTGACGCCGACAGACCGCGAGGGGCCCCGCGCGTCGCCCGGGCCGCGTCGGTCGCTCGGCATCTGAGCGATCGCGGCTTCCCGATGCGGAGCGCGGGGCGTCCGACGCCGGCCCGCTCTGGGCCGCCCGCGGCGCTCACCGAGGTCGCCGCTGCCGTGCACCGGCCGCCCTGGGAATGCCGGCGCGGGCGCGGCCGCGTCGAGTGGGCCCAAGACGTCGCCGCGCGCGCGGGGCCCCCCTGCGGCAGCCGGCAAGGGTCTCGCCGACACGGCGCCCACACTTAGTACACTTACGCTCGTTCGCCGTAAATGCAAAACGCCGACATGTAAAATCCATAGTTGTGGGGGCTGGGGTCGGCTTCCCACTGTTCACTTGCGGCCGGAGCCACGCGCAAGGCCCCCCCCCCCGACAAAAAAAACATACGAAGGGGGCCATGAAATCCAGAGAGGTTTCATGGCCCCCGCCATGATGCCCCACTCCCACCTGCAGGGGAGCTGGAAAAAGTGAAGTTGAAGAACCAGCGAAAGTGGAAGTGGCCAGGGCTGGACACACTGGCAGGGGGTGGAGCGAGCCCGAAACAGTAGGGATGCGGTCGCCAGGGCTGGAAACAATGCAGGGAAACTGGCCAGGGCTGGAAGGAGTGGAAGGGCGGTCCCCAATCACTTCTTCCAGCTTGCATCTAGTCGTCGCCCCCCTCTTGGACGCCCCCGAGGATGCTGGCGCGAGTCGGCTCCTGGCCGGGCTGGGGCGCCATCTTCGCCAGCACCTGGGCCGAACCGAAAACTGGCCCGTGGGTGCCCGGTGGTGGCGCTGCGTCGCTCCCCCGTCCGAGCGGGGCGGGGCCCTCGGAGCGGCCCGGCGCGAGGAGGGCACGCAGAGTGGCTGCGCTCGCGCGCCCCCGGCGCCGAACTGCGCATAGGAAGGCACCAACTATACACCAACACCGATCCTGGCCAGGATCACCCTGGGCCCAGGATCGGTGTATACGCCCTCCTGCCTTGGGCAAGAAGGCATATACACCGATCATGGGCCCAGGGTGATCCTGGGCCAAGATCGGTGTTGGTGTATAGTTGGTGCCCTCCAAGCGCATTCCCTGGGCCCCAGAGCAGCCCGGCACGAGGTCTGCACAGCTCCCGGGCCGTGGGTCGCATCCTGGGGCGGAGCTCGGTGGCCAGACGCCAAGAGGGTGGCACGGGCGGGATGCCGTGGACGGCACCTGGAGGGGCTGGCGCACAACAGCAGAGGTCGCCCGAGATCGACAGGTGGCTTCTGTTGCGTAGACGACGCCTGGCGCTGGGTTGACAACGCCCGCAGCAAAACCGACAGCTGACCCTGCCCAAAAAGAACAAGAGGAGCTGCTGTCAGTCGTCGTCCCCAGTCGTTTCGTCCCCGATATGGCCCTTCCGAGTGGAGGGAGGAGGGAGGAGGAGGAGTAGGAGCAGGAGGAGGAGGAAAAAAACTACTTGTTCGAGAACGATTGGCTTCTGGGCGCCACAGCCCGTTTGTGGGACCGTGTATTGGCTGCCCATCCATGGCACAGTGGCCTCCAGTGTTGGGGGAGGGTCACTATCACCCCCTCGCGGCAAGGGCATGTTGGGGAGCGCGGCCGCAGGCGTCGGGCCGATGCCTGCTGCCACGACCAGAAAGCTCCTCCTAGGCTCTGACAGGCGCCTACCTGGAGCAGGGGGCCGCGAGGCTCTCGGGAGGACACCGCCAATGGGTTGACCTAAGCCAGCCGGCTGGCAGGAGGGGAGAGCCGGGAGCAGGAGAAGAAGGGAGCGGGGAGGAAGGAAACGCGGGGGAAGGAGAGGCGGGGGCGCCGGAGGAGGGCGAGAAGCCGGTGCGGCGGGCTACGCGGCGACGCGATCGTGAGTGGACCGTTTTCCGTCGCGGCGGGCACTGCCGCTGGCGTCTTACCTGGCGAGCCAGTCGCCTCATCCTGGTCTGGCCCCAGGACGACCTCGGGGTCGCCCAGCTCCAGGCCCAGCCCCTTGCAGAGGCTCTCCAGCTCCCAGGCCGCCCGGAGGCTGCCGAGCATCCTCTGGCAGCGCGTACAAAATGGGCCATGGCCAGGAGGGGGGCGGCCCTTGGAGAAGGCACGAGGGGCTCTCACAGAAGGGATCGGCACCTTCTCAAAGGCGTGTATCCGCCACCGCGCTTGCAGCGGCAGGTGTTTGCGTGTGTGTGTTAGGGTGTCGGGCCCGCTCGCCCCTTGCGAAACAGTAACTGGGGCCCCCCGACGCATCGAGCCCAAGATGCGGGCATTTTAATGGCCAAGTGCCTGCACTTTGGCCTGTCAGGCAGAAAACGCACCCAAATACGACATCGGGGGAAGGACGTTCAGTGGACCCCCCCTCCGGCGGCGCCCGCCCCCCCCCCCCACTTGGGCGCCCGCCCGAGCACGATGGCGGATGCGCGTGGCAGCGCCGCTGGTAGAAGCGGGGCCAGAAGGCAGGAGGGCCTCTTAGAGGCGGGTGGTTTTCTCGGAAGACCGTACCGCCCACTGCTGTGCACCGCCAGAGGACACGAGGGGAAACGGCAATGGGGGGCTGGCTCAGGGGAAGAGGGGGGGAGGAAGCATCGACATGGAATCGGCGATACATCGCCGATTGATATTGATCGGCGAGAGACCCCCGCTTGCAAAAACTGCATGTTCCTAGGCGGAGGGGACTGTCGGGCCCCTGTCGGCGATCAATGGGCGATTGGGGGTCGACGCTTTCCCCCCTGAGCCTACCCGGCCCAGAACCTTGCCCCTGAGAGCTGCATAGACCCACACCCACCACTTCCAGAGAGAGTCCTGCCCCAGGCCCATGGGGAGCGGTGGGTATGGACATCTGCCCGCCCGCAGGGGTGGGCAGGCACCCAAGATTCCGACAATGTGAGCGACGAAGGACAGGGGTTTTACGCAAAACGGCAGAGCGACCTTACGCGGCGGCTCGCGCGGGCCGCCAGCGCAGCACGCTACATTGGAAACGAGAGCGCTCGCGCGCCACCATACGCGGGCAGCGCACGCGCCAATGTCGGCGAAGACGAACCTGACGAACTTGTTGCTTTGCGTCACTCATGTGCGAAATGGGTGTATCTATATATATATATATATATATATATGTATGTATATGTATATGTTCCTTTCTGAGTATATATATATATATACATATATACATATATACATATATACACACACTTATATTCATGTCCCCCGCCTGTGGAGCCGACGTCGCGGGACCCTGGCGGGTGGCGGATATGGATGAAGTTCGGTCTTAGGGGCCCGAACATATATCAATATGCATGCGTACATACATACATGCATGCATGCATGCATGCATCCATGCATACATACATGCATACGCCCACACATACATATATATACACACATGCATACGTACATGCGTGCATACACATATATATATATATATGCATACCTACAGGCATACGTGCATACATGCACGCATACACCGAAACATACATACATACATAAACACATACATACGTACATATACGCATACATACATACATACACACGCATACATACATACATGTATACATACATACATGCATGCACACATACAGATCTATGTACATGCAAACCTACATATACATATACACATACATAAACATGCCAGCATACATAAAACTGTACACATACACGATCATATAACTCATACATAAGCATAGAACATATCCACCAGATCCGGCGCCTGCCGAGGTTTCCGAAGATCGATCCCCCAAGCGGCGTTTACGCGTGAATCCCCGAATCGGACCATGCGATTCTATCCGCACGCGCGGCCCGAAGGAGGTCCCGACCGCTTCCCCCGGGGTAATTCTGGGCTACACGCAGTCACGGGTGCCCCTGGGCGCGCGCGGCTTTCGGAAGGGGGGCGTGCACGGTTTCCCCCGGGACTGTAGGCGTGCTGTCTGCAGTGCGGCCGTGAGACGGCCTCCCGAGCTAGGCTCATCAGCAGGCGTTGCACTGGCGTCCCGGACACCCTCTCTCGCGCCCATCCGTCTCATAAGCTCTGGTGGGCGGGTGGGTTTCGGGGAGGAATGGCCTGGTGCTCCCGATGTGGAGCTCACGGGGCTAAGCAGGTCCTGAAGATCGGGGAGCCATGCCAGCCGCCCACGGCGTGGGGTCTTCGTTCCATCAGGGCCCTGAGGGAGGGCAAGGACCCTTATTCTCGCCGCTTTCTCGGCCGCTCGTCGCCCGTCTCGGTGCCTCTTGCCTTTCGGGGGGTGGGCTGGGCGGAGGGGTTGCTGGAGGTGGCGGCGGAGACGCTCGTTCCCGCCGAGTTCTGGGGAGAGATGGCGACCTAGAGGTCCTCCCTCTCCGGTACTCGCGGTCTGAAGTTTTCGTTCTCTTGCCTGGCTCCGCCGTCCGCGAGGGGTGGGCGCGTGAGCTGGGCCCCGCTCCCCTGGTGATGGAAAGCCCATCGCGCCGGGGTGAGCCGTGGCGAGGACCTCTGGATCTCCCCGTCCCGAGGAGGCAACGAGGCAACGAGGAGTCCGGCGCCCAGGGTCGGTTTCCCGAAAGCCGGCCGTGTATTGCACACGCCCAGCCAACGAACTACCGCCCGGAAAGCAGCAACAGCTGCGCAGGAAGGGCATAGGGGGTGACCACGTCGCCTGTGAAGACTCGCGGCCCAGCGGTTCCGACATGGCGCGTTGGGAGCCAAAGGCATCCCAGTCGGAACAGATGGCACGGCATACTGAGGAGCACAAGCTCCCCTGCCCTGGGTGGGCACAAGGCCCCTTGGGACTCACGTGGCACAAGCCACCGCCTCCCTAGGAAATGCCGATCCCTGAGGGTCAGATCACAATGAAATTACCGAGAGAGCGTGATCCACCGCCGCTCTACTGTGGAAAATTGCCCCCCTCTTCCCCCGGAACCCGGAGGTCCCCCCCCCCCCCCTCCGAAATCCCCCCCTTTTTAGGACCCACCCCCTTCCCCTACCCGGCAACCACCCCCTCCCCCAACCCCTCCTCCCCATTTCCCCTGAAACGGGGGGGTCACTACCGGTTCGAACCCCCCCCTCGAAAACCGAGGGGGGTCATTACCGGTTCGAAACCCCCCTCCCTCCCCCCCCCCACTCACCGCCAGCAAACGACTCCCGGCCCCTACCACCGTCCGCATCACATCCGCCACTGTTGTTCCCAGCACCACTGTCCTCACCACCACTGTCCCCGCTGGTTCCACCACCGCCCCTACTGTCCCCACCAGTGCCCTCACCACTGTCGCACTGTCCCCACTGTCCCCACTGCCCCCACCAGTTCCCACCACGGTTCCACTCCCCACTTTCTCCACGGCCCCAACCACTCCCCGACTACCCCCACTGTCCCCATTGTCCCACTGACTCCTCCGCTGTCCCACTGAGCTGCCCCACTGTTCCCACCACTGCCCCCACTGTCCCCACCACTGTCCCCACTGTACCTCTGTCCCATTGTCCCACCGCAGTCTTCGCCACCGCCTTCACCATCCCCACCACCACTGTACCCTCCACTGTCCCACTGTTTCCACCTCATTCCAACTGTCCCCACACCACTGTCCCCACCACCACCGTCCCCACCAGTGTCCACTGTCTCCACTGTTCCCACCACTGTCCTCACCACTGTCCCCACCACTACCGTCCCCACCACTGTCCCACTGTCCCCACCACTGTCCCGCTGTCCCCTCACCACCGTCCCCACCACCACCGTCCGCACCACTGTCCGCACCACCACTCGGTTTTCGAGAGGGGGGGGGTATCGAACCGGTAATGACCCCCCCAGTTTTCGAGGGGGGGGGGTTCGAACCGGTAGTGACCCCCCCCCTTTTCATGATGAAGTGTGGGGGGGGAGGGGTTCGAACCGGTAGTGACCCCCCCCGGTTTTCCGGAGGGGGGGGGAGAGGTTCGAACCAGTAGTGACCCCCCCGGTTTTCCGCCAGCAGCGGTAGAACACGCTCTTCCAAATGACCGCACAGGCGCCGCTACCCGCCTTCACCAGCAGGGCCAGGCTGAGACTGGGGCCGTGCTACACCCAACGACGGGAGACCCGTGGGCGAGGGAGAAGAGGAGATGGAGGAGGAGGAGGAGGAGGAGGAGGAGGAGGAGGAAGAGGAGGAGGAGGTTCGGTTCGGTTCGGCTCTCCTCGGAAGCAAGGTGCACGACCTCGACAGCCAGGGGGGTGCGCAGCTAATGAGTGGCACAGCCCAGGAGGAGGAGGAGGAGGAGGAGGAGGAGGAGGAGGAGGTGGGAGGAGGAGGGAGGAGTAGGAGGAGGAGGAGGAGGAGGAGGAGGAGGAGGAGGAGGAGGAGGAGGAGGACGGGTCGCCGAAACCCTTCGGAGAAACCCTCCACCCCTGGGGTAATTCTGGGCTGCACGCAAGCACGGGTGCCCCTGGGCGCGCGGCTTTCGGAGGGGGGTGGGCGGGGGCGCCACACCTGGGCGCATACGAGCCGCTGCCACCGCATCGCATCCAGCGATCCACGGAGACCACGCTGACGCAGGAGGAAGCCAGAACGAGAACAAAATCGCGTGAGGATCAATCCAGAATCTCTGAGATCTGGCGGCCATCGAGGATGTCTCGGGCGTCGCGGCCTTCTCGGAGCGTCCCGGAACGTCCTGGGAGCGTTCCGGAACGCTCTGGAGCGGATTTTTTCGTCCGAGGACGCATGGTCGAACTTTTCCGCCCCAGGCCCAGTCTTGATGGTGCTGGGGCCCGGTGGCGGGCCCCGGAGGCCAGCCTCGAGGAGACGCGCCAGGACTGGAAAAGGCAAGATCGCCGGAGCTCCACGTCTCCCACGGCCTCCACGCCTCGAGGCCCTAAGGGGGGGGCCACGACCCCGACGCGGTGGACACGACACATGCCCTGGCGGCGGACCCTGGCATGCCCGCAGCCGGCGTCCTCATCACCCGCGTGGCCATGCCGGCGATCGAGCGGGCGCAGTCCGGAGCCTCCAAAGAAACAAAGACGGCGTGGAGAGAATCGGAGGTCAGCGCTAGACTTCTCGGATCGGCGCTGGACCCCCTGGCGGCGCCTCTGGCGCCGCCCCTGGCGCTCTCCGCGCGCCAGGGAGGGGTATCCAGCACCGATCCGAGAAATTCGGCGCGGACATCCGAAAGTTCTGTTCATGCCGTTTGTTCTATGCATGCTCTTCCAAAAAAAGCATTCCCTTAGCATTGCTCAGGCTATTATGAGTATGCTAAGTCGTCTTCATATTAACTATGATCAGTATGACTTGATCCCCAATAGCGAATGCGGTAAGGGCTCTGACAGTGGCCAAACAGGACCACACAGAAGTCCCACACGGGGACGAGGAGAGGTAGCGGAATCGCCGTTTCGCCTGAGACCTCCCCACAATTCGTTCGGGGATCGACCGTGCTCTCGCCCCAATGCCAGCTGCATGCTTGGTCCGCTGAAAAAAAAACACTACGGTGCACATGGCCGTGCTCCCACCCCTGTCACGCGGCCACGATCCCTTTCACAGAAGAACAGCGACCGTGCACAGGGACGTGCCGTCACCCATAGCACACGGCTAATTACGACCCAACAACAAAAAACGGTGCACACGACCGTGCCGTCATCCCCGCCCCACGGCCACGATCCCGTGTAAAAAAACACCACCGTGCAAATGGTCGCGCTCCAGCCCCCCTGTCACAAGGCCACGACCCCTTGTAAACAAACGCACTACGGTGCACATGGCCGTGCTCTCACCCTGTCACACGGCCACGGTCCGTTGTAGAAAAGACACTGCAGTACAACATGGCCGTGCTCTCACCCCTGTCACGCGGCCACGATCCCTTTTGAGAAAACACACCAAGGTGCACGTGGCCGTGATCTCACCCCTGTCACGCTGAGGAATGTACAAAAGTACCTAGGAATGCACGTTTTCACTAGCCAGCCTACTACTCCTCAACTCGCCTCTTCACCTTTGCTGCTATTAGAGTACTTGGCTGGGGTGATTGTTCTTTGAAGCAAAACAAGGATACTGCCACACAGAAGCGCGCGCCCAGTTAAACAACCACGCTTCGAAAGCTGCACCCAAGCCCTATCATCGAGATGAGTAGGTTAACTCCTCGCTGTGCGAATCAACGAGTCGCCAGGCAAACAGGGAACCTCACACGAGCCACTCTGCGATAGGCGCACTCATGCAGTGAATCTTGGCCTTACAGAGGAAGCGAACGTGCGGCATGTGAAGAGTTCCCCAGGCCCAAACGGCCAACAATACTGCGTATGCACAACACGATGATAGGAGGCGAGGGGGGGAGGAGGAGGAGGAGGAGGAGGAGGAGGAGGAGGAGGAGGAGGAAAAGGCGGAGGAGGAGGAGGAGGAGAACAAACAAGCGCAAAAACATTGCAATGCGACGACTGCCACACACAGCTCCGCGTTATCCTGTGGCGAGTCCGGAACCAGAGCAGGCAGGCAACAGAGCGGCCACAAGCTTACCGAGCCACGCGAGATGACAGGCGAGGAGGAGGAAGGGAAGAGAAACGGGGACTTAGCGGGGCAAAGCTCGCGCGTGCGCAAAACCAGCGGGGGAGGTAACTTGTCAGTACCATTCGTCTGTTTGAACATAGCAATAATATCAATATCGTGAAGGGGCCCTGGGACACAAACATAAATACACACAAATCCAAAGATTCCCCACATTTTTACCTAACAGCGAAGACTCATAGGTTTCTAGTGGTGTCAAAAGAGAGCATCTGATGACTCAGAAGGAAGGTCTGGGCGGCATCCGGACAGCGAGGGCCGGGCTCAGGGCCGGGCTCGTTTTAAGCAAACAGTCACACACTTCGTGCTCTTCGACCTCCCAGAACTCCATTCCCGGGCCACATTTTGAATGCCCGGAGCCAACTGTAGGCCACTTCGTGCTCTACGACTTCCCAGAACTCCATTCCCGGGCCACATTTTGGATGCTCGGAACCAACTGTAGGCCACTTCGTGCTCTTCGACTTCCCAGAACTCCATCCCTGGGCCACATTTTGGATGCTCGGAGCCAACTGTAGGCCACTTCGTGCTCTTGGACTTCCCAGAACACCATTCCCGGGCCACAATTTGAATGCCCGGAGCCAACTGTAGGCCACTTCGTGGTCTTCGAGTTCCCAGAACTCCATTCCTGGGTGAATGCCCGGAGCCAACAGGCCACTTCGTGCTCTTCGAGTTCCAGAACTCCATTCCTGGGCATGATTTTGAATGCCCGGAGCCAACTGTAGGCCACTTCGTGTTCTTCGAGTTCCCAGAACTCCATTCCCGGGCCACATTTTGCAGGCTGAGGCTGAGGCTGAGGCAGCCTGAGGCCGAGGCTGAAGGCAGACTGAGGCTGAGGCTGAAGCAGGCTGAGGCTGAGGCTGAGGCCTGAGGCTGAGGCTGAGGCAGGCTGATGCTGAGGCAGGCTGAGGCTGAGGCTGAGGCTGATGCAGGCTGAGGCTGAGGCAGGCTGAGGCTGAGGCCGAGGCTGAAGGCAGACTGAGGCTGAGGCTGAAGCAGGCTGAGGCTGAGGCTGAGGCAGGCTGAGGCTGAGGCTGAGGCAGGCTGATGCTGAGGCAGGCTGAGGCTGAGGCTGAGGCTGATGCAGGTTGAGGCTGAGGCGAGGCTGAGGCCGAGGCTGAAGGCAGGCTGAGGCTGAGGCTGAGGAGGCTGAGGCTGAGGCAGGCTGAGGCTGAGGCTGAGGCAGGCTGAGGCAGGCTGAGGCTGAGGCTGAGGCTGCAGGCTGAGGCTGAGGCTGAGGCTGAGGCCGAGGCTGAAGGCAGACTGAGGCTGAGGCTGAAGCAGGCTGAGGCAGGCTGAGGCTGAGGCCGAGGCTGAGGCAGGCTGAGGCTGAGGCAGGCTGAGGCTGAGGCTGAGGCTGAGGCTGAAGCAGGCTGAGGCTGAGGCTGAGGCAGGCTGAGGCTGAGGCTGAGGCTGAGATGCTGAGGCAGGCTGAGGCTGAGGCTGTGACTGCGACTGCCGTTGCCACTGCGACTGTCATCGCGAATGCGACTGCGACTGCGAGAACAGCAGAATTCTACAACTGGATTCTCATCTGAATCTTAAGGGGAATGCTTCCAGATATGGTAATACACATCGCTGTTAGGTTGCCTTGCTGGGATAATCTCCTATTTACCTAACAGCGAAGACTGATAGGTTTCTAGTAGGGTCAAAACAGAACATCATGACGCCCCAGGGGTGTCTGGGCGCGATCCGGGGGAGGATGCCGGGGACTCCTTTTTAGCAAACAGTAACGCACTTCGTGGTCTTCGACATCCCAGAAATCCATTCCTGGGCATGATTTTGAATGTCCGGAGCCAACTGTAAGCCACTTCGTGTTCTTCGAGTTCCCAGAACTCCATTCCTGGGCATGATTTGGACTGCCCGGAGCCAACTGTAGGCCACTTCGTGGTCTTCAAGTTCCCAGAACTCCATTCCTGGGCATGATTTTGAATGCCCGGAGCCAACTGTAGGCCACTTCGTGGTCTTCGAGTTCCCAGAAATCCATTCCTGGGCATGACTTTGAATGCCCGGAGCCAACTGTAGGCCACTTCGTGTTCTTCGAGTTCCCAGAACTCCATTCCCGGGCCACACTTTGAATGCTGAGGCAGGCTGATGCTGAGGCTGAGGCAAGCTGAGGCTGAGGCAGGCTGAGGCTGAAGCCGAGGCTGAAGGCAGACTGAGGCTGAGGCTGAAGCAGGCTGAGGCTGAGGCTGAGGCAGGCTGAGGCTGAGGCTGAGGCAGGCTGATGCTGAGGCAGGCTGAGGCTGAGGCTGAGGCTGATGCAGGCTGAGGCTGAGGCAGGCTGAGGCTGAGGCCGAGGCTGAAGGCAGACTGAGGTTGAGGCTGAGGCTGAGGCTGAGGCTGAGGCTGAGGCAGGCTGAGGCTGAGGCTGAGGCAGGCTGATGCTGAGGCAGGCTGAGGCTGAGGCTGAGGCTGATGCAGGCTGAGGCTGAGGCAGGCTGAGGCCGAGGCTGAAGGCAGACTGAGGCTGAGGCTGAAGCAGGCTGAGGCTGAGGCTGAGGCAGGCTGAGGCTGAGGCTGAGGCAGGCTGATGCTGCAGGCTGAGGCTGAGGCTGAGGCTGATGCAGGCTGAGGCTGAGGCAGGCTGAGGCTGAGGCCGAGGCTGAAGGCAGACTGAGGCTGAGGCTGAAGCTGAGGCTGAGGCTGAGGCTGAGGCAGGCTGAGGCTGAGGCTGAGGCAGGCTGATGCTGAGGCAGGCTGAGGCTGAGGCTGAGGCTGATGCAGGCTGAGGCTGAGGCAGGCTGAGGCTGAGGCCGAGGCTGAAGGCAGACTGAGGCTGAGGCTGAAGCAGGCTGAGGCTGAGGCTGAGGCAGGCTGAGGCTGAGGCTGAGGCAGGCTGATGCTGAGGCAGGCTGAGGCTGAGGCTGAGGCTGATGCAGGCTGAGGCTGAGGCAGGCTGAGGCTGAGGCCGAGGCTGAAGGCAGACTGAGGCTGAGGCTGAAGCAGGCTGAGGCTGAGGCTGAGGCAGGCTGAGGCTGAGGCTGAGGCAGGCTGATGCTGAGGCAGGCTGAGGCTGAGGCTGAGGCTGAGGCAGGCTGAGGCTGCAGGCCGAGGCTGAAGGCAGACTGAGGCTGAGGCTGAAGCAGGCTGAGGCTGAGGCTGAAGCAGGCTGAGGCTGAGGCTGAGGAGGCTGAGGCTGAGGCTGAGGCAGGCTGATGCTGAGGCAGGCTGAGGCTGAGGCTGAGGCTGATGCAGGCTGAGGCTGAGGCAGGCTGAGGCTGAGGCCGAGGCTGAAGGCAGACTGAGGCTGAGGCTGAAGCAGGCTGAGGCTGAGGCTGAGGCAGGCTGGCTGAGGCTGAGGCTGAGGCAGGCTGATGCTGAGGCAGGCTGAGGCTGAGGCTGAGGCTGATGCAGGCTGAGGCTGAGGCAGGCTGAGGCTGAGGCCGAGGCTGAAGGCAGACTGAGGCTGAGGCTGAAGCAGGCTGAGGCTGAGGCTGAGGCAGGCTGAGGCTGAGGCTGAGGCAGGCTGATGCTGAGGCAGGCTGAGGCTGAGGCTGAGGCTGATGCAGGCTGAGGCTGAGGCAGGCTGAGGCTGAGGCCGAGGCTGAAGGCAGACTGATGCAGAGGCTGAAGCAGGCTGAGGCTGAGGCTGAGGCAGGCTGAGGCTGAGGCAGGCTGAGGCTGAGGCTGAGGCAGGCTGAGGCTGAGGCTGAGGCAGGCTGAGGCTGAGGCTGTGACTGCGACTGCCGTTGCCACTGCGACTGTCATCGCGAATGCGACTACGGCTGCGAGAACAGCAGAATTCTACAACTGGATTCTCATCTAAATCTTAAGGGGAATGCTTCCAGATATGCTCCTACACATCGCTGTTAGGTTTCTTTGCCGGGATAATTTCTGGATTTTCGTCTTCCCCCCCACACACACACACACACTTCCCATGCTTTCGCATCTTTTCCTGGGGATCGACGATCAATGGCGTCCGTGCTAGATGAAGAAATACTACGTAAACATAAATGTTTGGCGCTCCGCGCGGATTTCTTGGCTCCGCGCCCGACCCCCTCCCTGGCGCGCGGAGCGCGCACGGGCAGGCGCTGGAGGCGCCGCCGGGGGGGGCCCAGCGCAGATCCGAGAAATCCGCGCGGAGCGCCAAAAGTTTATGTTATGCCGCTGTTTCCTCTTCGATGTGTGTGTGTGGTTTTCCACTCCTGATATCAAAGTCATTCGTACGATGATTTCGAGCCTCCCCCAGGCTGCGCCGCGGCAGAGCCCGCAGCGCCAGCAGGAACTCCTGGGGCGTGAGCGCCGCGCCCTCCTCCGCGAGCTGCTGCACGAGCCGCCGGGGCGGCGACACCTGGCGGGGGAATACTCGGGGAAGGATGGCGGGGAGGAGGAGGAGGAGGAGGAGGAGGAGGAGGAGGAGGAGGAGGAGGAGGAGGAGGAGGAGGAGGGGGAAGAGGAGGGGAGGGGGAGGAGGAGGAGGAGGAGGAGGAGGAGGAGGAGGAGCAGGAGGAGGAGGAGGAGGAGCAGGAGGGGAAGGGGGAGGGGGAGGAGGTCCGTAGCCATTTTGGCTCAAGTCTGGAGGCATTTACTCGAGCGGCTTGAGATTTTGGCAAGGGGGAGCAGCGGCCCCCACTGCTTTTTGTGCACCACGTACTGCACACTCTGGGAACGTAACGCCCGTCTCGCCTCGTTTCCTCTGAGTGAGGGCACTCGTGCATGGCGGCGTGGCAGACGACTTGGTGTTGCTCGGGCAAGCGTTGTGGTTTCAAATTTAACTATGGTTGGAGGCAGCGGTGTGCGCGCTGCAGCAAGGCAAAAGGAGGAGGCCCCTCGCCGAGCCCCCCTCGACAGGCTGGTGGAAGCTGGGCGCAGGGCCCGCCGCCCTCGGTTCGTGCGCCTTGGCTCAAGCAGCAGCGTGAGCCTCTGCCCGCAAATCACCTCACCGAAGAGCAGCTCGCAGCATACACGCACATGGATGCCGAGACTTTCGCCGTTCTCGAGCCGACCTTGGGACAGTCGGCCAGAGACAGAATCCGCAGGCTGCGCAGCATCGCTTCAGCTGACCCCGCGATCGTGTCCAAAGAATCGCAGAAAGAGCTGGAGCAGCTCACGCAGCATATCAGCAAGCAGCAGTCCAAGCACGACAAGGCAGTGCACGCGCTGCAGCGCGCGGCAGAGTACTTCTCGGAGTGCGAGGACGACCTGGAGACGCTCAAGGCCAAGCACAAGGGGGTGGCCGACCGCGCCGCCAAGGCCATCGCAGCCGTGGGCGGATCGCTGCAGGCGAGTGCGCCTGTGGCTGGCGGCGAGGGGCCAGCTGCGCAGCTGCTGGCCCGCGCGCAGGAGCTCGGGGCGCCCGAGCTGGCCGCGCGGCTGGAGGCGGTCCTCGCGGAGGTGCAGCAGGCCGCAGCCCAGGCCGAGGCCCAGCGAGCCCAGCGGGCCTCGCCGCCGCGGCGCGCTGAGGAGGCGCCCGCAGGCGCGGCGCCCCCGCCCGCCGCCGCCGCCGCGGGCGCCCTCGGCGCCGCTGCCGCCGCCGCGGGCGGGGCCCCCGCCGCCGCGCCTGCCGCGTCCGCCCAGGCGGCCGCTGGCGCTCCTCCTGGTGGCGGCCCTGCTGCCAGCTCTGGAGGCCTGCCTGGCCCACCCGACGCAGACGCAGTGCGTTGGGCAGAGCGCCACCAGGAGCGGCTGCTCGCGGCCATGGCTGCAGCCTGTGACGACGACGACATGGACGACGACTCGGACCAGGCCCGAGGAGTCAAGCACCGCGCGATGGTCTTGGTGGGCGAGGCCATCCGCGCCCGTAAGAAGCCCCGAGGAGAGGCCCCAGTCTGGGCGCCCCCAACCTTGGGGTAGCGACAGCAGCAGAAGGCTCACGTTCCTCACTGCCAACGTCACCAGCAGGCCTGGGCTCGAGATCCTGCGTGAATCCGAGGCCTGGCAGGGCAGTGATGTCGTGTTCGCGCAGGAGGTGAAGATCGCAAAGTTTCAGCAGGACAGCTATGAGAAGCAGATGCGCACGTGTGGTTGGAAGGCAGCGGTTACGCCTTCTGTGCAGCCTGTGAGCCGTGTCGTCACCGACACCAATGTAACAGGGCTCAGTGGAAGCCTCATGATTGCTGTGCCGAATGGTTATGAGTTGGGTGAGGTGCATGGAGTACCGAGAATCGTATGTGATAGTCGTGCCAGCCTCCTTCACCTGGCGCACGGGGTGCAAGGCGGCATGCTCGTCGGCACCCTCTACCTCCACGACACTGAGAGTTTAAGTGAACGCGACTGGAGCATAATGTGCGAGATGGGCAGGCATATCAAGCGCACTGGGCTCCCGTTTGTTTTGAATGCGGACTGGCAGATCACCCCGCAGGCGCTCAAGGAGTCGGGGTGGGTCGATGGCATCGGCGGGGAGAGAATCGCGCCTGCGCGCGGCACAGTCAGGCCCTCGGAGAGGATCATCGATTTCTTCGTGGTCAGCAGGTTCCTGGCATCGAAGGCACAGGTCACAATCTTGGATGGCGTTGCCATCAGCCCGCATCGCCCCGTCAAGCTGACCCTGAACGTCCCCAGGCGGGCTCCTCTGGCCAGGTTGGTTGTCACCCCACGGAAGTTTCCCAAAGACAGGCCGATTGGATGTGAGCGTCAGTATGAGGAGCCGCCTTGGCAGAGCGTGATCGAGGATGTCGAGACCAAGAGTGTGAATGACACGTGGCAGCAGTTCATCGAGTTCGCAGAGCAGAGGTGGGTCAACATCTTCGACATCGACCCCCAGGACGCGCAGAAGTACCAGGGTCGGGCGAACGAGCTGCAGCAGAAGTTCATGCGGCCGCCGCGGCCATGTTCGGTGCCCTACCCCGCCCTCAGCCCTGAAGCGATCTGGTGGAAGGGCCTCAGTCAGGCGCTCATGGACCTGGAAGTGACCGCAGGAAGCTGGACGGCGCATGCACGGCAGCAACGGCTTCTGAAGCTGTGCCGCTCTGGAGCGGTCCCGCGACGATGCCCCCTGGCAGTCGGTCTCTGCAACCTGCTGCAAGCTGGCACTCTTGACGCCACGCAGTACCGTCTGCTCAAGGCCCTTGCACAACGGCAAGCTGACCAAGCTGTCCAGGCTAGTCAGCGAGCCAAAGAGAAAGGTTGGGAGGCTCGGGTGGACAAACACACTGATGTGCAAGGGGCCCCAGCGCTTTTTAGTTTCACGAAGGTCCCCGATGGTTGGACCCCTGATGAGGCCACTGTAGACTACGTTCCCATGGGAACAGCTGAGCAGTTTGAGCAGCTGCAGAAGGATTGGGAAGCCTGGTGGTGTGTTTTCTGAGGTGCACCCCGCTTTGGTTTGGCCTGACTTGTCGTGTGTGCATCCCAAACCTTCTGTGGCCGAGTTGCAGCAAGTGCTAAAAACGTTTATGCCCAACAAGGGCCAAGGCTATGATTGTGTGAATCATCGGCATGTCCTGCTTTAGGCCCCGAGGGTCTAGAAGTCGTTTGCGAGCTGCTGCATCAAATTGAGGTTAGGCTCGAGTGGCCGAAGATGTGGACCAAGGTCGTTTTTCTCTCGCCAAACGTCTCGGAGGCGTTCGGCCGATCGCTCTCCTGCACGTTTCGGCGCGTGCGTTGTGTCGGCTGCGGCGTGGCGAGATCACCCGCTGGCAGGCCGCCAACTACCGTAGCTTCACCTGGGGAACGCGAGGCAAGGCAGCTGACAAATGCGTGTGGGTGCAGGCCGCGTGGGCTGAATGGGCCCATGGGCGTGGCCTCTGCTCGGGCACCATCCTGGTCGATCTAAAAAAGGCGTTCGAGCTGGTCCGCCATCACCACTTGGTGGCAGCAGCCCAAGCCACAGGTTTCCCCATGCGCCTTTTGTTTTTGCTGATGATATCTGTGTACAGGCAGCCTCGCATCCTTGACATGGGGTCGTACATTTCGCCAATGGTCTGCCCGGAGCAGAGCGTCCTCCCAGGGTGTGTTTTCGCTACGTTGATGCTGCAGTTAATCCTCCTCCGCCCGCTGGACGAAGTTCGAAAGATTGAGCCTTCGGTTTTCCTGTCCACGGTGGTGGATGACGTCGGTGCCCAGCGTTTCGGGGCCGAGCACAGGGTGAAAGAAGCCCTAGTACAGGCTGGTCACGCCCTGCAGCAGCAACTCACGAAGTATGATTTAAAGACTGCGTCGGACAAAACCAGGTTCTTAGGCAGCACGGCTTCCTTGAGGCAGGCGCTCGCGGTCGAGCTCGCCTGTTTAGGTGGATGCCCCGCGCGCACTGAGAGGAACTTGGGGGTGGACTCTTGATCGGGGCGTCGGATGGGGAGGGGTACCAAGCGCGACAGGCTGAAGGCCGCCACGGCGCGAGGGCGTCGCATCAAGGTCCTTCGCCAGGCCAAGCGTCGCCGAGTCATCGTTCGCATTGCCAAAGCCACTGCTGAGACCAGTGTTGGGTATGGCAGCAGTGTCACAGGCACGAACAATCAGGAGTTGCATCGGCTGCGCCAGCTAGTGGCAAATCAGGGGCCGACCTCCTCCTCCTCCTCCCTCACCCTTCGTCTGCTCACATGCCCAGGCCGCCGTGTGGATCCTATTTTCAAGCGTCCGCCGAGCCTTTGTGCGCCATGATAGTCGCGTGGAAAAAAAGGTTGGATCCCGAGGCATGTAATTCAGCAAGGCCTGCAGCAGGCGAAAGCAGAGTGCCAAGTCCGCGTCTGGTAACCCTTGGCAGAGTATCTCGGGCCCGTTTTCAGCCTATGCAGCGACCCTGCATCGGTTACGCATCGAGTTTGATGGGGTCTACTGGTGGAAGCTTCCCTGGGGCCTGGAGTTTAACCCGTCGGAGCTCTGTCTGCACTCTATCCGATGGGTGCTCGACCAGGTCTGTGAGGCTTGGCAGTGGGCCCAGGTGAGCGCCACTTTGGAGTTACCCGAGATCGCCCAAGGCTGTTTGATTGAACCATTCGTCTCCCTCCTCGGGCGTTGCCCCCCCCCCTCGACCCCGAGGAAAAAGCCTACCTCAGGTCAGCGCTTGCTGGCGGGCAATGGTCTCAGGCTAGGTTGCATGCAGCTGATTTTGTTGACACGGATGTCTGTCAGGTGTGCTGCGAGCGGCCAGGCACCCTCTATCACAGGCACTTTGGCTGCGACGGGCTCGTGTCAGCAGGCCTGGCGCCCGAAGGTGCGTTGGGGTGAAAGATGCCGAGCCAGCCCTCGGAGTTAGTCGAGCTGCTCGGCAGTCGTGCGCTCCTGCCTTTCAACCGCCAGCCTGTGATGCCACCGCCTGCCCCCACTCAGATGTACTTAGGAGCCTCGGAAGACCTCACGGGGGACCTCTTTCTGGATGGCTCCCGTTTGGATCACGATATTCCCTGGGCGAGTGTGGCGGGATGGGCTGTCGTTGCCATGCTGCCAACGCCGCCGCCCCCAGTCGCTGCCAGCTCGTTCGAGAAAGTCGCTGTACTGGCAGGTGGGCTCGAGGGCCCTGTGCAGTGCATTGATAGGGCTGAGCTGATGGCCCTCCTGCAAGGGCTCAGAGTTGCTCGGCCCCCTGTGCAGTGACAGCGAATTTGTCGTGGACGGCCTCTTGAAGAGAGGCAAGTTTCAGTGCACTGACCCACGCAGTGCTCATGCAGATCTCTGGGAGTTGGTGTGGGCTCGTGTCGAGGACTGGGGTGGTCTGGTTGAGGGGGGGGACCTCTGGATTGTCAAAGTCAAGAGCCATGCCACTCTCGAGCAGCGACGTGTTTCGAGCCTGTCGCTCCGTGTTGTTGGCAACGAGCGAGCCGATCGTTGGGCCAAGAAGGTCGCCAGTGCAGGAAGGATCGAGCTTGCCCATCGGCTGCGCCACCGTCAGGCCACTGTGTTCGTCTCCAGTGTGGCCCGCCAGGTGGCCAAGGCAGGTGCCCGACAGGTGCGTGTCGACCGCGAGCACCTGTCCAAGACGCAGCTGCAGGCCGCGCGCCGCGCCCGCAGGGAGGCGCGTGCGGCCGCAGCTGCCACCGCCACCGGCGCCGCCACCGCCGCCGCCCCCGCTCCACCCGTCGTGCCCCTGACGTCGGAGAGTGGGAGAGCTCGGGTGGTGGACGGAGGGCATGCGTTGCGTCGTTGGATTAGCAACGACAGTTTTGTCAACGGAGTTTTTTGCGCCCGCTGTGGCGCCAGCACGGCCGTTGGAGCCCAGGTCCTCAAACTCGGCAGGGGTTGTGGCCCGCCAGGAGTCTGGGGAAGGAGGGTCCTTTCGGGTTTCAAGAAGGGCCGTGTGCTGTACAGGGGGAAGTGGATCGCCGCTGAAGTGCGGCCCTTTGATCCCTCCCAGGCAACCGAGGCCTCACAGGTTTGACGTGAGGCGTTTTAGGAGCAGGTGAGGTTAGGTCACACTAACCTTTCTGTTCGCAATGTGAGTCGTCAGGGGGAGGGGGAGGAGGGGGAGGAGGATGAGGGGGAGGAGGGGGAGGAGGAGGAGGGGGAGGAGGAAGAGGAGGAGGGGGGGGGGAGGAAGAGGAGGACCAGTGTACACCCAAGAGCTATCAACGATGTTGGAATACATCCTCCCTCCAAGCTCCCTCTTCACAGGCCCCTACAACGGCTCATTTCCAGTGAGGGATCTGCCTCGTTGGAAGCCAACCGTTTGAAGACCCGGAAGCATGCCAAAACATTGTTCTCGGGATTCCAGCGCCACGAATCAACCTGACTGCTGCGTCCCGAAGATCCTGGATCGCGCCAAAACGCCAGCCTTGGGGCTTCAACGCTGCGAATCAACGTATGTGTTGCACCCGCAAAATCCGGAATCCTTCCAAAACACGAGTTCTGGTACGCTGGCCGTGGGAATCCGTGAGACCCTTGCAAAACATATCAACGAATGTGCGCGGCGCTAAGGCGAGAGCCACATGTTGAGAAGGAACCGCCCTCAATCCGTGAAGCTCTTGCAACTGTTTAGAACGAATGTGCGCGGCGCTAAGGCGAGAGCCACATTTTGAACACGGGTGATCTTCAATCCGTGCAGTTCTTGCAATGTTTTAGAACGAATGTGTGCGGCGCTAAGGCGAGAGCCACATGTTGAAAACGAGTGATCCTCAATCCGTGAAGCTCTTGCAAATGCTTAAAACGAATGTGCGCGACGCGAAAAAGAGAGCCACCTTTTG
Organism: Prorocentrum cordatum; assembly: GCA_963575745.1. Taxonomy (NCBI): domain Eukaryota; class Dinophyceae; order Prorocentrales; family Prorocentraceae; genus Prorocentrum; species Prorocentrum cordatum. The sequence continues at coordinate 107,956 of CAUYUJ010022056.1, read as the reverse complement.
AAAACGGGCGACCGTCAATCCGTGAAACACTTGCGTGTTTAGAACGAATGCTCGCGGCGCAAAGGCGAGAGCCCTCCATCCATGAAACTGTTGCCAATGTTCGAACTTCAGAGCCATAAATAGTGAGGAAGTCTCAGGCGAAACGCCCAGCACGCCCTAAACACTGGCCTCGGGGTGCGACAGGGATACAGTATGCATAGGAATGGAAGGGGAGGGGGAGAGGGAGGGGGAGGAGGAGGAAGAGGAAAAAGAGGAGGAGGAAGAGGAGGAAGAGGAGGAGGAGGAGGAAGAGGAGGAGGAGGAAAAGGAGGGCGAGGAGGAGAGGAAGAGGAGGAAGAGGAAGAGGAGGAAGAGGAGAAGGAAGAGGGAGGAGGAGGAGGAGGGAGGAGGAGGAGGGGGTGAGGAGGAGGAGGAGGAGGAGGAGGAGGAGGAGGAGGAGGAGGAGGAGGAGGGCTC
>CAUYUJ010022056.1:0-102500 GCA_963575745.1 Prorocentrum cordatum | reverse complement strand
CCAGGTCTAGAGTCAGGTCGGACATGTCCTCCTACAGACGGACTTGGGAGGATAACTAAAAATAGTCCACAAAAGAAACTAAAATATAGAAAATAGTCGCAAACTCGTCCCCAGGTTGTTTTAACCATTGTTGAATACTCCTCCTGTAGAGGGACATGCCCGACATAAGGATCGGGGCGCAGGGCGCTCGGGAGGCGTGCCGCTTTCTTCTTCAAGCTGCAGTGTCTGCTTGGGATCAGCTGGCCGACACGAGCGACGCGCCGACACCTCCAGAGTGGCACCGACGACCAGAAAACACAACTGCCAGGCTCCTGCGCGCCTGAGCATACGCAGCCCACAAGAGCCTGGCCCAGGAACACACTCAACCCACAAGGGCGCAGCGGCGCAACACCGACACGACAACCGACCGGACCGAACCTGCCGAGCACAGCCGACTGCGACTCGGCCGAACCGACCGCTCTCCCGCGAAGGTCTGCGGGCCACGACTCGCTGGCGGCCGCTTGGGGCACTTCGAGCACCCCGGGAACGCCTTCGGCGAGGCGCAGCTGCTGGAGAGCATCTCGAGGCGAGAGCAAACCCTGGGAGCCTACGAGAGCGCCCGACAACCCAGAGCCCCTGGCCGGATCGAGGAGGGACCTCGTCCTCCACCCCCAAGATGCGAGGGGGAGAGAACCCAGACCCCGCTCCCACGACAGCAAGGCCCGGGGACCGGGAAAAGCCCGGCGCAGCCGAAGAGTCACTGCGCCGACCCTGCAGACGTGCTGCAGCGGATGTTTGTGGATTCCTGCCAATGAACAATCCCGAAACGGCGAGTGAAAAACGAAGTGGATTTCGCGTGGATGTTTGTTGTCCTCATTCCTGGCCAAAAGAATCCAGAATCCACACGAAGTTCACCTCGAAATCCGGAACAAAATTCTCCATGAGACTCCAGGCCCCTCCTCTCGTTTTTCGAACGAAATCCGCTCTGCGATGTTGGCGCGATGACAAAAGGCGCGAAATCACAGGTCAAAGTACAGACAGTATCAGAACCTGCAGAGCGTGCCCTTTTCCACATCATTTCTTCGGTGCGGATTGTCTGCGCGCATCGTCTCCTCCTCCGTCGTCGTCGTCGTCGTCGTCGTCGTCGTTGGCGGCGGCGGCGGCGGTGACAGCGGCGGCGGCGGCGGCGGCGGCGTGGTGCGTGTTGCTCTGCTCGGGACCATGTTTCCTCTATGACGTGGCCACCCACTACCGCATCCTCCTCCGCCTCCCTCCCCCCCCGCCCACCCTTCGCTCCCGCGACGGCGGGGGAGGCCCGCCTGGAAGACCTCCAGAGCCTGCAGCACACGGACCAGACCCTTGGGGGGCAGCGCGCCGCCGCCGGAGAGCTCCGCGGCCCGGCGCGACAGGCGGCAGGCGCCCTCGCGGAGCGGCTCCCGCTCCGGGGCGGAGCGCCCCTTGGCGCGCTCCGCCAGCGCGCGGCAGGCGGCGGCCGCGGCCGGGGCCTGGAAGCTGGCGGCGCAGCCTGCGGCCAGGTGCTCCAACAGCGCAGCCTCCGCTGCCGCGCACAGCGCGGCGTGCCCCGCCCCGCCCTGCAGCAGCAGCGCGGGCAGCAGCGCGGCGTCGCACTCGGCGGCGCGGGCCGCGAGCCCCTCCGCCCACGCCTGGCCGCAGGAGTGCCTCGGGATGCGCAAGGACAGACTTGTGCCGTGTGCCTCTGCGGGAGACGCACGCCCGAAACGCACGCGTGCAGAACGAAGTCCCGTGGCATGTCGTTGCCCGAGCGGTGTGGGCAGGAAGCGCCCGCCACGGCGCTCATGCTACACGCGTTCCGAGCGTGCGCGTCGCCCTTGCGTGGCCGACGCGCACAAAAGCATGCTTGAGCGGCGCCGATGCCTGGGGAAGGCCAGGAGCGCCAGCAGCACGGCGTCGGCGCTGGCCACCGGCAGGTCGGCGCGCGAGCGCCACTCCTCCCGCGCCTCTGGGCCGAGCGCGGCCCGGATGCCGCCGGCGGCCTGGGGCTCCGAAGCGGCCAGGGCCTCCGCGGCGGCCTCCCAGTCTCCTGCCGCGGGGCACAGCACCTGCATGGTGGCGGCCAGTGCAAGCTCGCAGCTGCCCTGGAGGCGCCGCCGTCGCGCCCCGACGCACACGAGGATGCCCGCGACGCCCTCCCTGTGGCCGAGGGACGCAAAGGCCTCGGCGGCCCGGGCCACGGCGTGGTCGTCCAGCTGCGCCAGCGGCGCCGGGTCCAAGAAGCCTTCGCTCCCAGAGCCTCCGCCGCCGCTGCCGACCGGCGGCAGCAGGGCCCTGCGCAGGCAGGGGAGCATGAGGCCGTCCCTGTTGGACGCGGCCGCGTAGGACTCCAGGAGCGCGAGCACGGAGGCGGGCGGCCAGGCGGCCAGGCGGCTCGGCACCAGCTCCTGGGCCCCCGCGAGCAGGTGGGGGTCCATCAGCCCCAGGCGCTCCAGCGCCTGCAGCGCCCGCGTCGCGTCCTGGGGGCGCACCTGGCGGAGCTGCCTCGTCAGGGCGCCCGTGAGCGTCCCGAGGAGCCTCCGTCGCTCCTCGCTCAGCGGGAGGGCGCCCTCCGCGGCGCCCCCCGAGGTGTACAGCCTCGTGAACGCGTCCAGGATCGCGGGGAGCGACAGGGCGCTGAGCCGGTGCATCTCGTGGCCCACCGCCATCTCCAGGCTGGCGAGGACCCGTGCGTCCGCGGCTCCGAGCCTTCCTATCGCGAGCAGCCCAGTGAGAATGACGGGCGGCTCCAGCGCCCCCGTCTCCAGCGACTGTGCCAGGTGGTCGGCCAGAGCGCGGAGCAGCTGTCCCCCAGGAGCGTCAGGAGGGCCTGGCTGCAGCAGCAGCGACATCGAGTGGGTCAGCGCCACCGCCTCCTCGCCCGTGCAGCTGTTGACCCCACCAGCCGCAGCCCACGCGTCCAGCCGCTTGTGGAAGCCGTCGCTGCGGAATCGCAGGGCGGCAAAGGAGTCGGACAGCATGGTGTAGCCCTTGCCGGTCAGGCGCGGGTTGGCCTCCGCGGACTCCGACAGGGCGCGCAGCACGGCGGCGTGGTGGACCTTCGTGCGCGCGAAGGCCTGGGCGACGACCGCCACGTGGCCAGGCCGCATGCTGCCCGCGCTGCGGATCAAGTAGGGCGCGAGTGCTGCCATGAGCCTCTCGTCGCTCCACTTCGCGGCGCCGAAGGACCAGCACACTGTGGCCAGCTGCTTGCTGCTCAGGGAGCCCGCTGCGTCGCCCACGGCCAGTGCCGCCCTCCCCCAAAAGTCCGGGCCGTGCACCTTGAGCTTCACCGCCGCGAACACCGTGTCCGCCGTCTCGTGGGCCGTCATGTTCTCGAACTGGTGCGGGAAGAAGCCGCCCTCCTTGTTCATGTTGCGCCACATCCTCAGCTTGACCGGTGCCTCATACTGGTTGTACTCGTCCAGGCGCACCTTCCGCCTCCTCCCAAGGCCGCGGCGGGAAGCTGAAGGTTCACGGCCGACGAGCCCAAATATCCGACGTCACAAAGAAATGCAGCACGGTGAAAAACTCACGCCCGGAACCCTAGACCCCATCTCTCTGCAGCATTTTTCTCGAGCCAGATGGATCTGTGAGGTTCCGGGGGCCCCGAAACTGGGCGAAGCCACCCGATGGACCGACTGGTCCGCCTGCGCACCGGGCGTGCTGCTGCGCCAAGCCACGCGCGTGCCCAACGCGCCGTGCGACGACTGCGCGGGAGACGCGCGCGCGGCGAGCTCTGCCCACCGCCCACCCCGCCGCTGTACAGATCGCGCCCGCGAGCCTCCGCGGGAAGCGACGGCGAGCCGAGGCGGCGAGCGGCCGTGGCGAGCGGCGGCGGCGGGAAGCGGCGGCGAGCAGCTGCGGCGAGCCGTGGCTGGCCAGCGGCGGCCGCGGCCGCGGCCGCGGCCGCGGCGGCGCGCAGCCCGGCGCTCCTCCCGAAGCCGCGGCGGGACCCCGGCGCGACGCGGCGGCGCGGCTCCGGCCGCCGCGGGCGCCCGAGCCGCACGTGCCACATGGGAGGCCGGCACGTGCCGCCCGGGAGGGCGCCCCGGCTGCGGCCTCGGGGCGGCGGGGCCGAGGAGGGAGCCCAGCGCCGGAGCGCCGGGCGCGCACTCCGCCGGGGGGGAGCCCGCGCGGGCCCACCGGGGGGTCGTGGAGGCCGCAGCCTGGACGAGGGAGGCACGGGGCTCCAGCACGCGAAGCGCACGCCAGCACGGCGTCAGTTGGCGGCGAGCGAGGGGGGGGGACGGAGAAGGAGAAGACCTTCTCAGAAGGCGGCGGGACTTCTCAGAAGCCCTCGCGCCTTCTGAAAAGTACGACGTGTCTTCGGGAAGGCTTTAAAGACTTCTCAGAAGGCCGGGGGACTTCCGAGCCATCTGAGAAGGCCCGCCCCTTCTCATTTCCCCTCGCTCGCCGCAGAGTTTGGATCACCACGCACCGCTCTCAGCGGCCTGGATCCATCAGGGCGGCGGGAGGGAGGGGGGGAAGGGTCGGAGGATCCAGGGGCCGAAGCCTCTGCACGCTCGCGCGTGCTGGACTCCATTGCGACGTTCTGATCGAGCACGCACCCGGCGGGAGGTCTGGGGGTCGTCTCTGAGGTAAGGGAGGCAGTTGGAGGAAGGGGGGGGAGGGGGAGGGAGGACGTGGTGGAGGCGGAGGCGGAGGCGGAGGCGGGGGCGGAGGCGGAGGCGGAGGCGGAGGCGGAGGCGGAGGTGGAGGTGGAGGAGGTGGAGGCGAGGTCAGGTGGGGCAGGGAAGGGAGGGAAGGGGGAGAAGGGGCAGAGAGGGGAAAGGGGAGCGGGGGAGGGGGGGGGAGAGAGGAAGCGGAGGAGGTTGCGAGAGGGAAGGAGGAGAAAGGTGAGAAGAGGAGAGAGTAGGAGGAGGGAGAAGGGAGCAGCGAGGAGGGAGGGGGGAGGATAGACGAGGGATGATAGCGAATGAGGGAAAGGGGAGCAGCAGCAGCGGGAGGAGGGATGAGGTGGAGGAAGGGGGAGGCAACTCTTGACGGCTTTCTGGCACGGCACCGCACTCGTTACCCCACGCTACGGCCCTCGGACTGATCTGCCTCCCGCGCACCGCACTGGTGAGGGAGGCGCGTCCCCCCGTCGCCTGCTTTCTCTGGCTGCGCGGTACTGCCTTCACTCAGGGACTCAGGGCGTCACCTCGCCCAGCAAGTGCGCCCGCACTCATACCACGCCTCGCGCCTTGCGGCACTGCAACGTCAGCAGGCGCGTGGCACAGGATGCGTGACCTGAGGACGCCCGCGTGCGCTTCCGAGGCGCTTCTCTTCTTCCGGGGCCGCGCCCCAGCGTCTCCTCGGACTGGGCCCCATCTGCCTAGTTCACACCACGCATCCGCCAGACCTCTCGCTTGGTGACGCCCACCAAAACTGCCACGGTCGTGTCCGCTGCGCTTCCCACGGCCAGGAACTTCACAGTGTGTCGCGGCGGCGGCCCCGGCGACACGCTATGCCGTGCAAGCTGATAGCGCGTCGCTCCGCTCCGCGGGGCGGGAGGCTGGGAGCAGTTCGGGACGTTGACTCTTGGGAGAGGGACGTGGATAGTGTGTCGGGGAGAGGCGTGGTGGACCAGGACCGGCGGAGAGACACGCTAAGCCAAAGTTTTTGACCCTACCAGGCTTCTTGCATGCTGGGCTCTCGCCAGCCATGCAGATGAATCCCGCGCCTGTGCCGTGGGTCGCCCGGACAGCTCGTGCCTCTTCATGCGTGCGCGTGCAGCTCGTATGCGCGGAACAGACGTGGGGGAAATTGGCTTAGGATGGGCGGGCTGTGGCATGGAATTCTTCGGGGGGGAAGGTGTGGGAGGACCCTACGTAGGAGGAGGACGAGGACGAGGAGGAGGAGGAGGAAGAGGAGGAGCAAGAGGAGGAGGAGGAGGAGGAGGAGGAGGAGGAGGAGGAGGAGGAGGAGGAGGAGGAAAAGGAAAAACAATTATTCCGACGGAAGAACCCCACATAAGAATCCTCTGGGCGAATCTGGAAAAAGCCATCACCGTCGTCCTCGTGGTTGGTGAGGCGTCCTGGCTGTCTCTGCTGCGTATATTTCCTCTCGCCTTGGCGCGGGCCCCCCTTCCACTCCTTACGTTGTCCCCATCCTCGCCCCCCTGTTTGTTCCGCGCCCCGCCACCTCCTCCCCTTCCTGTTGCATGAGCGCGCATGTCGATGTTCCTCGGCGCCGTCGCCGCCACGGCCAGCACAGGCGCGTTCTCTACTGGTCACGTCGCGCAGCCGTTGGGACAACCCCGCGGGCCAGGCTGTCGGGACAACCCCGCGAGCCGTTGGCGCGCAAGACCAAGCCGTTGGGACAACCCCGCGGGCTTCGAGCGAGGCGCAGCCGCGCTCAGGCGGAAGGCAGCACGAAGCCCAGCTCTGCCGCGAGCTGCTTCGCCTCCGCCCTGGACAAAACCGCTCTCTTGTCGAACTCCAGGAGCGCCTTCCGCAGGGACGCCGGCGGCCCGCACTCCAGGAACTCTCGCGGCGGCGGCCGCAGGATCAGCATGTTCCGCATGCACGTGGCGCGGGAGAACATGACGTAGAGGTGCAGCCACCACTGCTCGTCCGACATGCCCGTGCGGCCAGCGTCCTCGTCTCTCGCGCAGTCGATGGTGACGCCCTTGCGCAGCGTCTGGCCCTGCGACAGCGTGGAGGTCAGGTAGGACGCGTGCGTCAGGGTGAACCCCGAGCGGCGCACGCTGTGCGCCCCCGAGCTCTGCCATGTGAACTCCCTTTCGCTGGGCCTGAACATCAGCAAGCTCCGCGCCCGCGCCTCGATCTCCCGCCTGAGACTTCCTCGCAGTTCACTCACAGACGAGGCTCCCGCCTGAGACTTCCTCCATATTCAGGCTTGAGGAGCCCAAAAGTGACGACAGTTACAGGGTTCCGATGACCCGCTCGGATTACCAACATGATCTGCGGGCCCCATAGGGAGGGAGCTCCCGCCTGAGACTTCCTCCCAATTCACTCACAGACGAGGCTCCCGCCTGAGACTTCCTCCATTTTCAGGCCTGGGGAGCTCAAAAGTGACGACAGTTACAGGATCCGATGACCCGCTCGGATTACCAACATGATCTGCGGGCCCCATAGGGAGGGGGCTCCCGCCTGAGACTTCCTCACAGTTCACTCAGAGACGAGGCTCCCGCCTGAGACTTCCTCCAAATTCAGGCTTGACGAGCCCAAAAATGACGACAGTTACAGGTTCCGATGACCCGCTCGGATTACCAACATGATCTGCGGGCCCCATAGGGAGGGGGCTCCCGCCTGAGCCTTCCTCAGAATTCACTCACAGACGAGGCTCCCGCCTGAGACTTCCTCCAAATTCAGGCTTGAGGAGCCCAAAAGTGACGACAGTTACAGGATTCCGATGACCCGCTCGGATTACCAACATGATCTGCGGGCCCCATAGGGAGGGAGCTCCCGCCTGAGACTTCCTCCCAATTCACTCACAGACGAGGCTCCCGCCTGAGACTTCCTCCAAATTCAGGCTTGAGGAGCCCAAAAGTGACGACAGTTACAGGTTCCGATGACCCGCTCGGATTACCAACATGATCTGCGGGCCCCATAGGGAGGGAGCTCCCGCCTGAGACTTCCTCCCAATTCACTCACAGACGAGGCTCCCGCCTGAGACTTCCTCCATTTTCAGGCCTGGGGAGCCCAAAAGTGACGACAGTTACAGGGTTCCGATGACCCGCTCGGATTACCAACATGATCTGCGGGCCCCATAGGGAGGGGGCTCCCGCCTGAGACTTCCTCACATTTACTCAACGATGATGAGGATGAGGATGATGAGTGGTGGTGAAGATGAGTGGTGAAGAGGATGATGATTGATTGTGAGTGGTGGTGGCGATGATGATGTTTGAATGAGGATGATGCCGATGATGATGATGATGATGATGATGATGATGATGATGATGATGATGATGATGATGATGATGATGATGATGATGATGATGATGATGATGATGATGATGATGATGATGATGATGATGATGATGATGATGTTCGTGAGCGTGTGAGAGAGTGCGAGTGATGATGATGATGAGTATGTGAGTGACTAAGCATGTGAGAGAGCATCATCGATGATGCTGATGAGGTTGATGATGAAAGAGTGTGAGTGAGTGTGAGTGGGTGTGTGTGTGTGTGTTCCTGTTCCTGCGCGGGGTGTCCAGAGAAAACAAGAACCCCACTTTGGATGTGGGGAATTAAAACACGCCCTGGGACGGCAAACGACGACGGGGCAGCGGACGACGAAAAGAAGGCGGACGACGACGACGGCGAAGCGCAGTGGAGGTGGAAGGCGGGAGGCACAGAGGTCGTCGGCGGCGCCTCAGGCGCCCGCCCCTCGCGCCCGCCCCAGGGACCGCACTCGGTGCGCCGCGCGCGGGGGCGCGCGGGCGGCGGAGGAGGCGGGCGGCGGCTGGCGGGCCCGGCCCAGCCTCGAGCCAAGGGCGGCCGCCGAGGAGCTCTTGCCCGCCCTGAGGTGGGGAGGGGAGTGGAGGGGAAGGGAGGTGCAGGTGGAGGAGGCTCCTCGTGGATCCCCCGGGCGGAGGGGAGGTGCAGGCGAGGAGGTTCGTCGTGGATCCTGTGGGCCACACCCGAGGCCAACGGCATGCACCCTCCAGACGGAGCATCGCCACCTGGCGCCAGGAGCGGATGCCCCTAAACCACATGGCCATGCAACGCCCACACGGGGTGCACCGCACAGACGACGGGCTTATCTTCGGGAGGAGGAGGAGGTGGAGGAGGAGAAGAAGGACCAGTGCGAACCCAAGACTCATCAACGATGTTGAAATACACCCTCCCTCCAAGCTCCCACTTCACCGGCCTCTACAAGGAGTCATTTCCACTGAGGGAATTGCCCCGTTGGGGGGCAAACGTGTGGAAATCCTGAGGCGTGCAAAAACACCAGTCTCAGGATGTCAACGCCACGAACTGACCTGACTGCTTCGCGATTCTGCATCATGCCAGAACACCATTCCTGGTACTCCAACACCGCGAATCAACGTAACTGTTGCACCCTGACAATCCTGAATGGCTCCAAACACAACTTCTGGTACGTTAACCATGAGAACCAATGAAACTCGTGCCAAAATTCAGGAATCATTTGCGCGGTGCAAAAACGATAACCAAAGTGTGAAAACAGCCCGCCTTCAATCCGTGAAACTAATGCAAGGCTTTGAGGCGAGAGCCACATTCTGAAAAACACCCACCCCAAATCCGTGAAACTCTTGCAAATGTTTCAACGTAAGTGCGCGGCGCGAAGGCGAGAGCCACATTTTGAAAACGACCCGGCCTCCATCTGTGAAACTGTTGCCGGCTTTCACGCTTCAGGTTCATAGATGGTGAGGAAGCCTCAGGCGAATCGCCCGACCCGCCCTTTCGACCAGCATCGGGATGCGACAGGGAGCAGTCAAAGGAATGAAGGATGAGGAGGAGGAGGAGGAGGAGGAGGAGGAGACGGAGCAGGACGAGGACGAGGACGAGAACGACGACGACGACGAGGACGAGGACGAGGAGGAGTCGGAGGAGGAGGAGGAGATCCTCGTTGTCCTTTCCCTGGTCACGTCTCAGCTCCTCCGTCGTCCCGCCGTGCTGACCTTCCCCCTCTCTTCCCCCTCTTGGAGGCTTACAGAACATGTGTCCCCCCCTCCCCCTGGCGAAGGCCAGGAGGCGGGCCACCGAGGACGCCAGCACCCTAGTGCGGTACCGCCCGCAGCTCGGAGCTCGAAAGGGGAGGGGGCGGACACGCCAGGCCGGGCGCAGCCCAGCGCCTGCGGGAAGAACGAGGAGGCGGCGACGGCGGAGGACGAGGACGAGGAGGGCGCCGCCGCCTGCACGCCCCTTCAGTGGAACCGACGGCGGAGGACGAGGAGGCGGCGACGGCGGAGGACGAGGACGACGAGGGCGACGCCGCCGCCTGCGGCGCAGGCGCCGCCGCCTGCGCCGCCGCCTGCCCACCCAGCTCCGACACCCTGCTCCCTCTCGCCCCCGTCGAGGCTGGCGGACCTTGGGCGCGGAATGACCCCAAATCACGGTCTCTCTCCGTCTCCGGCTCCTCCGTCCCCTGCTCCTTCTCGTCCTCATACGCCTATTCCTGCTCGTCCTCCTTCTACTCGCCCCCGCCATCCGCCTCTTTCCTATCCTCCTCCTCCTCCTCCTCCTCCTCCTCCTCTCCTCCTCCTCCTCCTCCTCCTCCTCCTCCTCCTCCCTCCTCCCCTCCTCCTCCTCCTCCTCCTCTCCTCCTCCTCCTCTCCTCCTCTCCTCCTCATATTCCTGAAGCCATGAGAATCCCGCCGATGCTGCCTCCTCCTCCTCCTCCCCTCCTCCTCCTCCTCCTCCTCCTCCTCCCTCCTCCCCCTCCTCCTCCTCCTCCTCTCCTCCTCCTCCTCCGCCCTCCTCCTCTCCTCTTCATCCTCCTCGGCATGAGTCCGTCAGATTCGCGGACTTCTGGTACAAGGTGCCCCGGACCACGCTCACCATCGACAGCCTCAGCACCGTGCGGGGGCTCATCCTCCTCGCCTCACATGATTGATCCTCCTCCTCCTCCTCCTCCTCCTCCTCCTCCTCCTCCTCCTCCTCCTCCTCCTCTTCCTCATCCTCTCCTCATCCTCCCCCTCATCATCATCATCATAATCATCATCAGCATCATCATGATCATCATCATCATCATCATCATCATCATCATCATCATCATCATCATCATCATCATCATCATCATCATCATCAGCAGCAGCAGCATCAGAATCAGCATCAGCATCAGCATCAGCATCATCAGCATCATCATAATCATCATCTGCAGCAGCATCATCATCAGCATCATCATCATAATCATCATCAGCATCATCAGTATCATCAGCATCATCATCATCACCACCACCATCATCATCATCATCATCATCATCATCACATCATCATCATCATCATCATCATCATCATCATCATCATCATCATCAGCATCGTCAGCATCATCATCATCACCATCATCAGAATCATCGTCATCAGCAGCAGCACCATCAGCATCACCATCAGCATCATCAGCAGCACCAGCAATATCAGCATCACCATTACAATCGTCATCCTCATCACCACCACGATCATCATCATCAACAGCACAAGCATCGTCAGCAGCATTGCCATCATCATGATTAGCATGATCAGCATCGTCATCATCAGCATCATCATCGTCATCATCATCATCAGCAGCATCAGCATTATCATTATCAGCAGCATGATCATCGTCAAATCATAGGCAGTATTAACAGCGCCAGCATCATCATCATCATCATCATCATCATCATCATCATCATCATCATCATCATCACCATCATCAACAGCAGAAGCATGGTCGTTATCATCAGCAGCAGCAGCATCACCATCCCCATCATCATCAATCATTGTCATCGTCATCGTCATCGTCGTCGTCATAATCATCAACATCATCATGATCATCAGCAGCATCATCATCATCAACAGCACTGTCAGCATCATCACCATCATCAGCATCGTCATCATCATCATCATAACCAGCACAATCAGAATCGCCATCATCAACAACAACAGCAGCATCATCATATCATCGTAATCAGCAGCAGCAGCATCAGCAGCACCAAAAATCGCCAGAATGCTGAGAATCATCATCATCATCATCATCATCATCATCATCATCATCATCATCATCATCATCATGATCGTCATCAGCATCATCATCATGCGCATCATCATCAGCATCAGCACCAGCATGATTATGATCATGATCATCAGCATTCTCACCCTCCCCACCACTACCACCATCATCATCATCACCACCATCATCACCACCACCACCACCACCACCACCACCACCACCATCATCATCATCATCATCATCATCATCATCACCATCATACTGCTCCCTCCTCGCGAGAGGCCCTCACCGTTCCCACACTCGCCGAGTCGCCGTGCTCTGCCGTGAGCTGGCCGACGCCTGCCGTGAGCTGGCCCTGCCCGCTCGGCCGCCAGCAGACCCCCCGACTGCCCGAGGCGCCTCCGCCGCCCGGCTGAGCGGGCGCGAGCCCCTGCCGCCCCCAGGATGCTGCACGGCGGGCCCCTGCCGTGCCGACGCGGACGCCGGTCCTCTGCCACCGCGTCGACCGCTCGCTCTTCGGCGCTCCGCGGCCTCCAGAAGCGCAGGTCTCTCCAAGGGTGGCCTGGCTCGGCCGTGCACCGACCTCGAAGGCCCGCACCCGGGCGTCGCCGCCCCGCGTGGGCGCGGCGCGGACCTGCCGCGCACCCAGGATCCAGAGTCGGCTCCCAAACACGATTTTCCAGAGGGAGGAGAAGGAGGAGCAGGAGGAAGACGAGGAGTGGGAGGATTGTTATTCCAAAGACGAGGAGTGGGAGGATCCAGAGTCGGCTCCCAAACACGATTTTCTCACATTACCCCCCACCCGCCCCCCTCGCTGTCTTAGGGAGGCGTAGGCGGCGATGTACCAGGGAGACGTAGGCAGGGGGAGGAGAAGGAGGAGTGGGAGGAGGACGAGGAGTGGGAGGATTGTTAATCCAAAGACTAGCGCAATGTCACAATGTAATGCCAGGCAATCCGTGCAACGAGGGTGCAGCCTTTAATATCCAACGTTTGAACTATGTTGCGAGAGGCCACCAAACAATCCCCTTCGCCGCGAGAAGCCCGTACTGTAATCTGACCTCCCGCAAGCAATGGTTGCTGGCCGCAGGCGCCCACTCCAAACTCCAAGTTGTGTTCGTGCATGGAAGATGCCTTCAGGAGACCAAAACGACAAAATCAACTCATCGAATTTATCAAACTTGATACTCTAAAAGCGGACTAGCCAGATTCGGTTCTTGACGTCCCACATGAAAGCTGCAGTCTTGCATTTGACACGGATCCCATCACGCATCAATTCGAATTCTGCATGGAGGGTCGCGGGATCCGTCCGTGAACTCAACACCTGGATGCATCAGGGTGTCTGCGTATCGGCCCATCGCTATTATTAGAAAAGCACGGGCAGAGGGAGTATGACCACTCAAAGGCAGATTCAGATACGCGGATTGTGCAATGAATATGCTGCGTGCAAATTTTCTTGATAGCGTCAGTGATGTGGTAGTCCCCTAACAGCACATCATCAAGGCGCTAACATCCATGTCCAGGGCCATCGAACTTCGCGAGAATAGCCTGGACAGAGAGCTTCCAATCCCTCTCATGCTTGGGCCCACGGATGCGATCGTACCTCCTTTCCAATTCGTGCGGACTCCGTTCGTGCTTCATAAGAACACACCATCGTGCAAATATACGTACAGCCTCTGAGGGGTGCACAACGCAACAGCAAGATCATCAAATGCGCTGATCGCACGGACGCCCTCGTACTTAGGTATGAGACCATGAAGAGCGATTCCCCAGACCTTGCTATGACCCTCCCAGCTCAACAACGCACTCTTGCATTCTGCTCTCCGTCCACCCACTGGCCAATCGTACTCTGCCATACTCCGTCCACGGAGCACCCCATTCGCGCACAAGCCTGGCACGACGTCCCCAATGGGCTTGCCAGGACTCATGTCTCCCACGAATTGCCGCGCGGCCGCTTCCAATACCCGACCCTGGCGCTTGGAGAAAGTGTTAACAACGCAGCAGCATGGAGTACTTTGTCGCCACGCACGGGCCTGTCACAGATACCAAGCTCCGATGGTGGGACCACGAGACACCGAGACCCAGCACCCAGAGAGCTGGCACTCCTGCTGCACGTGCGAAATACCCATCCGTCGCTCCACCCTCGCCCGCCTCCACCGTGTCGAGCATAGTCAGGCGGCCTCATTGCAGAGTTTCCCGCGCCCTTAGAGCATCTGGGCGAAACAGCCGGTCCGCATCGCTGAATCATCGAGCTGGGCAAGAGGGAGCAAGCCCAGCATGGCCGAACAAGCACCTTGAGCTCAGACTGTCTTGTGCCAAAATTGATCGGTTGAGCCAAAAACGACTAAATTGGCATGGCGAAGGACCCAACCATATGCGGCTACGAGTACCGACAGCATCTCATCATGATCATCATCATCATCATCATCATCATCATCATCATCATCATCATCATCATCATCATCATCATCATCATCATCATCATCATCATCATCATCATCATCATCATCATCATCATCATCATCATCATCATCATCATCATCATCATCATCATCATCATCATCATCATCATCATCATCATCATCATCATCATCATCATCATCATCATCATAATCATCATCATCATCATCATCATCATCATCATCATCATCATCGTCATAATAATAATAATAATGATAATAATAATGATGATAATAATAATAATAATCATCATCATCATCGTCATCATCATCATCATCATCATCAGAATCGTCGTCGTCGCCGCCACCGCCGTCATCATCATCATCATCATCATCATCATCATCATCATAATCATCATCATAATCATCATCTTCAGCATCAGAATCAGCATCAGCATCATCATCAGCATCATCATCAGCAGCATCATCATCAGCATCAGCATCAGCATCAGCGTCAGAAGCAACATCATCACCACCACCAAAAACACCATCATCATCATCAGCATCATCATCATCAGATTCATCACCATCACCATCACCATCATCATCATCATCAGCAGCAGCAGCATCATCAGCATCATCGTCATCATCAGCATCATCACCACCACAATCACTACCACCACCATCACCATCATAATCACCACCACCACCACCATCATCCATCATCAGCATCAGCATCATCATCAGCATCAGCATCAGCATCAGCGTCGTCATCATCATCATCATCATCGTCATCATCACAATCGGCATCATCATCAGCAGCATCATCATCTTTATCATCGTCATCATCAGCAGCATCATCAGCATCGTCGTCATCATCAATCTCATCAGCAGCAGCATCACCATCATCACCATCATCACCATCATCACCATCATCACCATCATCACCATCATCATCAGCAGCATCACCATTATCATCATCATCACCATCAGCATCACCAACAACAACTACATCAACAACAACACCAGGATCAGCATCAACATCCGCAGCATCATCATCATCATCCTCATCATCGTCATCATCAGCAGTAGCATCATCATCATCCTGCACCTGATCTGACTCTTTGGCAACGGCGGTGCAGGGGTTCCCGTCCACCTTTTCCCCGTGGGCTCCAGGTGTCCCTCGTACGTTGGCAGACTCGGCGCCAGGCAGTCTACGGGCTTGGCCTGCCCATCTGGTGCCGCTACATTGTTTTCCTCTCCTCTTGCTGCGAGGTCAACTTGGGTGCTGCTAATGGGTGGAAAACCAC
Organism: Prorocentrum cordatum; assembly: GCA_963575745.1. Lineage (NCBI taxonomy): Eukaryota > Dinophyceae > Prorocentrales > Prorocentraceae > Prorocentrum > Prorocentrum cordatum. The sequence continues at coordinate 87,163 of CAUYUJ010022056.1, read as the reverse complement.
CTTTGCGTCGTTGCAGCGTCGCACACCTGCCTCGTAGTATTATTCTTCTGCTTTAAGGTGGTGTCAGCGTCAGGCTCCCGCTCGCTCTGTCGAGGGCGTGGTTGGGCATCGTGGACATCCGCCGACCCTTCGGCGCGTGTGAGACGCCATCGTCGTCTCCGTTGTCGTCGTCGCCAGTCCCAAGAGAATTGGGGAATTAGCAAAAGAAAAGAAACGTCGCAATTAAATTTATCCCCATTCCCTTTTTCCCTTCCCTGACCGGGGGGGTAGGGCGGGTAGGGGGGGGGAGGGGGGGGTGCACGGGGGAGGATAGGGGGGGTCCCGGATCAGATGACCGCCCCCCAGGAATCCAGGGGGTGGCCCCACCTGTCGACAGGGGGGACAGGGAAGGGTTCCGCCTGTGGGAGGGGGCTGGCCCTGGTCACAGCCCTCGGCCCCGACCCCGGGGTCCCGGGGAGGGGGGTCCCGGGAGGGTCCTCTGGGTCCCAGGGAAGTCCCGCCTTCAGGGTCGGCGGCACTGGCCGTAAGGCCTTCAGACCCAGACCCCCTCGGGCAATGAAAAAATCACGACGGGAGGTTTTTCGCCATTTTCGGCCTCTGGGGGCCCTTACTGGGACTCGGGACCGTCAAAAAACAACTCAGGATGCAAAGCCGGTCCTGGGGAAAGGGTCCAGACCTCTGGGGGTCGACGTCGTAAAATCATGACGTCGGGGGTCTGGGGAATTCGCACTGCGCGTGGAAAGGTGGCCACTCCGCCGTACCCGAACTTGGCAGCATGCCCTCTGCCCTCGGGCCCGACAAGGAATCCCCATCATAACCGGCAGCAGAGACCTGGCGGGCAGCTTGCGCCAAGCATCGCTGACCCCTGTGACCAGTGAGCGCTGGCACATGCATCGACCGAGGGTGCACGCCGATCGCCTCAAGCCGCCGAACAGAAAACTCCCACGAGAGCTGACAGCGATGACACGCTGTGCAAAACATAGTTCAACTCGTGGGCATCGCCCACAGAGCCTCAAGCGCATGCGGCGTGCAACCTGGGCTGGCACGGGAACGGAAACAGCGCTTCAGAGACTTCCCCGAGAGGGCTCATGGCACCGTTCGCTCTTGGGATCACCTAGAACCCCTCCCTAAAGGGCTGTTCGCCCCAACAGCATGCCATCACTCGTACCTCGCTCTTTCCGCCATCATTGTGATAACGCTAATGCCAAACACGACGTGCGAAGCGCAGTCGGCACGCACACACACACACACACACACACACACACACACAACCTCCGTAACCCCTGCACCGTCTCAACACCGCCGCACTACCCCAGCCGCAACGCGTGCGTGCGACCGCTGTCAGTCGACCCGCACCCTGGGCTGCTGCCGGCAGGCCGTGCACGGATGTTTTTACAGCCACGGCCAATGAGCCCAGTCGGGGCAGAGAGTGCCAAACCCATCCAGCACAGAGAAATGGCAAGGGTGTCTCGGGGCAGCGCCAAGCAAAAGAGCCAGCGGTTTCGTCCTCCGCGTCGAGACCGCAAACAGCCTGATCTGGCGGGGGCGCAGGCGATCCCGTTTGGGCCACAGGGGGCTCCAGGAGACCTGATTCCTCTTCGTGCTTGCGGCGACTGTGCGGACAAGAATGTGCGCGGGCGTTCGGAGGAGGAGGAGGAGGAAGAGGAGGAGGACGACGAGGGCCAAGAGGACAAGCGGCCTGCAGTCGAGATGCTGCGCGGGCACTGCAAGTTGGCGCCGGGGCGCCGCCAATACTGAAACAATGGCACAACAGGGCGTGGTGCGCTGGGCACACCAAAATGCCATCGCGGGGGGCGTATAATATTCACAGCCTGTTGTATGCCGAAGACCAGGACAAGCTGAACGCGCTTCACGCAGAGTGCACCCAGTATATACGGGGCATTCCTCACTCGGACTTTTCACGGATGCCGGACGCAAAACTACGGCGACAAGCACGCGAACCCCAATGGAGCCAATTGATATGTTTCCGACAATTTACTTCTGTTTGGCCAAATCGCGAATATGCCAGAGTCGCACCTCTGCCGCGCAACTTTAAACCTGGCACAATCGAGCCAACGGACTCGCGTGGCCGGAGGGGAAGAGGTCAGCCTCGATTGAGCTGGGGCTCGGCGATCTGAGCGCCTCCGTCCCCCCCCCCTTCCCCAGCCCCGCCCTCTCATCTCGCCCACCCCATCCCTGCCCCAACTTTCGGGCGTGAGTGGTTCAAGGATTTTCTTCCCTTCCAACCTCTTTTTCTGCCCCTTTCGGAGAAGGGGTTTCCTCTCCCCAAACATCCTCTGCTTGCACCTGGACGGGAGGTTCCGCGAGGCGACGCCACGTCCAAGACGGACTCGGCGAGAAAGCACAAATCACTAATGTGACTGAGGTTTAGGGCCCATGCTGGCCCCTTTGAGGAGGGGGGCTGTAATTCAACCGCAAGAAGCAATTGCGCGTTTTTTCCTTAATTTTTTGGAATTACTCACTGCGTGGAGCTCCCCATATGTGCATCTCATGTTTTATGTCATGCCGTGGCGAGCGTCTGTTCATGAGCGGTCGACTACAATAGCGCGTCCACGTGGGCGACAGGGCCGACGAAGACGAGTGACCCCTAATGCGAGTGATTGCGTATGAGTCAGAGTGAGCTTTGAGTATGGTTGAATGCGAGCCTCTTCCTCTTCATCCCCCCTCCTCAGCTGCCAGGCCTTCCCCTTGTCAGCCCGTGGTAGCTTTGGAGCTTCCCATATGCGCATATGTTTTAGGATAGTTGGCAGTGGGATATGTAAGACGAGCGTTTAGCCACACAAGGCCTTAAGTGCATGTCATGTCGGAGGGTAGTGCCACGGTGAGCATTTATCTATGATAGATGTTTGCTCCACGAGCGCGTCCATGTGAGCGGCGAGCACACGCGCGCGCAGCGCGGCTGCACCTCCACCGCGTGCATGCATTCATTCACGTGCATATGCCCGCGCATCTTTTTTGTCAAGGCAAAGAATTCCCTCGGCGCCGCGTCGCCCTCTGGTGTGGGCACTGCTTCGCCCAACCCGGGGCCGGCTTACCTTCCGTACACCTCTGCGAATCGTCCCGAAACCCAGCAGACCAAGCGAGTGCACCAACGATCCCCGCACACAACCACCGCCCCCCCCTCGCAGTCACCCCCTATGAGTACATATATATATATATATATATATATACACTAGAACCACGCGCGCGCTTCGCGCGCGCTTAGGTTCTGTCGAGTCACAGACCCAGGAATCGTTGTGAGAAGAAATTGGTGACGCGAAGCGTCGTGGGGGCGTCCTTGGACGTCTGGGGTCTCCTGGGGCCTCTTGAGGGGCCTCCTGGGGGCCTCCTGGCGGCCTCTTGGGGCGGAAGGCTCGAGCTTGCGGTTCGTGGTCCCCCTCTGGGCCCCCTCTTGGGCCCGTCTTGGGGCCCTCTTGGGCCATCTTGGGCGCCTCTTGGGCCGTCTTGGGGCCCTCTTGGGCTGTCCTGGGGCCCTCTTGGAAGCTTCTTGGGCCGTCTTGGGGCGGTCTTGGGCGCCTCTTGGGCCGTCCTGTAACGTCGGAAAGCCCAAAAGACAACTTTGTTGAACATGTACGTTTTACGAAGGGAATGGGCCAATTCTTGCGTCTAGGGGCCCTCTTGGGACGCATGTTGGAGGCTTCTTGGGGCCTCTTGGGGGCGTCCTTGGACGTCTGGGGTCTCCTGGGGCCTCTTGAGGGGCCTCCTGGGGGCCTCCTGGCGGCCTCTTGGGGCGGAAGGCTCGAGCTTGCGGTTCGTGGTCCCCCTCTGGGCCCCCTCTTGGGCCCGTCTTGGGGCCCTCTTGGGCCATCTTGGGCGCCTCTTGGGCCGTCTTGGGGCCCTCTTGGGCTGTCCTGGGGCCCTCTGGGAACTTCTTGGGCCGTCTTGGGGCGGTCTTGGGCGCCTCTTGGGCCGTCCTGTAACGTCGGAAAGCCCAAAAGGCGACTTTGTTGAAAATGTACGTTTTACGAAGGGAATGGGCCAATTCTTGCGTCTAGGGGCCCTCTTGGGACGCATGTTGGAGGCTTCTTGGAGCCTCTTGGGGGCGTCCTTGGACGTCTGGGGTCTCCTGGGGCCTCTTGAGGGGCCTCCTGGGGGCCTCCTGGCGGCCTCTTGGGGCGGAAGGCTCGAGCTTGCGGTTCGTGGTCCCCCTCTGGGCCCCCTCTTGGGCCCGTCTTGGGGCCCTCTTGGGCCATCTTGGGCGCCTCTTGGGCCGTCTTGGGGCCCTCTTGGGCTGTCCTGGGGCCCTCTTGGAAGCTTCTTGGGCCGTCTTGGGGCGGTCTTGGGCGCCTCTTGGGCCGTCCTGTAACGTCGGAAAGCCCAAAAGACAACTTTGTTGAAAATGTACGTTTTACGAAGGGAATGGGCCAATTTTTGCGTCTAGGGGCCCTCTTGGGACGCATGTTGGAGGCTTCTTGGGGCCTCTTGGGGGCGTCCTTGGACGTCTGGAGGCCATCTTCAGCATCTCGGAGCCCTCTTGGAGGCCTCTTGGAAGTTTCTTGGGCCGTCTTGGGCGCTTCTTGGGCCGTCTTGTCTGACTGGGGAGGCCTCCGGCAAGCCCCGACGAGCCTCCGGGCCCCCCGGGGTGCACATTTGCGGTCGAGGTCCCGGCCCCAGGCCCCCGGACCCGGTGCGCCGATATATGTATATATATATATATATATATATATATATATATATATATATATATATATATATATATATATATATCCTGGACTTCGGAACAAACGTTCTGCTCGCGTCAAGGACCTTCGAGCAAAGCGCTCCTCCTCCTCCTCCTCCTCCTCCTGTTCCTCCGCCCCCTCCCTTCTCCTGCTCCTGCTCCTCCTCCTCATCCTCCTGCTCCCCCTCCCCCTCCGCACCCCCATGCCCCTCCTCACGATCACCCGCCTCCTCCTCCTCCTCCTGTTCCTCCTCCTCATCCTCGTTCCTGTCATTTCCCTCGCTCACGCCATCCTCCTCCTCGTCCTCCATCTCTTAGACATCATCCTCTTCATCCTTGTCGTCATCCTTACCTCATCGTCCTGATCCCCTTGCTTCCTCCCCCAGTCCTCCTCCTCCTCCTCCTTCTCCTCTTCCTCCCCCTCTTCCTCCTCAACCCTGGTTCCCCAGGGCGCGTTTCACCACTTTTGGAGGCGCAGCCCCGCCGGCGATGTTGGGCATGAAAACGAGCAAACCGCCTGAGACATCCCCACAAACTGACCGCGAACGAGCCCGTGCAACCACCCCTGGCGGCTCCCCTTAGGGGTGCTGAAACCAGCGCCCCGCCTGAGACATCCTCACAATCTGCTCTCCAAGCGAAGGATGTTGGAGCCCAGAAACAAGCAAACCGCCTGAGACATCCCCACAAAATGGCCGCGAACGAGCCCGTGCAACCACCCCTGGCGGCTCCCCTTAGGGGTGCTGAAACCAGCGCCCCGCCTGAGACATCCTCACAATCTGCTCTCCAAGCGAAGGATGTTGGGCCCAGAAACAAGCAAACCGCCTGAGACATCCCCACAAAATGGCCGCGAACGAGCCCGTGCAAACACCCCTGGCGGCTCCCCTTAGGGGTGCTGAAACCAGCGCCCCGCCTGAGACATCCTCACAATCTGCTCTCCAAGCGAAGGATGTTGAGCCCAGAAACAAGCAAACCGCCTGAGACATCCCCACAAAATGGCCGCGAACGAGCCCGTGCAAACACCCCTGGCGGCCCCCTTAGGGGTGCTGAAACCAGCGCCCCGCCTGAGACATCCTCACAATCTGCTCTCCAAGCGAAGGATGTTGAGCCCAGAAACAAGCAAACCGCCTGAGACATCCCCACAAAATGGCCGCGAACGAGCCCGTGCAAACACCCCTGGCGGCTCCCCTTAGGGGTGCTGAAACCAGCGCCCCGCCTGAGACATCCTCACAATCTGCTCTCCAAGCGAAGGATGTTGAGCCCAGAAACAAGCAAACCGCCTGAGACATCCCCACAAAATGGCCGCGAACGAGCCCGTGCAAACACCCCTGGCGGCTCCCCTTAGGGGTGCTGAAACCAGCGCCCCGCTTGAGACATCCTCCAAATCTGATGTGTGTTGAGTAAGTCTGAGTATGAGTAGGTCTGAGTATGAGTATGCCTGAGTATGAGTAAGTCTGTGTATGAGTAAGTCTGTGTATGAGTAAGTCTGGGTATGAGTAGGTCTGTGTACGAGAAAGTCTGTGTATGTGTACGTCTGGGTATGAGTAAGTCTGAGTATGAGTAATACTGTGTATGAGTAAGTCTGGGTATGAGTAAGTCTGTGTATAAGTACGTCTGGGTGTGAGTAAGTCTGTGTATGAGTAAGTCTGTGTATGAGTATGCCTGAGTGTGAGTAAGTCTGAGTATGAGTAGGTCTGAGTATGAGTAAGTCTGAGTATGAGTAAGTCTGTGTATGAGTAAGTCTGAGTATGAGCAAGTCTGAGTATGAGTAAGTCCGACAGGAGGGGAGGAGGAAAGAGGAGGAGGGAGAAGGAGAGGGAGTAGGAGGCGTCCAAGTAAAAACAAGAACCCCATCTTAGGATATGGGGATTATAAAAAACGGCCGTCGGACATACTTACGCAGGACGAAAGATTTTCCTCTTGGGGTGAAAGAAGGCCATGAGGACTTCATGAGGACTTCACGAGACAATGTCGGCGCCGCCGAACGGACGGCGACCGGACGAGCTCTTTGCAGCAACCGGGGGGGGATGTATGCATGTATGCACGAAAAAATACGATGACAATGATAAGTGGCGTGCTGGAAACAGTCTGATAGCGCTGAACTCTTTCGAAGTTTGCTGGATACAGACTGAGAGCACTCTGGGGGAAGCCGCGGAACACAATGGGCGACCCACTGACAAGCAGCAAAATGAGCTGAACTGAACTCACAGTGAGCTGGCCTCGTCGCTCCGCGCGCGCGAGATCTGACGCCGCCACTCCTGCACCACGCTCTCCCACGCGCTTTGCTTTGTTTCCTGAACTAGCTCCCAGGAGTAATACTAGTAGTGAACTCACGAGAATAAGAATAATAGTTGATATGTTTTGTGTATTTGGGAATGCTTGTCAGAAATGTTGTGGTGGTAGTAGTAGTAGTAGTAGTAGCAGCAGCAGTAGTAGTAGCAGTAGTAGTAGTAGTAGTAGTAGTAGTGGTAGTAGTGGTAGTAGTGGTAGTGGTGGTAGTAGTAGTACTACTACTACTACTACTACTACTACTAGTAGGAGTAGTAGTAGTAGTAGTAGTAAAAACAAGTCGTCGTCGTCATAGTCGTACTCGTAGTCGTAGTCGTAGTATTAATAATAGTAGTAGGAGCCGTAATAGTAGTAGTAGTAGTACTACTACTACTACTACTACTACTACTACTACTACTACTACTAGGACTAGTAGTAGTAGTGGTAGTAGACGTAGTAGAAGTAGTAGACGTAGTAGTAGTAGTCGTCGTAGTAGTAGTCGTCATACGAATAGTACAAGTAAGTTGTAGTACTAGTAGTGGTAGTAGTAAGAGTGGCCGTAGTCGTAGTAGTCGTAGTAGTGATAGTAATGGTAGTAATAGTAATAGTAGTAATAATAGTGGTAATAGTAGTAGTAGTTGTTGTTGTAGTAGTGATAAGAGTAGCAGTAGCAATCCTCGTAGTAGTAGTAGTAGAAGCAGAAGTAGCAACAATCGTAAAAGTAGTTGTAGCAGTAGTTGCTGTAGTACGTGCGAATAGTAGCAACAACAGTAGCAGTCAGAATCGTAACTAGTAGTAGTCGTAGCAACACTAGTCGTAGGAGCGGGAGGAGTAGTAGTAGCAGTCGTGGTAGCAGTAGTCGTAGTAGTCGTGATAGTAGTAGTAGTAGTAAAAGTATGAGTCGCAGCAGGAGTTGTAGTAGTAGTAGTAGTCGTCGTCGTCGTCGTAGTAGTAGTAGCCGTCGTAGTAGTAGGAGTCGTCGTAGTAGTAGTAGTAGTGATAGTAGTAGTAGTAGTAGCAGTAGCAGTAATAATAATAGTAGTAGTAGTAATCGTAGTGGTTATCGTTGTAGTAGTAGTAGTAGCAGTAGTAGTAGTAGTAGCAGTAGTAGTAGCAAGAGTAGTAGTAGTAGTAGTAGTCGTCGTAGTCGTAGTCGTAGTCGTAGTCGTAGTCGTAGTCGTAGTCGTAGTAGTAGTAGTAGTAGTAGTAGTAGCAGTAGTAGTAGTAGCAGTAGTAGTAGTAATCGTAGTGTAGTAGTAGTAGTAGTAGCAGCAGTAGTAGAAGTAGTAGTAGTAGTAGCAGTCGTCGTCGTACTAGTAGTCGTGCTAGTAGTCGTAGAAGTAGTAGTAGTAGTAGTAGTAGTAGTAGTAGTAGTAGTAGTAGCAGTAGTAGTAGTAGTAGTAGTAGTAGTAGTAGTCGTAGTAGTAGTAGTAGTAGTAGTAGTAGTAGTAGTAGTAGTAGTAGTAGTAGTAGTAGTAGTAGTAGTAGTAGTAGTAGTAGTAGTAGTAGTAGTAGTAGTAGTAGTAGTAGTAGTAGTAGTAGTAGTAGTAGTAGTAGTAGTAGTGGTAGTGGTAGTGATTACGAGCAGTACAAATGACTCTGCGACGTATCCAACCCATTTGCATCGAGTGGGAAGAAACAAACGTAGGGCGATGTTGGCAGGAACAACGTCAGTGCAGGCGCGGCGATGGGTTGTGCAAGCTACATGGGGTGCGCGCACGTTGCACGACTCAAAGGACAGCGATCGACAAGACGAGGATTGGGGCCCCAGGCTTGAACAAGAACGGGAGCGGGAACGACGGGCAGGAGAATGACGGAATTGTGGGGGCGGGGAGCCACCGCGGCAGCAGCAGCATGGAGAAGGTGACAGGGGGAATAGGGTGACGATGAAAGTGGCGGGAGGAAACAGAAGAGTACCGCTGTTTCCAGAAGCTGGCTAAACATGCAGCGCTGGCCTATGCTGGCCCCCCTAACAGCCCTCGAAGGTGGCGACAGTTTGGCAGATCGCAGCCCCCCAGGGACGCGAGGTCTCATCTGAACCTGCGGCGTACCCACACTGCTGGCCCCCCCCAGCAGCCCTCGAAAGTGGCGACAGTTGGGCAGATCACTGCCCCCCCCCCCGGATGGCGAGGTGTAATCTGAATATGCGGCGAGTACCCACTACGCTGCCCCCCCCAGCAGCCCTCGAACGTGGCTACAGTTTCGCAGATCGCAGACCCCCAGGGATGGCGAGGTCAAATCTGAATCTGCAGCGAGTACCCACCATGCTGGCCCCACAACAGCCCTCGAAAGTGGCGACGGCTTCACAGATGGCAGCCCCCCAGGACGGCGAGGTCTAATATGAGCCTGCGGCGAGTACCCACTATGATGGTCCCCCCAGCAGCCCTCGAAAGTGGCGACGGTTTTGCAGATCGCAGCGCCCCAGGGGTCTGCGGCGAGTGCCCACTACGCTGGCCCCCCAGCAGCCCTCGAAAGCGGCGACCGTTTCACAGATCGCAGCCCCCCCAGGGATGGCGATGTCTAATCTGAATTTGCGGCGGGTACCCACCATGCTGGTCTCCCTAGCAGCCCTCGAAAGTGGCGGCCGTTTCAATCGCAGCCCCCCAGGGATGGCGATGTCTAATCTGAATTTGCGGCGAGTGCCAATTATGCTGCCCCGCCAGCAGCCCTCGCAAGTGGCGACCGTTTCACAGATCGCCGCCCAGGGATGACGAGATCTAATCTGAGTCTGCGGCGAGTACCCACTGTGTTGCCCCCCCAGCAGCCCTCGAAAGTGGCGACAGTTTGGCAGATCGCAGCCCCCCAGGGATGGCGAGGTCTCATCTGAACCTGCGGCGAGTATCCACTATCACTATGTTGCCCCCCCCCCAGCAGCCCTCGAAAGTGGCGACAGTTTGGCAGATCGCTGCCCCCCCCCCCCAGGATGGCGAGGTCTAATCTGAATTTGCGGCGGGTACCCACCATGCTGGCCCCACAGCGGCCCCTAGATGGCGAGGTCTCATCTGAGTCTGCGGCGGGTACCCACCATGCTGGTCCCCCAAGCAGCCCTCGAAAGTGGCGACAATTTGGCAGATCGCAGCCCCTGCCCCCCCCCCCCCCCCCGGATGGCGACGTCTAATCTGAATCTGCGGCGAGTACTCACTATACTGGCCCCCCAGCAGCCGTCGAAAGTGGCGACAGTTTCGCAGATCGCAGCCCCCCCGCGATGGCGAGGTCAAATCTGAGTCTGCGGCGGGTGCCCACCATGCTGGTCTCCCTAGCAGCCCTCGAAAGTGGCGGCCGTTTGGCAGATCGCTGCCCCCAAGAGATGGCGAGGTCTCATCTGAATCCGCGGCGGGTGCCCACTATGCTTACCCCCCCAGCAGCCCTCGAAAGTGGCGACAGTTTCACAGATCGCAGCCCCCCACGGACGGCGAGGTCTAATCTGAATCCGCGGCGGGTGCTTACCATGCTGGCTCCCCCAGCAGCCCTCAAAAGTGGCGACCTCCTCCTCCTCCTCCTCCCCTCCTCCTCCTCCTCCTCCTCCTCCTCCTCCTCCTCCTCCTCCTCCTCCTCCTCCTCCTCCTCCTCCTCCTCCTCCCTCCTCCTCCTCCTCCTCCTCCTCCTCCTCCTCCTCCTCCTCCCTGTCCTCCTCGACCCTGTCCTTCTCCTCCTCCTCCTCCTCCTCCTCCTCCTCCTCCTCCTCCTCCTCCTCCTCCTCCTCCTCCTCCTCCTCCGCCCCAGGGTGCCAGGATAACGCTTCCGGGTGCTGGATGCGTCATCGTCACACGGGGGGGGGAGGGCCTCAGCTGCTCCCGCCGGTCATTACCTCCATCTCTTTGATCGGTCTCCTCCAGGAGTGCCCCCAGCGCTCCCGGGAGTGCCCCGAGAGGGTCCCGAGAGGCGCCAAGGAGTGGCAGCGAGAGGCCCAGAAAGAGATCCCCGGAGAGGCCTCCGAGATCCCAAGACAATTCCGAAACCCGAGGCGCCCAAGACGCTCTCAGAGGCCTCCAGGACCGCCGCGAGGCCTCCAAGACGCTCCGAAAGGACCCCAAGAGGACTCCAAGAGGCTCCACCGGCCCTCTGGCCAAACCAAGCCAAAAGACCATGGTGAGTGGATTCTGGACCGTTCTGGACCGTCGCCAGGCCTGGGAGACGCCTCCCCCAGCCCCCCCCCCTTGTGGAGATTCTGGTGAGAGGAAGCCTTTGAACAAGATTCAAGCCCTCTAGAGAAACGCTATTAGGGAAAAAATGAAGCTTCAAAAATTAAGGAATTCAGAGTGACATGTGTTTCAATATGCTTGGCCGACTGGGAATATCTTGGAAACCGCTATGGTGCCTCTTGGGCCTGTCGGAAGCGTCTTGGGAGCAATTTCCGAGCAATTATGATGCCTGGAAAACCATAGTGAGGGAAAGTTGCGCGTGGGTCAAAATCATTGATTTTCTTTAGGTGTTCGAAGGATGCTTGCTGATGAAAGGCTCTTGGGAGCCTCTTGGTGGCCTCTTGGAGGTATCTTGGGCCGCTTCGGGGCGTCCTGTGGCCTCTTCGCACCTGTAGGGGCTTCGCCGGGATCTTTGGAGCGCATGCTTGGGTACAACCTACTGAGCTAACGCAGGCGGACGTCACCTAAAATGCAGCCTGGCAGGCTGGCGCGCATGGGCGCGAGGGGCATGCCGATTGAAACACTGAAGCATATCCGCAGCTGAACTATTCAAAATGGCGGCAACGAACATTTGGGAGGAAGCAGGAGGAGGGAGATAAAATGATAGGGATGAGGAAGACGCACCATTTATCGAATAGAGAATGCTGACTGCCAGCAAACGAAACTCAGCTGCAAACCGGCCCAGCCACCTTACACGCCTGCGCGCAGATGACACACGGAAGAAAGGGTGGCACAATATACAGATGAGAGGAGGATGGGGAGAAAGAACGCTCAGCTCCTGAACGCGGACGAACCAGTGATCTGACCGCAAGTGGAAGTTGCAACCATTCGCGGCAGCCTCACGAGCATGGGCGCGAGGGGCATACCAATTGACGCTGAATTAAAACAAAGTGAAGCACGACTTCTGCTAAAATGCATGACATCAGTTGCGACGCCATCCTCGCGGAAAACAAGCGTTCTAGCAGTGAGTGCAAGAACAGGTCGATTGCGAAGCGGTATCCGCTTAGCACCTGCACACGATGGCGGGCATCTTGGAAGCGTTTTGGAGGCCTCTTGCAGGCGGCATGGGGCCTCTTGGGGTCTCCGGGAAGCGACTTCCCTCGTGGACCGCAGCACAGACAGGCTGGGGGATAAGACCCACGCAGCAGCCTCAAAGCGGTGGCTTAAGTGACAACCAGATGCCACTGAAAATTGTGCCATCTGGCGCGAACTACGCAAAGAAGTAGCAGAGGCCCGCACAACAGACAGCCACTGACAGCAGTACGACTGGCGCGCGCCTGGCTCGAAAAATTCAGAACCTGCTGCTTCTTCTTCCGCTTCCGCCCCCCCCCGCTCGCCCGCGACGCGACGAACGACCCCTCCCGATCCCTCGAGAAAGAGACCGCTCTACCTGGAGCTCTGCCATGTGGATAGGGCAGGTCTCAATCGGCGGCGAGCGAGGGGGGGCAAGTGAGAAGGAGAAGGCCTTCTCAGAAGGCTCGGAAGCCCCCCGGCCGTCTGAGAAGTCTCCTGAGCCTCCCCCGAAGACACAGAAGACACTTCTCGGAAGGCACGAGGGCTTCTGAGCAATGCCGCCCTCTCAGCAGGCGCTCTCTAGGGGAGCGAAGAATGCTATAAGCATGAAAACTCGGAGGCCCGCGCGGACTTCTCGGATCGGCGCGGGAGGGGGGCATGGGCGGCGCCGGAGGCGCCGCCAGGGGGGGTTTCCGCGCGGACCTCCGAGTTCTTACGTTTGTGTCATTGTTCGTTCCCTTGTTCTCCTTCTCACTTTCCCCCCTCGCTCGCCGCCGACTCGAGCATGCGAGCGAGCAGAGCTCGCGCTCCGGCTCCTGGAAGAATGTGAAAAAATTGAGGGCGTCACCTGGGCCTGAGCCTCTCACCCAGGGCCATGCAAGCCCGAGGTATCCAAACAAAAAAAACACGCTGCCGATGTGGCGCTCCGAGCCGCCAAAGTCGCCAGCCCAGACCACGATCCCGAGAGAAGCGTGAACTGCCCTGTCTGGCCCATCCCCCCTCCTCTTACCCTTCGTCGTTCTCCTCTTGGCACCTGCACAACATTCTCCTATCCCCCTCCACACCCCTTCATCTCTCCTCATCACTCCGCCCCCTCCGCCCCCTTACCCCGCGCCCCCGTTCCTCACTCTACCTCATCTTCCTCCCACTCACACGTTCCGTCATTTCCATCCCCCGTCCTCCTCCTCACCCTCATCATCGCACCTCTGCGTCTCCCTCTCTCCCTCTCTCTCTCTCTCTCTCTCTCGCTCTCTATGCCTCTCTCTCTCTTTCTCTCTCCTTCGCTCCCTCTCTCCCCCGTTGCCCTCCCCGGTCCCGCCCTTTTTACGGCGCAGCCCCCTCCCCCCCGAACCATTGTCTGTCCACCCTCGACCTCCTCCCCCCCTCTGCACCTCCCCCCTCCCTGCGCCCCCTGCGGGGCGTCCCGCAGGTCCATATGGCCCGTCTCGGCCCGCGGCCGCTGGTGGCACGCGACTCCCCGCGGCCTCCGCCTCCTCGTGGTCTCCGTGCCCCGTGGCCCCCCTGGCGGGGGGCACCCCCCGGGGCACCCGGCGGGGGGGCCTCCCGGGGCACCCCCTGGGAGCAGCGCAGTGCACCCCCAGGGCTTCCAGAGATGCCCTCCCGAGGGCCTCCCAGAGGGCCTCACGTGGGCCTCACAGTTAGCATCCCAGTGACCCCTCCCTCGTGCGTCCCAGCGGCGTTCCGACGGATGGGCCTCCGAGAGGTTCCCAAGGGCCTCCGCGGAGCTCGCGCCAACCCGAAGCCCAGCTTCGGCGGCGAGCGAGGGGGGGAATGACAACGAGAAGGCCTTCTCAGAAGGCGGCGGGACTTCTCAGAAGCCCTCGTGCCTTCTGAGATTGTTTTGCGTCTCTGGGGAAGGCTTAGAAAACTTCTCTGAGTGCCAGGGGACTTCCGAGCCTTCTGAGAAGGCCCGCCCCTTCTCAGTTCCCCCCTCGCTCGCCGCCGGCAAATGGTTATCGCCCGCCTCGCGTGAACGCTCCACGCGAGACGGTCGATAGCCATTCGGTTGTCAAAGGTTGCCGCGAGCGTAGCGGCAACCCGCTCCAGGACGACCCAAGAGACGCCGGGTGCCAGAAGGTAACCGCAGTGATGCTCGCTGGAGCTCTGACAAGCGCGCGGCTCCAGTGAAAAGGTGACCCAGAAATCCTTTCAACGTCTAGTGTTGAGGCACGAACATCGCGGATCGAATGAATACCAAGTACCAGCAACACCGCTCCTGTTGCGAATGTAGAAGCAATGCAACTCATTTCCACGAAAACCGGATGTGTGGCCAATGCAACGCAAAGCATTGCAAGCAAAAGTGAGGAAAGCATGCGCTAGAAAATGCCCTGCTGTATAGATCAAGGCAGAGCACAGCAATGCGGACCAAGAACATACAAATGCACATGCGACGCAAGCAGAGGAGCACAGCAATACAGTGCCATGCGGCTCAAACAACGCAAGGGAGCGAACGAACCTAGCAAGCTCTGGGAACTCAGAGATCTCAGAAGATAAGCGCCCCAAGAAGATCCGAAAAGCGTCTCACGGGGACCTAGGAGAAGCCCTGACTGCACCCGAATTAAATCCCAAGAGTGCCGTGAGAGAAGCTCCAGGGGGGGCTCAACAGATAGCTCAAGGAGACCGCGAAACGGAGAACAGGAGTGCCCTGAGAGTCGTCGCTAGAGCTTCCGAAGATGGCACCAAAGCGCCTCAAGAAAGCCTCCGAATGGCCCCGCAGGTGCCGAAGAGCTCCCGGAAGGGCCCGAAGTGAAGGCCCCAGAAGGCCCTGAGAAGACGTCTGAAGAAGGCCGAAGAGGTTCCTGGAAGAGGCTCAAAAGTTGCGTCAAGATGGTGCCAAGATGTGCTCCAGAAAGGCTTGAAGAGGTACCCAGAAGAGCGTCAAGATGGCCCCAAGAAAATTCCCCGGAGGCCCTCAGAGGACTCGAACGAAGCACCATGTGGTGGAGCAACATGTACGCAATATTGAGTCAAAGCGAGCTCGCAGGGAGGGCGAAGGAGATCCCAAGAGTGGCCCATTAGAGTTCCAAGAGGGCCAAACACAGAACGCATAAGGGGGCACAAGAGAAGCCCCAAGATGGCCCAACGAGGTTCCAAGAGGGGGCGCTGGAAGGCTCCTACGAGGGCCCGAGGGAATTCCAAGAAGACGCAGAAGGGCTGAAAACGGCGCTCCACGAGGGCTCCCGGAGGTGCTTGGGGAAGGCCGCAAGAGGCGGTGCGAGGAGGCAAGGAGAACTCCCAAGCGCGACCTCAACAAAGCCTCCAGAGGCCCCAGGGTCAGTCGTGACTGGCGGACGAAATTCCCACCCACCGACCCTCAGCCGGGGGCTCTTTGTCCAACTGGGGTCTCGGAACTGCCAGTGTACTGTCTTGGGGCGTATCGGAGGTCTGTTGGACGCCTCTGGGACGGTGTTGAGGGCATGTTGGAACCCGTATTCTTCGAGGTTCCCCAAAACCGTTGCTGGCCTCGTATCGGGAACTTTTTCCGCCTCTGCCGTCGTCCTCCTCCTCCTCCTCCTCCTCCTCCTCCTCCTCCTCCTCCTCCTACTCCTCCTCCTCGTTGCCCTCTCGGGGCCCTCTTGGGGGTCTCTTTTGCCGTCCTGAACTCTTTGGGGCCCTCTTGTGCAGTCTTGGGGCGCTCTTCGGGTCCTTTAGTGGCGGCTTGGGGCTATCTGGGAAACTCCTGGGGATGTCTTGGGCCCAAAGAGGCCCAGGAATGCGGGAACGCGACAACCGTTCAAATTCAAACTATTCAACGCCTCCTTGGGCATCATGGGGCCTCTTCGGCGCCTCCTGGGGGCTTCCCAGGAGCCTCCTGGGGCCTCTTTGTGGCTTCTTGGGAGCCTCTTGGGGGGCCTCTTGTGGGCCTCTTGGGGGCAGCTTGGGGCATCTTGGGGGCCAAGGTGGCCCAAGTACGGCCCGCATGACGCCGATGACGGCCCAGGAGGGCCCCATGAGGCCCAGTAGAAGCTCCAAGACGGCTCCCCCCAAAAAAACACGAGACCGCCCCCCTTCCCAGTCACGCTTCCTTGTAAGCACCGCCCCCTGCGAACAGTGCTTGGGCGCGCCGGAAGTGACGTGCTGAGCGGCAGCGTTTTCTGCGGAGTCCACTTCCGGAAGTGACGTGCTGAGCGGCAGCGTTTTCTGCGGAGGCGATAATGCAACGTACCCTATGTATCCAAATGTTGCATAATGGCCACATATTGTATTGCGTTACATCATTATGTCTCCCCCCTAACCCCCCCCAGGGGCTACGCCACATCTGTCGACCCAAAATGGAGACCCCAATTTGGGGCTCAAAAACGTACCAAAACCTATGTAAAATCGATGATTAGGGACTTTGGGCCTCTGGGAGGCCCAATAGGGCGTCAAGACGGCTCCATATGGCTTCAAGACGGGCCAAGACGGCTCCAAGACGGTGCATGCTGCATGATGGCCCCAAAAGGGCCCAAGAAACTCCTAAGACGTCCCAAGAGGGCCCCAAAACAACCCCCAAGCGTGCCTCCAGAGGCCAAAATGATGTATTTCCCTATAGTTTGAACGATTTTCCTTTTCTCGCCTTTCTCGACTCTCAGAACCCCACGGCCGCCCAGGCAGCCGCCAAAATTGCCCCACAAAGGCCCAAGAAGCCCCCAAGAGGGCCCCCAAACGGCAGGAGGGCCCCAAGACGGCCCAAAGAGGCCCCCAAGACGGTCCAAAAAGCCCCTCAGACGGCCCAAGAGGACCCCAAGGGAACCCCAAGGCGGCCGCGAGAGGCCCCCAAGACGGCCTCCGAAGGGGCGGAACGGCGCAAAAGCGCCCCAAGACGGCCCAAGACGGCCCCAAGAGGCCCCGAGAGGCCCCCAAGGGGCTCCAAACAAACCCCAAGAGGCCTCCAAGAAGTCCCCAAGAAGCCACCAAGAGGCCTCAAAGAAGCCCCCACAAGGCCACACAACGACTGGAATGTAATGTTATTTTTCTCCCCCTGGTCGAACTGCGGCGCAGCGCCAGCCAGGTGAAGGTGGTCACGGCGGCGCCCATGATTAGGGCCGGCGCCGGAAGGGAAGATGGGGAGGGAGTATGAAAAGGAGGGGGGGGGGAGAAGCCCCAAAGAAGCCCCCAAGAGGCCCAAAGAAGCTCCCAAGAGGCCTCCAGGAGGCCCCCAGGAGGCTCCCAAGAGGCCCCGCGACGACATGACTGTACGTGCTCCGGACATGCACCCCGCGAAGCGAGAGGAATCCACGTCCGGAGGTGACGTGTTGCCGGAGGCAGGTCCGCGGATGCTGAACTGCAACGCTCTGGCGAACGCCTTGATGCAACGTATCCAATGTGTCCAACGATTGTACAATTACTACCCATGGCATCGCATTGCAATAGTCACGCCCGTCGACCCAGGCACAAAAACCGATGAAGAATCGAGGATGTGGGCCTGTTTGGCCTTCGGCCTTCTCGGGGGTCCAACATCGGAGCTGGATAGAACCCCCTTTAGTAAAACACCCTTTAGTGACATGTACCGGGGGCCGCCGCTCCGAGCGCCGCCTTGCACCCCGTGCTCGTAGCTGAGACACTCGCCCAAGCGATCTCGATTGGGTAATCGCGAATCGGCGTTTGAATCGGATGGGTCCTCGCGACGCCAGCAGTATGCTGCCCAGAGTCTGCTTTCCTAGAAACGAAACGAAGCGCCCATCAGTGGCCACAACTTGGAGATGTGGGATCGCCCATAACGGCCGCCGCGTGCAACAATGCCCCATACCCTCCAGTCGTTAGCTCGCGGCGAGCGCAATCCTCGCGAAACCAGCGATACGCCCTCAACTGTTAAGACGTTGCATACAGGTGTGCGCAACCGCGCTACATGCGAGGAGGACGGCAACGACGACGACGACTCCCACGAAAGCGATAGTAGCGAAAATGACACCGATGGCGCTGTTCGCGCAGCTGGGTGGCTGAAAAGCCACGCGCTGACAGGGGAAATTTCTGTAGGGCCGTCTGGGCCGGTTTTCACGCGGCGCGCACCCCTCCTTCAGTCATCCCTCCCTCCAAGCATCCCTCATTCCATGCATCTCTCCCTCTCAGCACCCCCCATTCGCGCATGCCTCCCTCCATTCATCCGTCCCTCCATTCGCCCATCCCTCCACGCATCCCCCGCTCCCTCCACGCATCCCTCACTCCGCGCATCCCTCCCTCCATGCCCCCTTCCCTCAACGAACCCCTCCCTCAACGCATCCCTCCCTCCACGCACTCCTCCCTCCATGCATCCCTCCCCCATGCCTTCCCCCGCGCCTCCCTTCCTCGAGCCCGCGGTAACTCCCTCCCCCCTTCCCTCCATGCATCCAGGGAGGGAAGAGAACCCTAGGGCGCGGTCGAATGCTTCAGGCCGGCCTCGAGCTGCGGGCTGCGCGACCCCCATCCTCCACGATGGGGTCGTGAGCGTCAGGACGGGGTCGAGAGCTCCACGACGATGACGACGATCGATAGTCGACGACGAGCGACGATCGCCGAACATATGGTGCGCACGCGAAATGGAAGCCATCGCCTCAAGATGCGCCCACGGATTGCCCACGCCGCTTGGTCGCACCGGACAGCTTAGCCAAACTCAGGCCCGCCGACTGGCCACATAGGCGTAGCCAGAGAGGCAGGGGGCGGTGGCGGGTCGCCACAAGCGTCTTCGATGATGCGAAAGCCACGGGCGCTCCGAGGCGAGCAGTGGCGGGGCACTGACACCCCACGGCCGACGGAGGGAGAGAAACAGAACTGATACCTGCTCTCACACGACTGCGACGCAGAATGACGGAACGCATCACGTTGCAGCGCAAAATAAAAGTGATCCCCCTCCCTCCTCCCTCCTCCTACCTCATCCTGCCTCCCTCCTCCCACCACGCGTGCCCCCCTTTGCCTCCTTTTACCTCCTCCTACCTCCTCCTACCTATCCCTCCTCCTCCCTCTTTGCATCCCTCCCTCCCTCCATGCATCCCCCCTCCCACCATGCCTACCTCCATGCATCACTCCCTTCCTCAACGCATCCCTCCCGCACTGGAGGTTTCGAGCGTCGCGGGCAAAGAGGACTAGGAGCACGAGGGTGGAGGGACGAGAAGCACGAGAAAAGGAGGCGTGGAGAGAGGACGAGGAGCACCATATTGCCTGAGACACCATAGCTTGCACCATATGGCCTCGGACAACACATAACGATGGATGAGGGCCAATCCGATCCCATCCGCGAACATAGAATCAAGCAATGGGCCCCGCGGCGTCCTCGACGCATCCCCCACCTCACAAGGCCACCGTCAAGCCGGCGCCGCACGCACAACGGGCAACGCATATTCACGTCGAGGTTCGCGTCGAGGTCGCCGCGGCTGGACGCGGCTCGAGAAACTGGTGCACTTTGGACCCCCAGAAGGGGTCCCAGGACCGCTTTGAACGGATCTGGCGCCTGGTGGTGCCCCATGCATCCCTCCCTCCCTCCACGGGAAGGTCGGGGCATGCGCTGGGAGCTCCGCCAATGCCCAAGCAGAGAGCGGCCACATCCAGAGCACCAGTGCCCCGCGACCCATCGGGCACTGAGCATGAGAGGGACAACGCCGGAAGGCACCGCTACGAGGGCAGGGGTGCCGTGGTGGAAGACGGTCAACAAGAACATGGATCAGGAGGAGGAGGAGGAGGACTGCAACGACGACTACAGGAAGGAACGCGACGAGGGAGGAGCAGGAGGGCGGGGACGGCGCGCGAAGATATAGCGAGGAACGAGTCGGAAAGGAAGGCGGTGAGGGTGCATAATCTCGATGCGATGTCGATCGCAACGCTCTTCCCCGCGGCAGCGGTTGCGGCGCCCCCTGCAACCGTGCAGCTCGCAAGGCCGTGCTTTCAAGACCTCGCCACTGGCTGGGCGCGCGCACCCCGAATATATGCGCCCAGCACCTGCCTGATCACAGGCTGCATGGGGCGCTTGCCACCGCAAGCATAAGGATATGAAATCAGAGGAGCAGCACGCATGGCACTCGAGCACTACAGCGAGTTATTTCCAGGTGTGTCGGTGCCGCATGTGCTTTTTCATGCCGAAGGCGTGGTGGGTGCGACGCATGTGTAATATGCGCGGCATGAGATCCGCATGCGAAAACGACTTACTTACTGAAATGTGTCCTTGACTTGTGAGTATGTGTGACTGCCGCTCCCCTGTACCTAGAGCAGTGAAAGCAAGTGCCCGGCTCCCTCGAATTCAAATGGGCACTCGACCTCATTGACACGGCCCTCCTCCTTCCACGCCTTCAGCACAAGATAGAGCATCGCACCATAGTCATCCAGAGCACTGGCTGGGCCATACGACTTGCTGAGCGCGCCCACCAGATGAGGCGACTTCATCCTCCACCTGTTCTCCTTCAAATCCTTGCTGAACGTGCAACCTGGAGGCAACAGGGCTTGCCCCTCCTCCTTGGAGAGCCCCGTCGCAGGCACTGGCGTAAACTTCCTCTTCCTTCCCCCCGCTGGGCCTGCCGTGGCCGGAGCGGGAGGCGGCGGGAAGGCTGGAATCATCGCTGTTGCTGCGGCCATGTTCTTTTTCTGTTTGACCTCCGCCCTCGCTCTCGCTGCCTTCAGCTCCTCGCACTGCTGCTTAATGTCCCTATCGTCCATCAGTTCCTCCTCCACGTCCTCCTCAAACTCGGGGCCGAGAACCTCGGAGACCTGAGAGCGTAGTCGAGCTGGTAGATCATCAGTCTCGTGTCGGCGCAGCAGAGCCTCCTTCAAGACTCCTTGTGTGGCTTTTTCCTGTAGCACGTGCGCCACCAACGCGTGCAGAAGAGGTACCTCGGCGCGCGGTTTCGGTCTGGTGGCCACGTCTAGGTAGTCGAACAAACGCAACATGTGGGCCACAGTCATACCCTTGAAGCCCCGCCTGGCGGCATACGTCAACAGGTGCCCGGACTCCTTCGCAAACATCGGGCACATGGCCGCAGGCACCCCGCCATCCAAATCGGCAGGCTTCAGCTTCGCAGCGACCGAGCTCGCCTGGCGGGCAATCCGGGAAGGGTTCTTCATATCATGGTTCGCCCGACCGCTGGGATTTCACAGGACATGCGTTTCCCGCCCTTCCCACAAAGTTTGGCGCCGAGCAAACAAACTCAAATCATGCGCACGCGCCGAACTGGAAAGCGACAGACATGCCCTGACAATGTTCCCCCCCTGATGCCAAAACAAACCGATACACGCGATGTCAGCTCCAGTCGGGCTGGCAATTTGCACGTGATCCGAAGGACCTTCCACTTGCTTGGGTCCACGATTCGACCAAACATGCAGGACTCCTTCGCCACTGGGGCGAATTCCAACCACATCGCCTGAGTAATCTTAGTGCGGTAAGCGACAAAACCAAATGGAGTGGATGCAAGTGCCAGCTTTGCCTGGCCACTGCCCTCCTCTATGATCAAAGAACCGGGCTGGACGAGGAGGTTCAGGAAACCTAGGTCGCACCCGCGCCAGTCGCCATCGGTGGACAACATCAGTTGCCAGGCCACGGCGCCAAGCCTGATGGACCTTGGGCCCACATTCGGCCAATCGGGTTCCTTCGAGGTGAAAGCGTCCTCGTCCGCCTGGGACAACGAGAAATCTGCGTCGCAGTCCAACAAGAAGGATCCCGTGGGCACGTTGCCGGCACTGGCCGCGCGCGCAGCGCCAGTTATGGGTACTGGACTGCGCTCGAAGTCCTCCAACAGATGGCTTCCAAGCGATAGAGAGTGGTACAGCGTGCACGGGTCGATCCTCTTGCTGGTGTTTTTTGATGCCACCTCTCGGCCCTTCTTCGCCATGAGCTCGTTCAAGAGAGATGAGAGGAAAGAGGCAAGCATACCGTGCAACCATTCCCTGAGATCGTCGGGTACCCACTTGAAACCAGTCTCGGCCAGGCGAACAAAGGCCTCCCTAACAAACTGCATGCGAGGCGCCAGCAGGCCGTCAACGAACGTCTTGCACTTCTTATCTGCGCAAGCTGCTGTCTCCAGTCGGAGCAGTGCTTCCCATGACTTTTGGAGTGAGGCCAAGCATGCGTTCACCGCATCAGGCTCGCTGTCGACAAGTGGTAAGAAGCACATCGGTGGAGCCCAGAACATTTGCTGGGTCTTCAGAATCTCCCCGCACAGCCTGCATGCATAGACCCACAAACAACTCAAGACAGACATGTCTTCATCTTTCTCACGCTTTGTTGGCGCAACCCTGTCCTTGAACTCGCACGCCTCGTGGAAGGCGGAGCTCACGAATTTGAGCAAAATGTCCCTGGCGACCTCGACCAGCACTCCGCCAGTCAATTCGCGGTGCAGCTCTACCAGGCCCTGCTTCGTTTTGACTTTGACCACTGCCGCGCCGACGAAGTCTTCCAAGGGCTGCGGCAAGTGCGCCATGCCTTGCCAGAGTCTGCATTTCAAGCTGTTCGCCAACGTGAGCCCTGCAAACTGAAGTATTTGGGCGACGTGTTTCCTCTTCTCGGTGACTACCTGTGCAGGCTCCGAGATCGCGACACAACGGCCCTTTGGAGCAGGCCGTTCACACGTATGAGCACAACCTCACAAATGCAATGCGCAAACGCACACAAGACAAAACAATGGAATGCCGAAACTATGTCAAAAAAAATTCGACACCGGGTTTGCCGCCCAGTGCGCCATACAAAAAAACTGAATACTTCCGTTGGCTTCCCCGATTTGGCAACGGCCGCGCCTCGTATTTCTCGGGGGGCCATGGGGGCCCGCCTGGAGCCCTACAGTCATGGATCCTTGCGGGCAGGCAGAGCCTGAAAGCGGGGGCGCCGGGCCAAGGAGTTGCCAGTCAGAGCCCGGACGTGGGAGGCGTGGACCAAAAAGGTTACCAGTCAGACCATTATGGCGGGAAGGATGGCCCGAAGTGTTACCAGCCAGAGCGTTCAGGCGACGAAACTGGGCCACGGGGTTTCCTGTCTGAGCCCTGAGGCGGGAGGCCTGGGCCACAGGGTTACCAGTCAGAGCCCAGGGGCGGGAGGTCGGGGGCAAAAGTTTAACGAGCACAACCTCGAGGTGGGAGGTCTGGACCAAAGGGTTACCAGTCGGGGCCTCCACGTGGCGGGCCAGGACCCAAGGGTTACCAGTCAGAGCCGTGTGAGGGGAGGCTGGTACCAAAGGGTTTCCTGTCAGAGTCTTCTGTGGGCCGACTTGGCGTGCCTCTGAGGGCCCCCCAGTGCCCTTCCCAGGCCGCTTGGGGGCCCTCCCATGCCGCCTGGGCGCACCGAGCCCGCGGCGGAGTCCAAGGTCCCCACCTCCCGTAGGCTTCCCCGGAACATTCCCGGACAGCTTCCTGGAGCCGAGCAGAGCCCCTCAGCTGCACAACACAACCCCGCGGCCTCTCTCCGCAACCCCCTCCGAAACCACCGCTGCCGTTACGCGGCCCCCGCGCCCCCCGCTATGGCGGCCGAGTTTCACGGAGCCAGGGCCGAACTCTCGCGCGCATGCTCTGGGCATGATTGCTATGGGGCAGGAGGGAAAAAGCGAGAGAGGGAGAAAGAGAGAGAGGGAGAGAGAAAAAAGAGAGAGAGAGGGGGAGAGGGGGAGAGCGAAAAGGGCACGCACGGGGAAGGAAATCTGCCCTGTTCCTGCACCCCCCCCCCCGGGCGCGACGCGCGGCTCGCCCCACCCCTCCCCTCGCCCCCCCCCTCTCCTCCCCCTTCCCGTCGCTTCGACTCAACCACACCACGTTTGAGGACCGCATTTCGTGACATTTTCGCTGCGCGCTGCCGCTCCAACGGCACTCGCGCCCGACCTCATCGGTCAAGCGCGATGGACAACGCAGAAGAACCGGAACAAAACAACACATCACACCAGGCCGATGGCCTCACACTGACCGGCCACATGCCCTCCAAAACCGAAACAAATGAGACAGCCGACCGGCGGAAACCGTGCCATCGAACGGCCGGACCGAATGTCGCGGAATTAGTGCGTGGGGGGCCCGTCGACTGCGCGAGGGGCCAAAGGGGGCCGCCACGGAGTCGGCGCCTAACGAGCCGGGCCGACTCCCAGAATGGCCACTCAAGATGTCACGGAAACGGTGCGCCACATCAATGGCGCCTGGTGCATTTCCCAATGGTCCTGGGTGCGAATTCGGGTCGTGCCGAGTGCCGGGTGCACCCCTGGCGGTGCGAATTTCCTGACGGTGCGGGTGCTTGTTCTGGCGGCGCCAGGTGCTGCGTGCATTTTCTTATGGTGTTGGGTGCATTCCTGGCGGTGCTGGGTACTGGGTGCAATTCCTGGGTGGATTCTCGAATCGAATGTAATTCTGACCGCTGGCGATTGCGGGCGCACTTGACACGTGCAGGCACCTTGCGAGCAGCCTCCATGCTGAGCTTTTCGTCCGAAGGCCCATGTTCTGCAGCGTCAGGCTCGCCCCCGTGGTCTGCTGCAAGATCCCCGTCGACCTCCGCCTCGCCTTCGCCAGGCAGGGCCTCATCGCCAGCGTCCTCGAGGAGGGCGCGGTCCCCGAGCAATGGGTTGTTCGCAAAGTTCCACCATTTCCGTTTGAAACCCACGTACATGAGGCCCATCAGGTCGACCCACTTAAACTGCGCTGCCTCCCTGGACCTCTTTCTTCTCCCAACTGAACCAGCGCCCTCTCTTGGCATCGTTGTGGCACCCGATGCTCCGCAGCTCGTCGCAGACGTACCGCCAGGAAGCTTCAAGATGCTCCGCGCTGCCTACATCGACTCGGTTGCGGAGCGCGGGCCGGGACTGCACCAAGTCCTCATACAAGAACTCAAACAACGCATTGTCCGCCTTCAGAGTGGTCTTCATCTCCCGAGCTGCGCCCCTCAACACATTCCAATTCCCATCTCCATTCCAAGGGCCTTTGCGCATCTTCAGAACCTGGTAGAATTCCAGGCGGATGACCGTCAATCCAGCAAGGGCAAGCGCCTCAGCCATGTCGTTGTGAAGACGATGAAAGAGGTCCCAGGTCACCGTGCAACGCAAGCCCTTGCCAAGGGCGAGCCATAATAGCGAAGGCAATCCAGTGGACCCTTGGTCCAAGGCGATGTGCATAATACGGTGCACGCGACGGTTCGCCACCACCACTCTCGGCAGCTCGAAACACCGGACTCCGTCCTCCTTCTGTATCACAGAACGGAGCTCCATGGACCCATCCGGCATCTGAACATTGACGAACTCTCTACGCTCGCCAGGCCCGAGGGCCGCCAACCTCCTCCTCGGGACAAAATCGGAAAGCGTCTTCCCACAGCCTGCCCTGAGCATGTTGTCCAAAGCGCGCATCCACGCCAGGTTGGCCTTCCTCTGCATCTGATCGTAGCCGAGCTCGGTGTCGAGCATGTCGAGCTGCCTGCTCTCGCGCTCCGAGAGCTCTGCCTGGAACATCTTCTTGAGCTTCAAAGCCTGGCTGGCCTGCAGAGCCTCCCGCCTCTCCTCCGAAAGGAGTGCGGCATCCTTCCCGGCAGTCTCGTGGTAGTCTTTGAGCACCTGCTGGGCGCGCGCCAGCGTTTGTTTCACGGGGCCCTGGCAACGCAGTCTACTCGGCCCCGGGATGCCTGCTAACTCCTTCGGGGATCCCCCGGCCCCGGCCCCCATGCCCCCCGATGGGTCCGAAGCGTGAACCGGTGGGCCACGGGTGCCCCCGACTTCCGGTTCCGAGTGCACCGGGGGCGCGTCACTAATCGACGTGTAAAAAATGATGAATGTATCCGGCAAAGCAGACGTCGATTAGCGAAACCGACGAGGGCGTGCACTGGTGCACTCGGCAACCGGGGTCTGCGTGTACTGGTGCACTCGGAAGCCGGCGCCGAGTGCACCGGCGCGCTCCGCATCCGCTGCCGGGTGCGCCGGTGCACTGGGCAACCGCCCGCTGGGCAGCCTGCGCCGTTGAAACCTCAGGCCTGCGGCGGCAAGATGAAGTGGGCGTCCGTGTCCACGCAGCTCAGGGCCCCCAGGAGCATCTCGCGAGAGGGCTTGCCCATGCGGGCCCCGTCGACGCAAACGGCGATCTGCTGGGAGCTGGCAGCCGACAAGTGACAGGCACATTGATAGCACGCTTGCTCCGACTTCATTATCTTCACGCCTTCGGAAGCCTCGATGCCGTGCGCGCGAGCAGACGCAGCCCCCGTGGCCTGGGAGCCGTCGGCCACAGCAGTGTGGAGCGCCATGACTTTCACGTGTGGATCGAGCCTCCTCCTCTTGGCTTCCCCTCCGACCTTCGCGTCGGAGCCTTTGTGCCAATCGAAGTCGCCCCACAGATGCACGGCGTCGTCGACGATATGCTGCAGCGCTTGCAAAGTCTCCTGAAACCAACGCCGGGCTGCCGCGCACGTCCCAGACTCCTTCTGGAGCACTACTAACTTATCAGCCACGCGAGCTTGTGGCGATACCTGCTCGGGGCCACTGGCGGCGCTAGCAACCAACTGTTGCAGGCAAAGGCATCGATCGTCCACAATAGGGAGCCTCCTGCAAGCCGCCTGGCAAGAAGTGCTCGGCCGCAACTCCAATAGCGGGCCGTTGGACACCGCCTCGACGGGAACGGTTTTCTGCAAGAACGCCACCAGTATCGCGCGGCACTGCGAACGTATGTCGAGGCGGCGGCGGTCATTGACCCACGATGCCAGCAAGCAGAGCAGGGCTGCGGACGTCACCCAATGATCCGCATTGGCATCGTCCAGCTGGTCCACCTCCTGCCGATAGTGGATGCTTTTGAGGGACCTCCCGATGTTGGCCGGCGCGTCTAGCTGAGCGAGCTGCAACAATGCTTCCCAACGGGTGAAATTATCAGAAATGTGACGCCAATATCTTTTTTTCCCTGATTCGGTATACCCGACGTTCGGCAAAAAGCGAAGGATTTGCCACCTCAATTCCGTTTCTCCAGGCTCTGTAGCATACGCTTTCCATGCGGCGCTCTGGTTGTTCCCCCCGGCGGTGCACGCACTGAAGCGACATAGGACGCCATTGCAAGACTCACCAGAGCCGCCACTGCTGGCAGCCATGCGCAGGCAATCTTGCGAGATGGTACCACAATGTGCTAATGTGGATCGGGCCGCGAATGGTCTGGAGCCGCCCCCCCCCGGTCTGCGGCGGGAGTCGTTGAGCCGAGATGCCTTGTATGCCATCACTGCTTGTCTCCCCCCTCCCGTCTCTTGCTCTCCCCGTCCATTCCTCATGCTTGCCGTCGCCTCCCTTCCATCTCTTCTAGGTGCCCTTGCGCGTGACGCATCCTTATACTAGTTCGACTCTCGTCCCCCTGTCTCTTCGCGCAGTCTGTCTCTTGGCCTCATTGTTCGTCCTTCGTTCGACCGCCTCCTGTCGTACTCCTGCCCGCCCCATCTTTCCCCTCACCATCCATCCCCTTCCCTCTAACACCCCGCATTGGCGGGGGACGGTGACGGGAGGTGCGGGGGGAGTAGACCTGTCGTGCCCCACCCTGCGCCCGGCCAGGGTGTTGACAAATCGTCCCGCCCCTCCGCCCGACCAGGGCGTTAACAAATCGTGTCCCCCCCCCCCGGCCAGGGTTTTCACAAATCGTATCCCCCCTTCTTCCGCCCGACCAAGGTGTTAACGAAATTGTCCCCCCCCCGTCTTCGCCCGACCAGGATGTTAACAAATCGAGGTCCCCCCCCCCACCCCACCTCCGCCCGACCAGAGTGTAAACGAAATTGCCCCCCCCTCCGCTCGACCAAGGCGCTAACGAATCGTGCCCCCCCTTGACTTCCCCCCCCCTTTTCCCCATTGTTCCCGCTCCCCCCCCTCCTCTTTGGCCCGAAGCGGGGGGGTCGTACAGCCTACGCCAATTGCACTTCTGGGAGCGATGGTCTGGACGGCGATCCGCCGAAGTAGGACGCAACAAACAACGGAGGGGAGGGGAGGGGAGGGGGGAGGGAGGAGGGAGGGAGGAAAGGGGGGGGGAGAAGGCGGGAGAGAGGAAGGGAAGGAAGGAGGGAGAGAGGGAGGGAAGTCAATCGATTACGAAGTTACTACTCGGCCGCTCGAGCCTCAACGACGGAGGCTGTCCTGCACACGTGGCCGAAACGTCGGGGGTGAATTCCGATTCCGCACGAGCTGTGTGAACCCGTACCTAGGGCTGAAAGTCGGGCTCTTATTACTGGCCCAACACGTCCAAACCGTTACTCGGACGCCCGCACACCAAGCCCACGCAAAATGGGCCGAAAACTGGGAAGGACGATCACGGCACCCAGGGAATGACAGAACACCGGTAGGTGGACAGCTCGCCAGGACAGCGCGGCGGCTCCGAAGCCGCAGCACGAGGGACGACCATGGACGCCCTGGCAACACGAGAGAACACAGGTTAGGCGGCCAGCTCGCTCGCCGATGCACTGCGGCTGCACCGAAGCCACAGCACGAGGGACGATCAAGGCACCCTGGGAATAAGAGAACATCGGCTAGCTTGGCAGCTCACCAGTACACTGCGGCTGCTACGAAACAGCCGCACGAGCGACGACCACAGCAACCGTATGGGCCCTATGAGCCCTAAAGGCCCCAGGGGCCCTTAGAGCCCTATGCGCCATGTGGGCCCGATGAGCCCAAGGACTCCCAGGAGCCGTATGAGCCCTATGCGCCCTATGCGCCCTATGGACCCGATGAGCCCTGTGAGCCCCATGAGGCTAATGAACCCTAGGAACCTTGTAAACCCTGTGAGCCCTTTGAACCCTATGAGCCTCATGGGCCCCATGAGCGTTAGGAACCCTATGAGCCCTCTGCGCCCTCGGAGGCCTATGAGCCCTGTGGGCCCCAGGGTCCCCATGAGCCCTACAAGCCATATGAGCCCTCGGAACTCTGTGAACCCTCGGACCCCCTGAGTGCATCCAATCCAGGCCTTGGGCTGGACCGGGAAGCTTACTTGCACGCTCTGGCGTACCGTTCGAGGGTGTTCCGTCCGTCCCCTGGGAGGGCCGAGGCATGCCACGAGACTCGATGCATACTTCTAGTGAGTCTGACAATTAAAACGCTTTACGTGAATTTGCGACGCCCTCCGCCAGAACAGTGATTAGCGGGGCGGCGTCCTCCGACGGTCTGGTGCCACTTGCGAGTCCCCCCTGTGCTCACGGTACGTGCGCGCATGGGGCCATAGGGCCTCATAGGGCTCATAGGGCTCATAGGCCCCATAGGGCTCATAGGGCTCATAGGGCTCATAGGGCTCATAGGACTCTCAGGGCTCTTAGGGCGCATGGGGCTTATAGTCATCATCGTGTTCGCAAGGCAGAAAGGGCCCATAAGGATCATAGGGCTCCTGCGGCTCCTAGGGCTCATAGGGTTCAGAGGGCTCACAATGCTCAGAAGTTTCATCGGGCTTATAGGGCTCATAAGGCTCATAGGGCTCATCCGGCTCGCAGGGCTACTAGAGTTCGTGTGACTCATGGGGCTCATGGGTCTCATGGGGCTCATCGGGCGCTCAGGGCTCATATGGCTTATGGGGCTCATAGGGCTCATGCGGCTCGTGGGGTTCGTACTCATAGTGCTTGTAGGACTCATAGGGCTCATTGGGCTCATCGGGCTCAGAACGCTCATAGGGCTCATGGGGCTCATAGGGCTCATCCCAGGGTGCATCGTAGGGCCCAAGGGACCCATTGAGCTCATACGGCCCGCAGGCCTCGTAGGGCTCACAAGGCTTGTAGGGCCCCCTGGCCTGATAGGCCTCATAGGGCTCATATAGCTCCTAGGGCGCAAAGGGCTCCTAGGGCTCCTAGGGCTCATGGGGCTCATATGGCTCATAGATCTCAGGGAGGCCATAAGGCTTCTACGGCCCATAGGGCTCGTAGGGCTCATCACAAGGCTCGTCGGGCTCGTAGGGCTCATAGGGCTCATGGGGCTCGCCGGGGTCCTAGGGCTCACAGGGCTCATAGGGCTCATAGGGCTCATGAAGCTCATCGGGCTCATCGGGCCCATACGTCACATAGGGCCCGTGAGGCTCATAGGGCTCGAAGGGCTCACAGGGTTCAGAAGGCTCATAGGGCTCACAAATCCCATGGGTCTCACAGGCCTCATAGGCCTCGTATGTCCCATAGGGCTCGCATGGCCCATGGTACTCGTTGGGTTCATGGGGCTCACAGGGCTCATAGGTCTCAAAAGCTCATGTGGCTCATAAGGCCGATGGGGCTCCTAGGGCTCCTAATGCTCCTAGGGCCCCTAAAGCTCCTAGGGCTCAGAGGCCTCATAGGGGTCACAGGGCTTGTGTGTCTCATAGGGCTCACGGGGCGCATAGGCCTCATGAGCCTCATGGGGCTCATAGGGCCCATAGGGCACATGGGGTTCAGGGAGCTCATCGGGGTCCTAGGACGCCTAGGGCCCCCCTAGGGCCCATAGGGCTCATGTGGCTCATGGGGCTCGTAGGGCCCACAGATCTCATAGGGTTCATAGGGCGTGTAGGGCTGACGCTCATAGGCCCTCAAGGGCACCCGCCCTCTGCCCCCTATGGGCGGGGCTGCCCTCCCCCCCCCTTCCCACTGTGCAAACAAAACGCACGTCGCCCGTCCAACATAACGACAAGCGCGAAATCAGCTGACGCTCGGCGGGGGCAGACGGTGACGGTCATCGGAATTTCAGCGCGCTGGCCAGCGGTGCAAGCTCGTGGACCTCACTCTGCGACAGAGAAAACGGAGGTATTGTACAAACGGTTACCGCAGACGGGAAGAACAATGCAAACAACCGAAAGCGCCAACCCCGATGCTTCCTACAGCTGGTGTATAGCAGGCGCTATACGGGCGAGCAGAGGGCGAGCAACTCCCCGAAAAAAAACCCGCCTCTGCAGCTATAAACGGTTGTCCGCAAGCCCATGCGTTCGCAACTCATGCCGCCGCCGGGACGGGGCCGCTCCCTGAATCGGTGGCCCTGGGTGGCTCCAACGCGGACTCGTCGTAGTCGCCAGGACCTGGCTCAACAGGCGCAGCCATGCCACCCTCCACGCTGGCCTCCTCGCTCCCCGAACCCTCCTCGGCGGCATCATCCATGGCGACACCGCCGCCCTCGAGCTTCGGCTGAACCGCCGCAACCTTGGTTTGGGCGGACGCCGTCCCACCTGCATTGTCTGTCGATGGCTTGACCTTCTTCCCAGATTGGGGCGTCGCCCCAGGCCCCCTCTTCCTGGATGCCGCGCCGCCCGACGGCGAGGCCGCAGGCTCGGCCTTGGCTTCCACCTTGACGGCCCAACCCTTGAAATAATTGGAGAGGTTGTGTTTCTGGTCGCCTGTTGGGTTCTTGGTGGACGCGAGCGCCAGCTGGCTCTCGGACCAATTTGAATCAATGTACAAGTCTGACACATCATCGTACGGGGGGCAATTTGCTTTAGGCACTGTCACCATCTCGCTTGTGTACCGGTTTTTCACGGTGACGCCGTCCTCCGAGGCCCCTGCGACGGCTGCGAGACCCTCGTCCGAGTAAGACGGCGGCAAGCTCAGCGATAACACGCGGCGGCGCCTCTCCAGAGACCGCTTGCGTGCGTACGCCACGAAACGGTTCCGGCATGCGAAACGACCGACCAACCTGAAGTCCGTGTTCAAACCAGTCGCGAATGTGATCATCTTGAGGAGGCCAGATTTGCTTCGGGCTTCAGGGTCCTTCATGCTGCGAATGTTTGCTTTACTGAGGTGGGTGGGCTCGATGCCGGGAAGGACGCGGTCTCGCAGCTCATTGACGTGAAGCGAAGCAAGATCCTCGAAGTTCTCGCCGAATGGGTCAAACTCCATGTCCTCATCCCCGGACCCCGCCGCATCAGCAAGGGCATTCGCCTTCAGCGTCTCGAAGCTCTGGGACCTCTGCAAATCGTGGTCTGCCTTGCGTTTCTCGACGGCCTTCTGAGAAAGAGACTTCTGTTGCGTCTCCGGGGTCTTGATGACGTCGGCGTTCAAACCCATGGACGTGTACTTCTCGTACAGGCCATCGATGCAGGAGGGGCGGTTCTTCATCGCCAGCATGATCTCACGCTTCTGCGCCAAGCGTTTCGTTTCCGTTGCCCGCACATTCAGGTTCTCCACCTGCTCCAAAAGGGTGGCCTTCGTGCGGCCCATGGCGGTGGCAGCTGGCAGCGAAAGCGGCGGCTCGTTTCAGAAGGCGCTACGATGGCACTGTTGCTCGGGCCAAAAAAAGCTACGCAGGGGTAACTACATGACATGGATGTCTGGCCCCGTCGCCGTTGCAGCGCGCATAGGTCCGAAGGCAAGGACGCGGGCGCCTGCCAGGAAAGACGATGGGACCGCACAAGATGGGCCCACGCGAAGCCCAGACGGGGTCCAAGAGGGCACCGAGGACCCCCGAGAGCGCCCCCGGGAGCGCCCCTGGAGAGCTCCAGGATAAACCAATGAAGGCCTGTCCCAGCCCAAGAGCGGGGATCCATGGGCAGGAGGCTCAATGATGGCGCTCACACGGCCCAGAGAGGCCCCCAGGCAGCGCAGAGGGCGGCCAACCAACACAGCCGTCGAGAGGCCCTCAAGAGGACAGATTTGTCAAAACGTACTGTGAATCGGATGGTTTGGGGTTTTTCGCTGTTGTAGTTGTGGCGGGACTCAGGAACTCTTCCTGATGGCGCCACGAAAACCCGAAATGGGCCCATGTGGAGCCGAGGAGGGCTCCAAGAGGGCCCCGCAGACTCCAAGAGAAACCCGAGAGCGCTCCAATGGGAAACCCGCGAAGGGGGCCAGTGGGCGGCGGGTCCCAAGACGGCCCCTCGCAGCCCCCAGGCTCCAAGGTAACCCCAGTGCGGCCG
Organism: Prorocentrum cordatum; assembly: GCA_963575745.1. Taxonomy (NCBI): domain Eukaryota; class Dinophyceae; order Prorocentrales; family Prorocentraceae; genus Prorocentrum; species Prorocentrum cordatum. The sequence goes on along the minus strand of CAUYUJ010022056.1, from coordinate 54,361 downwards.
AAGACGGTGCGACAACGCCCACGAGGCCCACAAACACGCCCGACGGGCCCTCGAGAAACCCCCAGGAACTTGCCTGAAAATTCCAAGGGCCGCCCACAATGACCCGAAAGCGCATGAGGGTGCCCAATATAAAATATAGCATAAACGTATATTTGTCTTCTATGGGCGCTGCCTTCTGGTGATCTCGGGCGTTAGTGGTGGCGCTAGGGTGGCCACCCGTTCCCTCCAGTGTGACCCTCCATCTTTTCGGCGACTGCTTCTCCCCAACCCGATATCGACAATGCTGCGCGTGGACACCGCCGCCGCCCGAGACTTCCCAATCGCCGAGAGCACTCGAGCAGACGGCAACTGCGGCGCAAGAAAGGCTGGCCGAGTGCGCTAATCGGCCGGACAACGGCAGGGACGCAAGTTTGGTAGGCTAAGCGACGGAATCAACCAAGCAACGCGGGATGGACGACAAATAAGCATCCAGAAATCGCAAGTGGATCCACAACCAATTGCCAGAAAAAGCTACGGATTGGCGAATGCATTCGCGAGCTGCTCACATAAAAAACTCCCCGAAATCCCCCCAAGACGCGTTGCCGACGACTCTTCTGGCAACGAGCATCAAAACCCGCTCACTCAAAATATGGAGACCCGGCACAGGGCATGAACCCTGCGAAGCTATGGCGCCCGTGCGATGTAATGCCGTAGACTGAACACACCAGTCTGACAGTGCAGTGGGGGACAGTACAAGGGCGATGGGAGAGACAGGTAATAGCAACGATTGTCTGCCCACGCCGCTCACGAAACAAAAACTAAAACTGTTGGCGCGATGTGCGCGTCGCGAGTCTCACTGTTGACATGCGTAATCTTATGTGCTAGGCAATTTGCAGTGTGCACATTCGAATGTGATTGCCTGGTGGGGCCCCCTGCTCTCGCTACCGTTCTTACACAGTTTAACGCAATGCGTTTGCATGCTCCCCCTTGCCTTTGCGCCAGGCGGGCCGCGCGCGGGCCTGTGTTCCCCTTGCAAGGGATGTCCTGGCCACTGCAAGTTCCACGTCGTGAGTTCGATGTCATGCACGTTTGCACGGCGACGAATCGAAAACCGCTGCAATCAGCACAACGCCAACACGCACTAGGCGTGAGAGTGCGCACCAATGCACGTTTTGAAAAATAAAATCAAAGCCCCGGGACGATTCCTCAATCGACGTGTCTGAGTGGGGGGTCTGTCCGGGCGCGACAACAGGGCCTCAAGACGGCCCCAGATAGTGTGGGCCCACACCGGCCTCATGAGACACATCGGTCTCGGGGCCCAAATGGCCCCAAGACGGCCCAGCGCAGCCCTCACGACCGCCCGAACAGGACCCCAAGAGGACCCTCATAGCCCACGATCGCAGAGGCCAAAATCATGGGTTACCCATCGGAGTTTATGAACTGAATAAAACGGTCTTTCCTGCCTATTTCGACTCTCATGAGGCCCCAGGCACTGCCCGAAACGGCCAACACAATTTGCCCCAAGACGGCCCCAAAGCCCACAAAAGGGCCCCACAGAACAAATGACGGCCTCCAAAGGACCATACACGCGCAAGAGCGCACCGAGACGCTGCCCACGACGCCACCCCTGGTTGGCTTCCGAAAGTAGCCCAAGGAGGCCACCATAAGCTGCCAAAAAGGACCCCGATAAACCAAAAAAACGCCCCCAGGACGGTCCCAATACGCCCCCAAGCAGACCCCCAAGGAGCCTCCGCCAAAAGGACCCCAGGAGTCCCCCAGGAGGGGCCTAGGAGGCCTCGAAACGACTGCATTGCATATGCTCCGAACTTCTCCGAACAGCCTAAAGGGGGCCCCAAGAGGCCCCAGAGGCACCAGATGACTTCCACGATGCGCGAAACACGCACTCTGGACGACGCCGAAACGGCCGAACGGCGTGCGAAACCCATGCGGCGGCAAGCGAGCAGGTCTCACACCGGCACACTGCGCCAATTGTATCTTTCATGCGGCCGCAAACGACAGGCCACTCTGGTACGGACTAAAACTTCCAGCAGGCAGGGCATACCAAGCCTGCGCTGCCGCGGTTGGACGATGGCACTGCGTTTCGGGGAAACTCGGCCTCCAAGAGGCCCCCCAGAGTCAGGCCCAAGAGGCCCCCAAGAGGCCGCAAAGACTAGACTGCACGTGCTCCGGACGTGCACCCCGCGAAGCGAGAGGAATCATTGGTGGTACTTTTGCTTGGGGGGCCAGTTTGGCCTCCTTGGGGGGGGCTGTAATTTACTTCCCCCCTTCTTTGATCGATCTCCTCCAAGATGGCCCCCAACGCTCCCAAGAGTGCCCACCAAGAGGCGCCCAAGAGGCGCCCGCAACATGTCCCCAAGAGGCTCCCAAGAGACCCTCGAGAGGCTCCAAGAGGCTTTCCCGAGGCGCCCAAGACGCTCTCAGAGGCCCCCAGGACCGCCACGAGGCCACCAAGACGTTCCAAGAGGAATCCAACAATCTGTCAAGACACATCCAAAGAGACTCCGAGCATCCAGGAGGTCTCTTGCGATTTTGCTAGCCTTCTTCCTCATCCTCCTCCTCCGCCTGCTCCTCGAATGCCTCGAATGCCTACCAAGAAACGTTCCGCTATGCAAAACGTGTTTCCTCCCTTTCCCCCTTCCTTCCTCCCCCTCCCCTCCCCCCATCCCCCTCCCCGTCGCCTCGGCCCTGGGGGCTCATCCCTCCAGGACAGACCGGCACCCTCGCAAGGGACCCCCAGGGCAGCCGGAAGGGCCTTGTCCGCCCGCCGGGCCGTTGCCCCGCGAGCCGCCTGAATTCATCGGCGCCGGAGAGGAGGCGGAGGAGGAGGAGGCATTATCCTGCTCCTCATCCTCCTCCTCTTTCCCCCTCCCCTGCCCCCTCCCACCACTTCCCCCCCGAGTTTGTGGGCCTCTTCCGCTTCTGCTCCCATCCCTCCCCCTCCCATGCCGCCCCCGTCCGCGCCCCCGCCCGAGCCAGACGTGGGCCAAGGCGCCCAGGCCTGGGCAGAGGTGGCCTCTCAGACGGCGGAGGCCGAGGCTGCCGCCGCCCTCCACGAAGAGGGCGCGCCCGAGGAGGCCGTGGGGCCTCTGCCCTCCCCCCTCCTCCTCCTCCCCCTCCTGCTCCTCCTCCTTTTTTTCCCAACCAACCTGTGTTGTTGGGTTTTCGTTTTGAAGAGACGGTCCCCGCGTCTCCTCCTCCTCCTCCTTCCTCCTCCCTCCTCTCCTCATCATCATCATCATCATCATCATCATCATCATCATCATGATCATCATCATCAGCATCATCATCATCATCAGCATCATCATCATCAGCAGCATCATCAACATCACCATCACAATCAGCATCATCAGCATCAGCATCATCATCATCATCATCATCACCATCATCATCATCAACGTCATCATCGTCGTCATCATCCACTCATTTCGGCACACCCCTCACACGTTTCGTGGCCCCATAGGAGCTCCGCCGAAGGTCCCAGTGGCACAGTCCGCACGCGTCTCCCCCACCCAGTACAGCGTTTTGTGGCCCCATGATGGGGCTCCACCGAAGGCCCCCGCGGCGCAGTCCGCATGCGTCTCCCTCACCCAATACAGCGCTTCGTGGCCCCACAGGGAGCTCCACCGAAGGTCCCCGTGGCGCAGTTCGCATGCGTCTCCCCCACCCAGCACAGCGCTTCGTGGCCCTATAGGGGCTCCCCCGAAGGTCCCCGTGGCGCAGTCCGCATGTGTCTCCCTCACCCAGCACACCGTTTCGTGGCCCCATACGGAGCTCCACCGAAGGTCCCCGTGGCGCAGTCCACATGCAGCTCCCTCATCCAGCACAGCGTTTCGTGGCCCCATAAGGAGCTCCACCGAAGGTCCCCGTGGCGCAGTCCGCATGCGGTTCCCCCACCCAGTACAATGTGTCGTTGCCCCCTAGGGAGCTCCACCGAAGGTCCCCGTGGCGCAGTCCGCATGCGTCTCCCCCACCCAGTACACCTCCGTCGGAGGCCGTCGGAGTTCCGCGCCTCGCTCGCCCGTCGTCGCTCTGCCCAGCGGCAAGAGCCTTGCCCGCTATCAGCCAGCCAGCTAGTTCTCTGTGCTCCGCGCAGCGGACGACCCGCGCGCGTCACTGGGACCCCTCTGGGGCGACCTGCGCGCGTCGCGGGGACTCCGCGCCGCGCTGCGCCCGCAGCCTTGGACTTTTGAGTGCGCGGGCAAAGAGGGAGTAAAAGAAGGGGAGGAAGCGGGCGCGATCCTCGCGGGGGGGGCGCGCCGACATTGGCGTCGCGGCGCGCGGGCGATGCCGTCGGGGAGTCCCGGGGAAGCTCCTTGCGGCGGCCACGCCCAGCGTCACGAGTACCCAGAGGCAGTCATTCTCAAACTATTGACATTCATATACAATTACACCATGCTTTGTCATACTCGCATTCATGCACGTAGACTCGCTCGCACGCAGATTCATTCACAGTCAGACGCACTCGCGCTCAGATTCACCCGCGCTCAGTCTCCCGACGTACTCAGATCAATCGTGTTCGTTCGCATTGTGTACCACGCCACTCATTTCGGCACACCCCTAGCACGGTTCGTTGCCCCATAGGGATCACCACCGAAAAAGTGAATCACAATTGCGGGACTCACATCTGCATATGGTTGGGCTCTTCGTCCGGCTAATTGTCTAATATTGTTATTCGTAGTATTGTTAATACGATTATTAATAATAATATTGTCAGTCTGCTTATTCTAAGTTTTGGTAGTAGTTTCGTTCGTATTAGTACTAGTAATGTCATTCTCCTTCTTCATAGTATTAGTATTCGTCGTCTTACTCATCTTCTTAGTATCAAGACTAGTATTCTTGCCATTCAAATAATCAGGACTCGACGTATTGTTATTAATAATATTCATGTTAGTATAATATCATTACCATTGTTGTTAGAATTCTTAGTATGAGCAGTATTCCTAGCAGTATGGTTAGCATTGCTCGCTTCACTGTTAAAATTGTTAGTGGCATTCGTGTTATTATTCTGCGTATTCGTGTTAGTATTAGTGGTGTTGCTCTTCGCCTTCTTCTTAGCATTCTCATTCGTATTAGTAGTGTTAGTATTAGTATTAGCCGTAGCGTTCGTCTTAACACTTCCACCCTATTAGGAATAGCATTATTCGTATGCTTAGTATTCGTCTTACTATTACCATTCGTATTATGAGTATTACGCTTATTAGCATTAATCGAATTAGTAATAGGAGTCGTTGGTTGGTTGTTAGTCTTCTTATTGGTGCTCGTACTAGTCGTAGTCTTGTGCTTACTATTATTATCCGTATTAGCATTCGTGGTATCCTTGATACTATTAGTATAATAATATGCTTCTCCGTATTGGTATTAGTATTATTATTATTAGTATCCCGCCTCCTCCTCCTCCGCCTGCTCCTCCACTCCCTCCTCCTCCTCCGCGCGCTCTCACCGCAGAGCAGCTCGCCCAAACTCATGCTAGCATTATGGCCGCACGTGAGAAGCGCCGTAGGCGCAGCGCGCCTTGGTCGGGTTCCCTCGAGTTCAAGTTTTGAGCTGCGTGCGTTCGTGTGCCGTTTCCCGTGCGCACGCATTGACTGCAAGGTCACCGTGCACCACCGCCCCCCCCTCCCCCTCCCCCTCCTCCCTGTGTAATACGTACGCTCCACTGTCGACCTAGGCTCTGATGCTGCTGCAGGGCGTCGGAGGGTGGCACCGCGAATGAGGAAGCGTCGTGCGCAGGCGAGGAGGGGACAGCACAAAGTGATGAGGTTATGCCAGCTCCCCAAGTCCAGGCTTATCACCAAGAAACTCTTCAGCACTGGGGTGTTGTCAGCTGCAGTTTACGGGCATCAGATAATGGGAACTCCTCCATCTTCTCTGTTGGCCTTGCGACGTGATGCGGCTGCGAGTGTTGCGGGCACCAAACGTGGCAGGTGCTTGAATACTGTGTTGCAGGCTGTCTTTGGAGTTTCTGACCCTGGCATTGATTTGAGGAGGCAGATTATTAAGGAGTGGATCGCGTTGTGGCTGGCGCAGCTGTCCGTACACCCTCGTATTCGGAAGATGTGGCCGAGGACTCTTGCGAGGCGACGTAGTGGTGTGAGCGAGAGTTTGGTTGTGAAGTGGAAGGACGTGCGCGGCCCCATCGCAGCGATACAAGCCACACTTCTTCAGGTTGGATGGGATCCACAGAGTCCAGATGGATGGTCACGGCCGATGGCGGATGGCAATGCTGACGATTGGCTCTTCCCCGCGTTTGGCGACGAGCAGTTTGCCACGGCAGTGCCAGCCTACTTCGAGAATATGCTCGCCGTTTTCATGGATGATAGCGTGCAGTTGCAATGGAAGGAGGCCTCACGGCACGTCGCTGGTGAGGATTTGAAGCATGGCGCTGATATGACGACGGTTCGCATCGAGCTGAACCGCATGGCCGCCAAGGCCAAGTTCGACGAGTGGGCTGCCGACCTTGCCGTCATCTCGGGGGACCAGTGGACGCGTGAGAAGCAGATTGCCGCAGGCTATGACTGCCCGCCGCTGTGCCCCAGGTGTAGGGAGAGCCCTGAGACTTTAGCTCACAGGAGTTGGTTGTGCCCCGAGAATTGCGGGCATGATGTGTGTTTCCTAAACTGATGTTCTGGTTCCCCAGGCCCTCGTGGGCCTCGAGGCCCAGCCAGCGTTGTGGCTCAGGGGAGTGCCCTCGAAGGACCTCATGGTGCCCACGTTTGTTGAGACGGCCGAAACGGCCCAGGAGGTCCTTCTTGGGGACGGGTGCATTTCTGATTTCTGCTCGGAGCCTGGAGGCCCAGTGGTTTTCATCTTCGGAGATGGTTATGGTGGCGAGTTTAGCGCTGACCCCAGGCGTAGGCGATGCGGCTCGGCGGTGGTCTTGATTTGTCAGGATCCCTCGTCGCCACACTCCTGGGTGCCTCAATGCGGTGTAGGTCAGATTTTGTCGGGCAGACGGCAGACGGTTCCGAGAGCCGAGATTCAAGCCTTCTGCCTTGCTCTAGAACACTCGCACGGTCCGATTGGCTATGTTACTGACTGCAAGAGCTTGATTTCTGATTGGCACGGTGGCCGTGCTGTTTCTCCTCAATACTAATACCGAACGGTGACCTTTGGGTCCGTGTCGCTCGGGCGTTGCGAACCGCGGCCCTGGGGATGTTTCGCTTTTTTGGACCCCGTCCAACACTGATGACAAGTTGCAGTCGGTAACCTCTCAACTTGAGCTCTTTATGTGTCAGGGCAACGCTGGTGCCGACGTCTTTGCGGGGGTTGCTGCCCAGTGGGCGTGGGAGTGGTGTGTCGCTTCTCCCCCCACTCGGACTGCCTTGTGGGACACGACGGCGGCACTGGTGAGAAAGCGGGCCGGACGGGCACTCTTGTTGGCGCTCGAGGTTGAGCCTTGGGAAGGGGTTAGAGCTCCGCCAGTGCCCAAGGTCCGCAAGCCCGCAAAATTCGTTCAGGCGGTCCGCGATAGTGTGCACAAGTTTCGCCCGTTCGCTGGTCGCTGGAGGTGCGATTGTTGTAAGGTCATCGTCCCGAGAAGCCAAGTGATCGCTATTGCTTCGACCCAGTGCCGAATCCCGATACCGTCGCCGCCGATGGGTCCTCCAGAAGTGCTGGGTCTGATGCCAGAGTTCGGAGAAGGTTTTGAGGCTATCTCGGGAGAGGCGTGGTGTGGCGCCGTGAAGCTTCACCCCAGCCACCGCCTCGCGAGAATGAAAGCCTACGGGTTATTTTTCTGCCAGAGGTGTGGTTTCACTGCCACGACTGACGGTCGATGGCTTCAGAATGCGTGTGCCCCCCCTACGAAAAAGGGGGGAGAAAACCTCAAGCGAATTAAACGGGGCCTTTCCCGTCTTATCGAGGCCCACCGGTGGCCTTGCGTGAGGCGGCGGCGCTGGATGCTGCTGCGAGAGCCCTCCCGCCACCCCCTCGGGAAAGCACTGAGAGTTGGAGTGGTGCCCCTTTGAAAGAGGGCTCAGTGATCGATGAGTATCTGGCCTGCTCCTCCAGCCGCCCCTCTGGAGACCTCGCCGACTTGATGCAGGTGCCCGAGGACCATGCCCGCGCCCCACCCGCGGGCGAGGATGCGGCTGCTGTCTTTGCCGCTGCCGCTGCCAGAGCAGGTAATGGTTCGCTTGAGGGTGTCGCTGCTCGACTCAGGGCCCAGGGTCAGGGGCATGCAGGGCTCGCTGGTGCTCGCGTTGTGCAGGGGTCGAGTGGCGACGGCGATGATAGCGGTGACAGTGACTGAAGCCACGTCGGTGGCGTCGCAGCATGATCCAGCATTATCCTGCTCCTCCTCCTCCTCCTCCTCCTCCTACTCCTCTCATCCTCCTCCTCCCTTCCCTCACCCTCAACCTTTCCTCCTCCTCTCTCCTCCTCCTTCCTCAACCTTCCTTCTCTCCCCCGCCTCCTCTCATCACCATCATCACCACTCTCTACACGGTCCTCCTCCATCATCAGCAGCTAGCAGCATCAGCATCGAGCCATCAGGCTTTAATCTTCATCAGCATCATCAGCATTCTATCTGCCTGATATCAGAATCATCTTCATAATCATCGGCTTCATCATCCGCAGCATCAAATCTTCTTTAGCCTCCAGCTCGATCATCAGCTTCTATTCATTATCAGCATCATCTTCTCCATCACCTTCTGCATCATCTTCATCAGCAGAATCATCATCGTCATTCATCTGAATCCATCTCTCCTCTTCTCTTGTCCTCATCCTCTTCGCTCGGGGTTACGACAGGCTTCCCACAGCCCACTATTCCACTGCTAATGCTCTCCCACTTCCCCTGATCGGGCCAACTCGCCCTGACATCGTTGTGATGGGTTACGCGTGAGCGTCTAGAATACCACCCAATGGTGCGAGGCACAGAATTGCCTACCCGGAGGCCCCACTCCTGCAGAGACACCGTGCGGCTTTACGCTCAGCTTCGGCGAGACGGGGGTGGCCGCAGGTGGTGATGTTTCGGTGCGCTGACCCGTCCCGCCCCCTGCATCTTCTAAGTTTTGACGTTTCCGGGGCCTTCACTATCAACTCCGAAGCGCCAGGCTACAGCGGGGCACTTATGCACGACGCTCTGCCAGCGAGCAATTCGCCCCGCCTGGAGCATCTGGTCGCACGAGTCAAGCCTCGACCATGACGGGAGCAGCTGCCCGATCAGCAATTCTCGAAGCCTGCGGTCGAATGCCTTGTGGTCTGGGATGCTGCCCAAGATCGCCTCCTTTTCCTGTGGCATGCTGGCCTGCGCGCTGCTGATTGACAGGCGGGCAAGTCCGCCCTGCCTCTTCTCCAGGTGGGGCAGGGATGGCAGCCGTAGCGACTGGGACATGCCTGTTGAGTGGGCGGCAGCAATCTCGGCCATGCACCAAGCCCGGTTGAAGATATCGAAGCGCCTGTCAACTGCAACCACCTGGGCAAACTTATCGTTGCCAGCTGACAGCGACATCATCAGTTGATCAAACTTGTTCATCTCACTCCTGGTCTGTGAGCGTGTTCCATCGCTCGCAAGAGGCGGAGTGGCGTTGAACGTTTTTGGCAGGCCGCACGAGCAGAGGGGGTAGGGTTCGCCCGTCACTGAATCCCTCCTAGAACACAGATTCGTCGCGCAGATGCTGGTGTGCTGATTCACCGAGAGGGCGCATACCCAGTACGTTTGAGATCCAACGTTTGACTGGGCAACCCACCTCATGAGGGTGTTGATGTCGTGAATGAGCAGGACCGCCACCTTGCAATACTCACTCTCGGAAAGAGCGTCTGACACAATAGCCGCAACCAGATCGGTAAAGATGTTCCCCCAGTTGTGAGTCACCATCTTGTCGGGCCGCACAGGGCTGTGGCCCATCATGACTTCAGCCATAGATGTTTTGCTATCTGCCGACAGTGGAATGATGGCGCCTCGGACCACGTCCTCCGTGGTGTGCTTCGAAGGGTCGAAATACGGCATCACGTCCTTGCCCAACCTGCAATAAAACTCCAGCAGCGCCTGCAGCGTGAAGCCCCTGCCGGCCAACTCTTCGACTTTGGCGTTCCAGTTTGTATCGGGATGTGGGCTCCACTCCGCGGAAAACTGTTTCCAAGTTCGGTGGCGCTGACGCGCCGATCGGATCGTGGACAAGCCTCCGCTGAGTGCCCCGAAGGAAGCTCCACTGAGGGCCAGGGCGGCAAAGGCGTTCAACGTGGTGTCGACCAAACTCACAGACTGCACCGCGATCAAGAACTCGGGTGTCCTCTCGTCCACAGGACGCCCCAATATTGGCCAAGCCAGATCTGATGCCCACATTCTGACCATGAGTGCGACGCAGAAGCTCACGACCGCCATGGATGATCCCACCATCTGGAATATCAGAACCCGGGGGGCGCTCTTAATCTCCTCGGTGGAGGCCCCTCGCCGCTGCGTCTCGCGCGCCATCGCCAGCACTCGCCAGAACGCCTGCAAGAACACGACCAACGCCACCATGAACGACACATCCCCAGCCCAAACGAGAGTGCCCATTATGATACGCGAAGGATGGCCAGGAGGTCCGCCCGCGAACCTGCTGCAGATGAACGCGGACATGGCGAAGATTAACATGGTCACCATGATTCGGCGAAGGCGCAGGGAGCCGAGATCAAGAAACGAACTTCGTTCCAATGCCCTTACCTGACGCAGCAGCAGCAGGTAGAATAGTGCCATGTTCACGGGAAGCAGAAAACCACTAATTATGGCGAATGGCTCCCCGTTCAGTCCGTTGCATTGGAGCATACTGTACACCGCGAAAGTCAGCACTTCCAACCACAGACAGGTCGCATACTCTGCTACTCTGCACATGTGACTCGTGGCCGCGAAAGCGAGCAAGCTGAATGCGGACGGCGCGGTGACCGCCATGGCCATGACCTGCACAGCGAAGATGCCGCGGTGCGCTTCCGCCGCCTCCGCGGCGCCCAGATGCGTCATGCGCACGAAATGGTCCACATCGTCCTCGCACTCCTTGACGGTCCCCTTGCCACCGCTCGCGATTGCGGCTACGATCACGCTCAACGTTAGAACGACCACCAGCACAGCGAGCGCTCTGTGCACCACGCCGCTCAGGCCTTGCCAGAAACTTACGCAGAGACCAGCGTGGCTGCAGCGCTTCTTCGCGTTCTCGACGCCCGCGGCGAAGGTCCTCATGTCATCGTGTTGCTTGAGGCGAACTGCGGCGTTCCTGTGTCAAGAGAGCACTGCCGGACTCGGGCACGAGATGCTTGAGCCAAACTGGCTACGGCCTCTCCTGGCCCCATCTTGGGGGCTCCGCGGTTGAGAATGTGAAAAGGCCGACCGGACATACACGCCAAGTGCCACCACCCGTAGCACTCGCTAAGTGCGGGAGCACTTAGCGTGCAATGCCGATTCCTAAGTGCACGCTTAGAGTAGGAACCCGACCATACATCCTTCGTCGACTCTGAGCCTCGCAAGTTGCCCCGAGGACCTGCGGGAGATAGGACAGCGTCGTGGGCCACTCGGTGGCAAGCCAGGTTCTCATCTTGTGCGCCTACTGTATAAGTTTCAGCCCACCGCTTTGGCAAACTCGAATACAGCACCACTCAGGGTGGCCACAGCCGTCAGTTCGCCGGGCCTTTCCTGGGCGTTCTCGGGCCCCCTTGGGGCCCTCTTGGGGCCCCTCTTGAGCTTTCATGGGGCCTGCTCGGGGCCCTCTTGCCCATCCTCCCACGGTGCTCCCAGTTCTCATTGTCAGGGGAATGGGAATCAAATGGCGGCAGTAGGCGCTTTCCCCAACTTACGTGCACCTAAACTACCCCCCTGTTCCCTGTCCCCCCTCCCCTCTCCACCAATGTTGTATCTTTTCCCTCACACTCCTTTTTCAGACTTCCCTCTTGGGGTGTTCCTTGGGTTGTCTTGGAGCACTGTTGTGGGCCATCATGGCCCCTCTTGGGTTCGCCGGGCCCTTCCTGGGCGTTCTCACAGCCCCCTTGGGGCCCTCTTGGGGCCCCTCTTGAGCTTTCATGGGGCCTGTTCGGGGCCCTCTTGCCCACCCTCCCACACTGCTCCCCGTTCCTATTGTCAGGGGAAGAGGGGACCTGGCGGCAGTAGGGCGCGTTCCCCAACCAACTTAGCGTGTACTTAGACTGCCCCCCTCTTCATCTCCGCTCTATTTTGTCATTTCCCTCCCACTTCTTTCTGCACTTCCCTGGGTGCTCTTGGGGGTATTCGTTGGGTTCTCTTGGAGCGCTGTTGTGGGCCATGGGGGCCCCTCCTGGGTTCGCCGGGCCCTTCCTGGGCGTTCTCGGGGCCCCCTTGGGGCCCTCCTGGAGCCCTCTTGAGCTTTCATGGGGCCTGCTCGGGGTCCTCTTGCCCACTCTCCCACGGTGCTCCCCGTTCCTATTGGCAGTACAGCGCTTTCCCCCCCCCCCCCCTTACGTGTAAACGGAATGCCCCCCCTCTTCCCTCTCCTCCCCACCCCTGTTGTTTTTCCCCGCCCACTTCTTTTCTCGACTTCCCTTGGTGCTCTTGGGGTATTCGTTGGGTTCTCTTGGGGCGCTGTTGTGGGCCATTGGGGCCCCTCTTGGGTTCGCCGGGCCCTTCCTGGGCGTTCTCGGGGCCACCTTGGAGCTCTCTTGGGGCACCTCTTCAGCTTTCATGGGGCCTGCTCGGGGCCCTCTTGCCCACCCTCCCATCCCCGTTCCAATTGTCAGGGGAATGGGACTGAAATGGCGGCAGTAGGGCGCTCTCTCCCAACTGAGCGTGTACCTGGAATGCCCCCCTCTTCCCTCTGCCCCCTCCCCTCTCCACCCCTTCTGTCTTTTCCCTCCTAGTTCTTTTCTAGACTTCCCTGGGTGCTCTTGGGTTTTCTTGGGGCGCTGTTGTGGGCCATTATGGCCCCTCTTGGGTTCGCCGGGCCCTTCCTGGGCGTTCTCACAGCCCCCTTGGGGCCCTCTTGGGGCCCCTCTTGAGCTTTCATGGGGCCTGTTCGGGGCCCTCTTGCCCGCCCTCCTCCGCTACTCCCCGTTCCTCTTGTCAGGGGAATGGGACTGAAATGGCGGCAGTGAAGCGCTTTCCCCTCACTTGGCGTGTACCTGGAATGCCCCCTTCTCTTCACCCTCCCCCCTCCCTTCTCTACCCATTCTGTCCTTTCGCTCCCACTTGTTTTAGACTTCCTGTTGGGTTCTCCTAGGGCGCTGTTGTGGGCCATTGGGGTCCCATTTTGGTTCGCCGGGCCCTTCCTGGGCGTTTTCGGCCCCCCCATTGGGGCTCTCTTGGGGCCCCTCTCGAGCTTTCATGGGGGCCATCTTGCCCACCTTCCCACCGTGCTCCCCGCTTCTATTGTCAGGGGAATGGGACTGTCGTGCTGGCAGTAGGGCGCTTTTCTCCAAACTTAGCGTGTACCTGGAATGCCCCCCTCTTCCCTCCCCCCCTTCGCTCCTCTTGCCTTTTCCCTCCCACTTCTTTTTCAGAGTTCCCTGGGTGCTCTTGGGGGCACTTGCTGGGTTCTCTTGGGGCGATGCTGTGGGACGTTGTGGCCCCTCTTGGGGTCGCCGGGCCCTTCCTGGGCGTTCTCTTGGGGCCCTCTCGGGGCCCTCTCGGGGCCCCCCTTGGAGGAGGCCTGCTCCGGGGCCCTTTTGCCCACCTCCCCCGCTGCTCCCCGCTCCTATTCTCAGGGGAGGTGGGGCCGAAACGGCGGCAGCAGGGGCGCTCTCCCAGCACTCAGCGTTCACCCGAAATTGCCCCCTCCTCCGCACCCTCCTCCCCCTCCCCTCTCCACCCCTTCTGTCCTTGTCCCTCCCAGTTCTTCTCTGAACTGCCCCGGCTGCTCTTTGGGGGGCACTTGTTGGCCGCGGTCTCGGGGCCCCCTTGGGGCCCCCTTGGGACCCCTCTCCCCCCACTTATCACTTAGCGTGTACCTGGAATGTTCCCTCCTCTTCCCTCTCCGCAGCCCAAGAGGCATCCAAGACGCCCAAGATGACATCCAAGACGGCCCTGGAGCACCCCAAGGGGGCTCCAAGTCGGCGTCAGACGGGCCCGGAGCCCACCAAGACGGCCCAAGATGGCCCTAAGATGGCCCAAGACGGCCCAGGAGCCCTCCAAGAGGATTTCCCTCAGGTTTCTGAAGGATTTGGGCATTTGCTTCTTTTCGGCCTTCGACGGGCCGAGAAAGCCCAAGAGCCCCCAAAGATCGCTCCAAGATCGCCCAAGAGGCTTCCAGGATGGCCCCAGAGCGACCCAAGAGGCCCAACAAAACGGCCCAAGAGGCCTCTAAGACGCCCAAGGTGGCTTCAAAGACGGCCCTCGAGCGCCCCAAGAGGCCCCAAGTTGGCGTCAGACGGGCCCGGAGCACACCAAGAAGGCCCAACATGGTTTAAGGTGGCCCAAGATGACACAGGAGGCCTCCAAGAGGGCCTCTCCAGGAATTCCCGAAGAGCTCAACATCATTGATTTTCTTAGATTGTCGAGAGATTTTTTCATTTGCTGCTTTTCGGCCTTCCGACGGCCCGAGATGGCCCGAGAACCCCCAGAGATCGATCCTAGATCGCCCAAGAGGCCTCCAGGATGGCCGCAGAAAGGCCCAGGAGGCCCCCAGGACGGCCCCCAAAGGGCCCCAAGACGGCCCAAGAGGCTTCCAAGACGCCCAAGATAGCCTCCAAGACGGCACTGGAGTACCCCAAGAGGGTCCCATGTCGGCCCAGAGAGGCCGCCAAGACAGCTTCCGACGGCGTCAGACCGGCAAGGAGCCCATCAAGACGGCCCAAGATGGCCTCCAAGCTGGCCCAGGAGGCCTCCAAGAGTGCCTCCACGGCCCACAAAGGGCCCCAAGCAGCCTAAGACGTCTCCAAGACGCCCAATATGGCCTCTATGACGGCCCTGGAGCACCCCAAGGGCCTTGGGGGCTCCAAGTCGGCGTCAGACGGGCCCGGAGCCAACCAAGATGGGCCAAGATGGCCCTAAGATGACCCAAGACGGCCCAGGAGGCCTCCAACAAGGCCTCCAGGAAGGCCCGAAGAGGCCAACATCTCGGGTTTTCTTTCAGGAGGCCCCTAACAGGGCCCCAAGACGGCCTCAAGAGAGCTTCAAGCAGCAGAACAAGAGAGTCCGCGGGAAGCCCCGGAAGGGCCACCAGAGGATCCCCACACGGTCAGAGAGGGCCCCCAGAGGGCCCCAAGACGGCCTCAGCCCCTCATGACGGGCCAAGTTCAGCGAGCACGTTGATGGTATTCTAAAACAAACGAACAAGAGAAATGTGTGATTGCTTTCTTGGGTAAGACGGGGCTGCTCGGGCTCGGAAGCATGAAAAGGTAGGGATTCATGATACCCTTGGCGTGTGCGTATGACTGCGATGAGCAACATGTCAGACTGTAAGATGATAGTCCTTTAATGCGCCAGCGTGCCTTCAGCACGTCGTGAGTGAAGTGCCCCCGGGCTCATGCAGTCGAAAGGAAGAGGGTTTGAAGGTCCTGAATGCCCAGACCACGAAATTCGTGGGCAATTCGTGGGCTTGCGCGTGGGCCTCTCGGACGGTGATCCAGCTCAGAACCACAAGAATGGTCGGCCTCTCGGCCCGAAGAACACCCATGTTTCTGGAGAGATACCCAAGAGCGTCCAAAAGAGCCTCAAGACGGCTCCAGAACGCGTCAAAACTTCTATCGATAATTACTACCCTTCAGACGGCCCAAGAGGCCGCCAAGAAGCCCCAAAAGAGCTCCCGGAAAAAACTCAAGAGGGCCCCAAGAGTCCAAATTCATTGATGCTCCGTTGGCTGCGTTCTCGCCTTTTCGGGCTTCCGACGCTCCGAAGACGGCAAAGAGGCGCCCATGACCGTTCCACGAACGCCTGACCCAAGAGAGCCCCAAGATGACAGAAGAGGCCCCCAAGACCGACCCAAGAGGCTCCCAAAACGGCCCAAGATGGCGTCCGTCGTCCGTCGTATGTCGCCATCGTCACCGTCCATCGCCGTCGACATCATCCTCCTTCCTGGAGCCGTCGAGAGTGCTGCAGTGAACAATGGAGATTTCTAAACAAAAACGCTGTGCACTGCATTCCTCCGCTCCGCCGACAGTCCCATCCTCAACGATGCTCGTTCGATGCTGCACCATCGGCAATTTGGCCCCAAAGAGCCCTGACTGGGGGCAAAACGCGTAGCCTCATTGCCTCCTCGCCCGAGTCCCGATCCAACACGAGTGTTCTCCCTCGTCCTCGTCCCCAGGCCGGCGAGACGCGGGCGGTTCGAGTAGGAGATCGACTATAGAATCGATTTGCCCCAGAGCTTATCTTTCCGACGAACCCACGAACGAACAAACATGTAGACCGTTGGTCGATCTAGGAAGCCTTGCGCGCACGTTTTCGCAGCTTCGACGAAGATTTTCAATCTTGGGGTACATCGGTGCCCCAGACCCCCGACGTCGTGATTTTTGTTCACGACCACAGCCCCCAGAGGTCTCGACCCCTTCCCTTCCCCGGGGCCGGCTCGACTCTCCGTCCCGGGCCGTGTTCTTCGCAGCCCCGGGGCCCGGCAGAGGGCCCCCGGAGGCCGAACCTAGCGAGAAACACCCGCCGCCGTGATTCTTTCACCGCCCGAGGGGGTCGGGGTCTGTAGCCGACCTCCTGCCCGAGCGGTGCAGGCGCCACCGCCGCTGGCGCGGCCGCCACGGCAGCCGCCGCGGCCGGCGCAGGCCGCCCCGCGGCGAGCACACGGCGCGGCGCCGGGGGCTGAGAGGCGGCGCTCGGCGCCTCGCCTGGCACGGCGAGGGACGCGCGAGCAGGACTCCTCCTGCTGCTGCTGCTGCTCCTCCTCCTGCTGTTTCAACCTCTTCTTCCTCTTCTTCCTCCTCCCAATCCTCCTCCTCCTCCTCCTCCGCCTCCTCCTCCTCTTCCTCCTCCAACTAGTACCACTACTTCTACAACTACGACGCCTGCGTCGACTACTACTACTACTACTACTACTACTACTACTACTACTACTACTACTACTACTACTACTACTACTACTACTACTACTACTACTACTATTACTACTCACACGTCTACGACTACAGCTACGACTACGACGACGACTACTTCTAGTACGACAACGACTACAACTACTGCTACTACTACTTCGACTACTGTCACAACTGCTAGCATTGCTTCTACTACTTCGACAACTACTGATACGACTTTCACTGCTGCTACTACTACTACAACCACCACTACTACTACTACTACGACAACTACCACTACTACGACTACTACTACTACTACTACTACGACGACGACGACTACTACTACTACTACTACTATTACTACTACCAATACTACTAAGACTACTACTACTACTACTACTACAACTACAACTACAACTACTACTACTTCTTCTACTACTACTACTAGTACTACGACTACTACTACCACAACTACTACGACTACTACTCTTACTACTACTACTACTACTACTACTACTAGTACTGACTACTACTACTACTACTACTACTACCACTACGACTACTACGACTACTACGACTACTACTACTACTACCATTACGACGACCACTACACATATTACAAATGCTACTACTCCTGCTCACTCGACGACTTCTGCTACTATTACTACTACTACTACTACTACTACTACTACCACGACTACGTCTACCTCTACCTCTATTGCTACTACATCTTCAATACTACGACTACTACTGCTACTACTACTACCACTACTACTACTATTACTACTACTACTACTACTACTCCTGCTACTACGACTACTACTACTACCACTACTTCTCCTAGTGCTACAAGCTCTACGAGTACGAGTACTACTACTTCTACGACTACTACTACGACTACTACCAGTACTACTACTACTACTACTACTACTACTACTACTACTACTACTACTACTACTACTACTACTACTAATGCTACTACTACTACTACGACTACTACTACCACTACTACTACTACTACTACTACTACGACTGCTACTACTACTACTACTACTAATACTACTGCTACGGCTACCACTACTATTACTACTACTACTACTACTATTACTACTACTACTACTACAAATACTACTACTACTTACCCTACTACTACTACACATACTACGACTACGACTACGGCTACGACTACAACTACGAATGCTACGACTACGACTACCACGACTGCTGCTACGACTACGACTGCTGCCCCAACTGCTACTACGACTACTTCTACTACTACTACTACTACTACTACCACTACTACTACTACTACAAATACTTGTACGAGTTCGATTACTACAACTCCTACTACGAATAATACTGCCACGAATAATAAACATACCGCTAGTACTACGACTACTGCCCCTACCACTACTACTACCACTACCTACGGCACCTACTAGCACGACTACAAGTACTACTACTGATAACACTAATAGAGCTACTCCTACTTCTTCGATGGTCACGACTACGGCTACAGTTATCACGACTGCTACGTCCACTACTACTACTGATACTACTACTACTCGTACTACTACAACTACAACTACTACTACTGCTACTACTACGACTACGACTACTTCTACTACTACTACTACTAATACTACTACTAGTACTACTGCGACTACTACTACTATTACTACTACTACTACGACAAATTCTGCTACGACTCCTACTACTACCCCTACTACTACCACAACTACTACTATGACTACTGCTACTGGTACTGTTGCTATTACGATGGCCATTACTACTCCTACTACTACTACTACTACTACTACTACTACTACTCCTACTACTCCCACTGATACTACTATTACCACTGCTAGCACTACTGCTACTGCTTCGGCTACTACTGCTACTTCTACTGCTACGGCGTTTACTACTATCAAGACTCCTGCCGCTACTCCTACTATTCGAAGTACAATGACTGTTGCTGCAAATGCCAGCACTAAAAACATTACTATTACCACGGCCACTACGACTCCTATGACTACGACTACGACTACTGCTACGGCTACACTTTCTACTACTCAAACTACCACGACGAGTACTACTGTTACTACTACTACTACTTCTACTGCTACTACTACTACTACTACTACTACTACTACTACGACCACTACTACTATAATTACTGATAATACGGCGACTACTACGACGACTACTACTACTACTACGAAAACTACTACAAAAATATTACTACGTCTACGACTTGTACTGCTTATACTACTAATACTGGTACTGAGACTAATATTACTACGACTACGACTACGACTACGACGACTACTACTACTACTACTACTACTACTACTACTAGAACTACTACTACTACTACTACGACTACTACTACTGATACTCTTATCCTAGTACTACTACTACTGGTACTACTACTACTACCACTACTACTACGACTACGGCTACCACTACTACTAATACTACTGCCACTACGACTACGACAACGAATACGGCTACGGCTACGGCGACTACGGCTACAACTACTACTACTACTAGTACTGCTACTACTACCACTACTACTACCACTACTACTACTACTACCACTACTACTACTACTACTACTACTACTACTACTACTACTACTACTACTACTACTACTACTACTACTACTACTACTACTACGACTACTATAATTACTACGACTGCTACTACTACTACTACTACTATCACCATACTTCACTTTATCCTACGACAACTAATACAAAACTTAAAACGACGACTACGACTAGTACCACCACTACTGCTACTATTACGACGACTCCTACGACAACCACCACTACAACTATTATACGGCGACTACGACGACGACGACGACGACGACGACGACTACTACTACTACTACTACTACTACGACTACTACTACTACCAATACTACTACTACGGTTACTACGGCAACTACGACGACGACTACTACTACGACTGTTACGACTACCACAGATACGACAATTTCTGCCACTACCTACTGCTATCACTACTACCATTGAGACTTCGACTACGGCAATCATTATTACGACTATTACTATTTTGACACATACTACCACTACTACTAGGACTACTACTACTACTACCACATCTACTACCACGAATCACGACTACTACAACTACTACTACTACTATAAACAATACCTCTGCTACTATTGTTACCACGAGTACTGCTGATCGCATTACTAAAACATACTAACACTACTACGACAACAACTACTACTACTACTCCTGCTACGACTACTTCGAATACTACAACTACGTCTACTACCACTAGTAGTGCTACGGCTAGTGCGATTACTACTGTTACTACCACTGCTACTACTACTACTACTACTAATACTACTACTACGACTACGACTACCACGGATACTACTACTACTGCTACTACTACTACTACTACTACCACTACTACTTGTATTTCTACTTCTACTGCTACTACTGCTACTACTGCTACGGCTACGACTACGACTACTACAAAGACTGCTACACTACTACTACTGCTCCGACCACTACGACGACGACTACTACTACTACTACTACTACTACTGCTACTGCCACTGCTTCTGCTACTACCACTACTACTACTACTACTACTACTACTACTACTACTACTACTACTACTACTGCTGCTAATAATACTACGAATGCTACTGCTGCTACTGATACTGTTACTACTACTACTACTACTACTACCACTACTACTCCAACCCCTACTACCACCCGTACTACTGCCTCTACTATTACCACGGGTACGACGGCTACTACGACTACAAATACTACTACCACTACTACTACTACTACGACTACTACTACTACTACTACTACTACTACTACTACTACTACTACTACTACTACTACTACTACTACTACTACTACTACTACTACTACTACTACTACTACTACTACTACTACTACTACTACTACTACTACTACTACTACTACTACTACTACTACTACTACTACTACTACTACTACTACTACTACTACTACTACTACTACTACTACTACTACTGCTACTACTACTACTACTACTACTACTACTACTACTACTACTACTACTACTACTACTACTACTACTACTACTACTACTACTACTACTACTACTACTACTACTACTACTACTACTACTACTACTACTACTACGACTACGACTACGACTACTACTACTACTACTACTATTACGACGACTACTACTACTACGACTACTACGACTACTACGACTACGACTACGACTACGACTACGACTACTACTACTACTACTACTACTACTACTACTACTACTACTACTACTACTACTACTACTACTACTACTACTACGACGATTACTTCAATGACTAATCCCCCATATCCTTTTTCCTCACGAGAGTCTATGCTTACTCCCCCCCTGGCTGGCCGATGGCGGCCCCCTCCGGGCTTTCCCATCCCAACTGTCAAAAAAAAAAGCTTTATATTTTCGTTCTTGTTTCTGTCAACATGGCCTTTCTTGTCGCCGACGATGCGAAATGCGTGGCAGGACAAGGACGTGGCGGACACCGCGCGCGGCCGTCAATCCAGGCCCTCCCGTCACGCCTGTAGGAAATTCCATACGGACTCGCAGGTTTTCTCGCAACGTGGCCTGTTTTGAAGTGGACGATGCGAAATGCGTTGCAAGAACGGGACGCGGCGTACATCGCGCGCGGACGTCTGGGGCAACCCCATGCGGGAGGGGCCACCCTACCTTTCAAAAAGACATACAACGTCGACAGATTTCTCCTCAGCGAGGGCTTTCTTGTCGTCGGCTTTACGAGATGCGTGGCAGGAGTGGGGGGCGGTGCACATCGCGCGCGACAGAATGAACTGTCGCTCCCGCCTCGGCGCCGCGCGCATGTCTTCTGAAAGGTGCGCTCTCGCTAAGGCGCGGCGCACACGTTTCGCTCGCCAATTCGTCGAGCGCCCAGGGCCACCTGCGGCCTCCCAGGGTCTCCTGGATCCTCCTGGGGTTTCCCCGGGGCCTCGTGGATCCTCCTGGGGCCTCCTGAGGCATCCTGGGGATTCCTGGGATTCCCCTGGGCTTCCTGACGCCTCCCAGAGCTTCCTGGAGACTCCTGGAACCTCCTGGGGCTCTTCCTGGGCCCTCCTGAAGTCTGCTGGGGTCTCTGGGGTCCGCTGGGGTTTCCTGCAACTTCCTGGGGCGTCCTGAGGCTTCCTGGGGCCTCCTAAGGCTTCCTGGGGCCCGCTGGGGCTTGCTGCAACCTCCTGGGGCCTCCTGAGGCCTCAGGCTTCCTGAGGCCTCCTCGGTTCGTGGCGAAATGCAGCGCAGTCTTCAAGACGCGCAAGGAATGTATGATCGGTAACCGCCATCGTGGCTGCATCAGCTGTGGTAAACCACCATGCCGATCTGATTTCGGTCTCCAGTTGCGCCAGCACTGTTTCTTATGTTGTGGGAGGGCGGGTGGGAATGGGCATGCCATGCTTGACTCGCTCGACCTGGCGAGCTTTACTCCTACTCCTACTCCTTGTACTCCTCCTCCTCCTCCTCCTCCTCCTTTTCCTCCTCCTCCTCCCATCACCTTCGACATTATTATCCTCCTTCCCCTCCTCCTTTTCGTCCTCCTCCTCCTCCTCCCTTTCGTCCTCCTCCTTCTTCTCATATCCCCGCCTTTTCTCTATTCGAGGCGCCTCACATGGGGTCCGAACAGATGGCGTCGCAGGATCGCGCGGCAGCGCTGGTACATAGCCGGCCGATGCATCGGCGACATATCGGCGACGTCGACGATGCATAAACGACGTTGGCATGCAGAAAACCTTGCCCATGTCGAGCCGCATCGCCGATGCATCGGCGCTGCGGCGCGGTCTTCCGACCCCATCTACTCGGACATGATTTGAGCGTCCTGGAAACATGGGTATCGGTATGATGCGGCACGCTGCCGGCTCGAGGGCGCAAGAACGAATTCCGAAAACGAATTCTGACCACTGGGGACGAGGAGTGGGCAAGAGGGCCCCATGCTGCGGGAGCAGGAACCAGATCGAAGAGGAAACCGAAGGAGAGTCAAGAAGGCGAAGAACACGATCTTGCCTGCTTGCGCCGCACGACGCCTCGCACACGATGTTTTGTACGGTTCCCGGCCCTTGGCGGCTGGGAAAAAAGCGACCCGAACCCCAAGGGTCATCTAGTGGAAACTGATGTATGTTTCCGACGCCCAAACTATTGACGGACTGGCGCCCCCCAAGAATAAACAATTCCCCAATCAATGCTTGCACGGTAAGGGTTCTCGCGGGGAAAGGCTTTGCAAAACATCGCCGACGATTTTGGCAGGCGGCCAGGTTCCAGGGTTCCTGGTTTTCGGCTCTGGGCTCGGATTGGTCGCGGTGAAAATTCGAGGCGACTCCGGCAAGCGGCCGAATTCCAGGGTTCCCTTTTCTGGGTGCTGGCTTCCAGGTTCCAAGGCGACTGGGTTCCAGGTTTTCTGGGTTTCGGGTTCCCGTTCTGTTTTTTTTTTTTTGAGGGGGGCGATGGGGGCAGACACCGAAATTGTACACCACGCGGCTGGGGCGGACAAATCCTGCCCCCCCAAGACAGGCAGCGGCCAAGATGTGGTGTTCGACTATACTATTGCATGGTTTCGCCATTGCAAGACCACTTCGCCGCCGGGGGCTAAAGCACTCACGTGGCCCTGGGGGCTAAAGTACACGCGTGGCCCCGGGGCTAAAGTACTCACAGGGGGCGGGTGGGCAGGGGCGGAGGCGGGGCGGCGGAGGGCGAGGGAGGAAAAGGAGGGGGGAGAGGCGGGCGAACCAGCCGAGACACCAGGAGCAACGCTCAGGCCAACCTGCAATAGGCGAGCCGTTGCGCGCAGCTGGGGAGACGGGGCAAAACTGCATAGTTATATGACTACATGAGAAAGAGCCCAGTGAACGATCACGCGACCCTACAGCCCGAAGAGCACTCGGAAATCCCCCACGAGCGCAGCTCCACACGGAGCGAATCTTTCAAACTCTCACGATAGCACTATGCGGTGGAGCGGCAGCGGCGGCAGCGGCAGGAGAGGGGAGGGGAGGAGAGGGGGGGGTGGAGGAAGAAAGGGGCGAAACAGAGGACACTAAAATAATATCATAGTCAGCTTCTAAGGCGGCTCCAGCCGGCGGGAGCTGGAGGCTCGGTGAGTAACAGCGGCCCGCCCGGCTGGAGTGCCCGGCACATGCACGCGTACCTCAAACACTATACAAAATAAACAGCCGGGGATGCAAAAGGAGGGGGCGGGGGGAGGGGGAAGGAAGGGCCCAGACTACTATCTGCGGCCGGCCTCAGAAGGTGCAGCCGAGGGACAGAATCACGAGGCTCCTGTGAGTGGCCCTTCCACCACACCATAAGACAACCCCAATCCAGGGATCGACTCGGAGATGTCGAAGTGAGCGCGCTGCACGTGATATCCGTCGTGTTGCCAGTGGCGTCCGCCGTGCAGCTCCTTGTGCTCGATGTGCTGCTCGTGGTAGTCGTTGTGCTGCGCGTGATGCTCGTCGTGCCATGCTCGTGGTATCCGATGTGCTGCTCATTGAAAGCGTTGTCTTGCTCATGAGTTTCGGCGTGCTGCCTAGGAGTACTCGTCGTGCTGGTTGCGTGCTCCGCCGTGCTGCTCGTGGTACCTGTCGTGCTGCGGTCGTTATCCGGCGTGGTGCTCATGAGACCCGCCGTAGGCGTAGGCGCCGGCGTCGGTGCTGATGCCAACGTGGGCGTAGGCGTTGATGCCGGCGCAAGCGCACGCATTGATGCGGACGTCGGAGCTGGCGTCGGTTCCGGCGGAGGCCCAGGCATTGGTGCTGGCGTCGGTGCTGGTGTCGGTGCTGGTGGAGGTGCTGGGCTTTGGTACCGGTGGAGACGCCGTCGTTTGTGCTGGCGTCGTCGCTGACGTCGGCCGTGTAGGTGCTGGCGTTGGTGCCGGCGTGGGCGCAGGCGTTAATGATGGCGTCGTCTTTGGTGCTGGCGTCGGTGCTGGCGCCAGTGCTGGTGTAGGCGCTGGTGCTGGAGACGGTGCAGGCGCTGCCGTTGGTGCATGCGTCTGTACTGGCGTCGGCGCTGGTGTAGGCGCTAGCGCTGGTCTCGGCGCAGGCGCCGGCGGTGATGCTGGCGTAGGCGCAGGCGTTGGTGCAGTGCTGGCGTCGGGTGCTGGCGTCGGCCCTAGCGTATGTGCCGGCGTTCGAGCTGGCGTCGGTGCTGACGTCGGTACTGATGTAGGCGCAGCCGTTGGAGCTGGCGCAGGCGCCGACGTTCGCAGGCAGCCTGAAGCAGGGTTTATTCGACAGCGGATCGAATGCAGGTGTAGGCGCTGGCATTGGTGTCGGGTTAGGCGTCGGCGTTGGTGCTGGCGTCGGAGCTGGCGTCGGTGCTGGTGTAGGCGTTGGCGTCGGCGAAGGCATAGGCACAAGCATGGGTGCTGGTGTCGGTGCTGGCGTCTGTGCTGGCGTAGGTGTCGGCGGCGGTGCTGGCGTCGGAGCTGGACGTCGGAGCTGGGGAGTCGGAGCTGGGGAGTCGGAGCTGGGGATAGAAGTGGTGGGTGGCGCACTCGTTATCCCATGGGGTGGGATAAGTAGCTGGGAGCGGGGTTTATTCGACCGCGGGTCGAATGCAGGTGTAAGCGCTGGCACTGGTGTCGGGTTAGGCGTCGGCGTTGGTGTTGGCATCGGTGCTGGCGTCGGTGCTGGTGTAGGCGTTGGCGTCGTAGGCACAATTGTGGGTGCTGGCGTCGGTGCTGGCGTCTGCGCTGGCGTAAGCGCCGGTGGCGGTGCTGGCGTCGGAGCTGGGCGACGGAGCTGGGGAGTCGGAGCTGGGGAAAGAAGTGGTGGGTGGCGCAATCGTTATCCCATGAGGCGGGATAAGACGCCTGGAGCATGGTTTTTTTGTCGACCGCGGGTCGAATGCAGGTGTAGGCGCCGGCATTGGTGTCGGGTTAGGCGTCGGCGTTGGTGCTGGCGTCGGTGCTGGCGTCGGTGCTGGTGTAGGCGTGGGCGTCGGTGAAGGCATAGGCACCGGCGTGGGTGCTGGTGTCGGTGCTGGCGTCTTCGCTGGCGTAGGCGCCCGCCGTGGGGCTGGCGACGGAGCTGGACGTCGGAGTCGGGCGTCGGAGTCAGGGAGTCGGAGCTGGAGATAGAAGTGGTGGGTGGCGCACTCGTTATCCCATGGGGTGGGATAGGACGCCTGGAGCAGGGTTTATTCGACCGCGGGCCGAATGCAAGTGGAGGCGCTGGCATTGGTGTCGGGTTAGGCGTCGGCGTTGGTGTTGGCATCGGTGCTGGCGTCGGTGCTGGTGTAGGCGTTGGCGTCGTAGGCACAATTGTGGGTGCTGGCGTTGGTGCTGGCGTCGGTGCTGGTGTAGACGTGGGCGTCGGTGAAGGCATAGGCACAAGCGTGGGTGCTGGTGTCGGTGCGGTCACGAAGCTGCGGCCCATCGTCAGCCCGCCCCTCGTGTTGTACTTTTTTCATTTTTTTTTCTCGGCGGGCTCATCGGAGCCTGCCTCCAGCCACTTGCGGCCACCTTGCGGACGCGTAGATGCCAGCCAAGGTGCAGGTGAAGCGATGGTGCTGGCGTGAGTGCAGGCGTTGGCACAGGGGCCGCTGCTGGTGTCGATGGTGCTGTAGGCGCCGGGGTTGGTGCCGGTGTCGCTGCTGGCCTCGCCACTGGTATAGGCGCTGGAGCTGGGGCCGGCGTAAGCGCAGGAGATGGTACCCGCGTAGATGTCGACGTCGATGTTGGTGTAGGCGCTGGCGCTGGTACCGGTATAGGTGCAGGCGCTGGCGCTGACGCCGATTCTGGCGTCGGAGGTGCCGTAGGCGTCGGATTTGGTACCGGCGTAGATGCTAGCGTCGATGCTGGTGTAGGTGCTTGCGCTGGTGCCAGCGTAGGTGCAGGCGTTGGCGCTGTCCTCGGTAATGGCGTCGATGCGCTGTCGGCGCCGGATCTCGTGTAGGCGGCGATGCTGGCGTCGGTGCTGGTGAGGGCGTCGGCGCTGGCGTTGGCGCAGGTGCGGGCGTGGGCCCTGTCTTCGATGCTGGTGTCGATGCCAATGTAGGCGCCAGAGTTGGTGCCAGCGTGACTGCAGGCGTTGGTGCAGGCGTCGCTGCCTGTGTCGATGGTGCTGTAGGCGCCAGGGTTGGTGCCCGTATCGATGCTGGCGTCACTGCTGGTATCGGCGCTGGCGCTGGTGCCAGCGTTGTCTCAGAAGCTGGTGCCCGAATTGATGTCGACGTTGATGCTGATGGAGGCGCTGGGAGGCGCTGGCGCTGGTACCAGCATCGGTGCAGGCGTTGGCGCTGACGTCGATTCTGGCGTCGAAGCTGCAGTAAGCGCCAAGGTCGGTACTGGCGTAGATGCTAGCGTCGATTCTGCTGTAGGTGCTGGCGCTGGTGCCGGCGTAAGTGCAGGCGCTGGCGCTGTCTTCGGTGATATCGTCGGGCTGTCGGCGCCGGATCTTGTGCAGGCGGCGATGCTGGCAGCGATGCTGGCGGGCGTCGGAGTTGGTGAAGGCGTCGGCGCTGGCGTGGGCGAAACTGCGGGCGTTGGCACTGACTACTGTGCTGGTGTCGATGCCACTGTAGGCGCCGGAGTTGGTGCTGGCGTCGCTGCTGGCGTCGCTGCTGGTGAAGGCACTGGCGCAGGTTCCGGCGTAGGCGCCGGAGGTAATACCCTGGTAGATGTCGACGTCGATGCTGGTGCAGGCGCTGGCGCTGGTACCGGTATAGGTGCAGGCGTTGGCGCTGACGTCGATTCTGGCGTCGGAGGTGCCGTAGGCGCCAGAATAGGTACCTGCGTAGATGCTAGCGTCGATGCTGGTGTAGGTGCTTGCGCTGGTGCCAGCGTAGGTGCAGTCGTTGGCGCTGTCCTCGGTGATGGCGTCGATGCGCTGTCGGCGCCGGATCTCGTGTAGGCGGCGATGCTGGCGTCGGAGCTGGTGAAGGCGTCGGCGCTGGCGTTGGCGCAGGTGCGGGCGTGGGCCCTGTCTTCGATGCTGGTGTCGATGCCAATGTAGGCGCCGGAGTTTGTGCCAGCGTGACTGCAGGCGTTGGTGCAGGCGTCGCTGCCGGTGTCGATGGTGCTGTAGGCGACAAGGTTGGTGCCAGCATCGATGCTGGCGTCAGTGCTGGTATCGGCGCCGGAAATTGTGTAGGCGGCGACGCTGGCGACGGCGCTGGTGAGGGCGACGGCGCTGGCGCTTGCGAAGGTGCGGGCGTTGGCACTGTCTGCGATGCTGGTGTCAAGACCAGTGTAGGCGCCGGAATTGGTGCCAGCGTCGATGCCAGCATCGCTAAGCGTGGGAGTGCTGGCCGTCGTGGTGGTGGCGTAGGCGGACGCAACCAAATAGAACCAGCCAGCCCAATATATCAACTGGTCAACGGTTGCGGCCAACAGAGCTGAAGAGGATATGCTGGATAACGACGAAGATGTGTCGGAGTCGGGGTCGAGACGGCGGGGGGCAGGAAAACGTCGGAGAAATCGCCGCTGCACCATAACCGGCCTGAAAATAGATGCAAGAAACAATCCCTTTGAGACCCAAAGTCAATCTGAGATGTCGGAGATGTAGAGGAGGGCGAAGAAGAAACAGTAGCCGTTGGGATCAGCGGTGGCGGGGGAGAGCGTCAGCTCCTGCACTGGCCTATGCGGTGCGCCTCCTCGATCTGTGCCCCTCCTGGTCTTCCTCCCGCGCCGGAGCGCTTCGACCCTCCGGGGGAAGGAGGTCGGTGGAAGGGGGGGCAGCGCCGCTTCCTCCGTGGCCGTTGCCCACCTCGACCGCAGCGCGCGCAGAGCCACCCTGTGTCTTTTGGCGCCCTCCCCCACTGCCTGGGTGATTGCGTCGACCGCGACCTCGAAGTCGCACCGCCCTCGGTGTCTCATCGTGTTGGTGCACGCGTGCACCGCGTAGATGGCAAGGCCGAGCAGGGACAGCACCTCCTTCGAGCGGATGCGCGGGTTGACCAGCAGGAATGTGTGGAGGTTGCAGAAAACGCCTGGGTCGAGGCGCAACTTGCGCTGAAACGCTGCCCGTGCGGCTCTGCAGCAGCAGTAATGCTCGATGCTGTCCTCGGAGCCGTCACCACAGCCAAAGAGGCACCGCGCGTGGCCCTGGAATCGCCGAGCTGCGGTCCATCGGTTGAAGAGCGTCGAGAAGACTGCTGCCTGGACCCGCGGCGGCGAGAGGCTACCCAAGACCTGCAGCAGGTGGGACGCGCGGCGGCCCTGCCAGGCAGGCGTGCGTTACTGCACGCTGCCGAAGATGACTGCGTGGCGGCGTCCGTCCTCCAACTCCCATCTCTGGAGTTTCGCCCGCAGTCGCATTGTGGGATCTGGCGCCATGCGGGCCGCCAAATAAGCATACACCGTGCGTTGGCAATCCTTCCGCCGCGCCGTGTCCCGGGCAATTGCTCGGTCGCCAGACGGGCGTGATCGTCGCAGACCCTCCACCGTGGCGTGGTGATGCTGGAGCTCGCTCTCCGCCTGGGCCAAAGCCAGGATGAGGCTTCGGCTGTGCCAGTCGTTCCATGCAAATCGAGAGTGGTCGCGCGGAGGGCTGCGCAGGGCTTCCCGCAGTCGCTCCACGTCCGCCAGAAAGCGAGCCTTTGGCGCGCAGGCTCTGTCGAACTGCACCACCCGGATCTTGGCCGCCAGGGCATACCACTGGATATTGGCGAAGGAGGCTGTTAACCCGAAGGACTCCCTCAGCGCCCACAGGTCCTCGGAGGCCGCCCACCCGCCGGGGCCTTTGGCCGCCTTCCGCAGGGAGTGGCCGGCCGACTTGACCAGCCAAGCCGGGGGCGTCTCGAGTTGAGCGACGTAGCCCAATATTGGAATCGCGAACGTGTTGTAGACCCTCGCGTTCCTGTGGAGCCCCAAAGGTTGGTCTTGCCACATGTCTACCCGCCCCAAGTCTTTCTGCCACGGCTTGTTCCACGAAGAGTCGCCCTTGCCGGGGCCCATCTGAAAGCCGAGATATTTACAACTGAAACACACGGGCATTGTGGCCCACTGAGGGACCTCGCTCGCTTTCCTGCGCTCGAAGGCGCTTACTTCGTCATGTTGAGCCTGAGGCCAGATATCCTTTCGAAGACTGCAAACGTGTCGGCCAAGCCCGGGGCAGCCTTCCAGAAATCCTGAAGTACCAAGGCCGCGTGCCTCTGGCGTCCTCTCCTCGATGGCGTCCAGGAGGAGCTCAGCGGCGACGGCATAGATGAGTGGGCTGAGGGGGCACCCCTGCCGAATTCCTGAAGACATGCTGAAGCCGACAAACGTCTGCCCCTTCACGGACACGTTGCACTGGCACTCGTTGTACAGAGTCTGAAACGCATTGACTGCATTAGCGGGGACTCCAATGTGCACCAAGCATTCGTGAATTTATTGCTGAGAGATGCAGGGGAACGCAGCAGCGAAGTCGAGAAACACCGCCGCGGCATTGTTGTCCTGCAGGGAGCGAAGCATCATTGCCGTCTCGACCTCGAGTAGATCGTTCAGGATAGAGCGGCCCCGGAGAAACCCTTGTTGTCTCTCGCGAACGAAGCCGCTTAGGTATTCCTCCCAGCGTAGTCTCATCGCGTTTGCGACTAGTCTGTTGTCGCAAGTCACAATGGAGAGTGGACGGGTGTCCGCAGCCCGAAAGTACGTCCCTAACTCTGGATCCCCCCCGCTGGGTGCCTTTGGCAAGCAGACCAGTGTGCCGAGATTGTACCCGTGCGTGCCGCTCTCGCTCTCGTCCGCGCACGCCTGCTGGAGCGCTTCCGGCGCGTCTTCTCGTTCCAGCTGCCTGGCGACGCCGAGGAGGATAGAGACCCCCAGCCCTGTGATAGCTCTCCACGCTGCGAAAAGGATCCCGTCTGGGCCCGGCGACGTGTCGCCGGCCGCGCGGATCACCTGCTCGACGTCGCACCGGCGGACACGCCACTTCCAAGCCTCGCTCGGGACACCTTGCCGGGGGCGGCGGCGCCTGCGGAGAGGGTCGCCGGGGTGCACCTCAGGCTCCCGCACCTCTTCGCCAGGCGCAGCGGGGCGCAGGGAGCCCAGCCATTGTCGCATCTCCCTCATGTCTACCAGCGGTGCCCTGAAAACCCGCTCCCAGTGCACGCGGAGAGCTTCAGCCATCTCGTCTGCCTTGTCCGTGACGTCCCCGCTCTCGGTCTGCATGGCCGCCACTGTCGTGCTGCCTCCAGGGAGTAGACGCTTCAATTTGGTCAGGAAGTTGGACTTGCTGCGGGGGGTCGCCTCGCAGCCTTCCCCTTTTTCCTGGAGCGCAAGTCCTCTATCTCCTCCGTGATGGCCTGGCGCGCCAAATGCACCGCTCTGCTTTTGAGCTGCCAGAAGCCGGGTTTGGCACTGGCCTCTGGGTCTTCGGAGTTGACATAACCGCAGATGGCGGGGCATGCCTTGGCGCACCGGCGCATGCCTGTAATATTCACGCTCTCTGCGGCCCTGACGAAGCTGAGCACCCAACCCAATTGATCGTCGGTGCCGTCTGCGCGCGCCTCGTCTTCGGCACGACGCATGCCCTTGGAAACCGTGCGCATGGCCCGTTTGACCAAGACCAATTGCCTCATGTGGGAGGCGGGCTGCTCGTCGGAAGCAAAGAGAGAGTGAAATTCCAAGGCAACCCGTCTTCCGTAGTCAGGGTGGGCCGTGGCTCGGGTGGTGGCGACTGTGCCCCCGCAGCGGTTCGCGTCCGGCGTGGAACGACTGAAAGATAGTGCCCGGTGCGCTGATAGGATTGTCGCTGGCAACACGTAATTATCGGCCGTAATGCCTGTCCAATTGGTCCGCCAAGGCGTGGTTCGAGTAGGCGCGGTCCAATCGGGAACGCGCGAGGCAGCACTCGTGAGTAAAGAGCGGTTGGTGGAGCTCTTGGAAGCCCTTCTGGCCGCAGAACAAAGCCTGGAAGAGTCTGGCCTCCGCCTGGTCGGCGCCCCCGGACCACGCGCCGTCAGACTTCGACCAGCGGTCCCGGCGGTCCGCGACGAAGTTAAAATCCCCCACCATGATGCTCAGTACACGGTCTGGTGGCTCCACGTGCTGCGCCAGACGGGTCAGAATGGCTCTCCGCGCAGACCCGATATGCGAAGCAGAACCCGACGCCAGGTAGACGACGAAGACATCGAGCGCGCCACCGGGCCCTCGCAGGGACAGCTTCGCCGCGCGACCAGCCTCGATCCCGACCCAGCTGTTCTCGTCGGGGGGGGTGAACCGCTCCACAAACTCAGGTTTCAACAACAAGCCGATGCCGGCCTGAGAGTTGGAGCCATGTGCCCAAAAGGAACAGCCTCCCGCTAGGGCTCTGGATGCCAATGCTTTCCAATGCGCGCTGTGGGTTTCCGCCAGGCCCACAAAGTCGCGTTGTGCAAAAAGCCTGTCTGCATAGCTTTGCTTGGCGTGTTGTAGCTCGGGATCGCTCGCAAAATACGCCTGGGAATTCCAGAGCCCACCAGTGCAATCCCCAGTGTAGGGCCCGAGCATTGGTGGGAGTACTGGGCCACGACGTTCTGGCATGAGTGCAGTCAGGCCCCCATCCGGCCCCGGACTGTCGGGAGGTCCACGGTGCGGTGCAAGAGCCTGTGTTGCAGATGAGTCCCGTCGCGCTGGACACTGCAGCAGCGCTGCTGCCAGTGGTGCTGCAGGATGCTCTGGTGCTGCTGGATGCTCTGGTGCTGGGCTCTGCGATGCTGCTGGTTGCTCTGGTGCTGCTGTCAACTGTGGTGCTGGAGCAGGTCGCGCTGGACATGATTCTGCTGGAGACTGCAGTGCCGCCGGATGCGTTGATGCTGCTGCCGGTGGAGCTGCAGGCGCCCGCTGTGCAGGGTCATGCGATGCTGCTGGATATTCTGGTGTTGCTGCCAGTGGAACTGCTGGGACAGGTCGTGCTGTAAGCTGCGGTGCCGCCAGTTGCGCCGGGGGCGGTGGTTGCGCTGCCGCTGCAACCGATTGTGCTGCGAAGTCTCGTCGTGCTGGAGAGCGTGACGCCGCTGGTTGCGTTGATCCCGTTGCTGATGGAACTGCAGGTCCCCCTCGTGCTGTACCCTGTTGGGCCGTCGGCTGGGCTTGTGCTTCAGCAAGTGGTACTGTCAATCTCCGCCGTTTTGGGAACAGTTGTGTTTCTGAGTAAGCTGGGGTTGCAACGCGCGGCCCTGCCGATTCCCTGCGTGGCGAAGACCGTGTTGCCGCTGGCTGCAACGTCGCTGCTGCCACTGACTGTGCCTGCCCCGTTGGCGGTGGAAACTGCGGCGCTGCTGAATGTGCTGGTGGTGGTGCTGCTGGTGGGGCCGCTCCGGGTGGAGCTGCTGGTGCCCGTCTTACAGGAAGCTGCGACATTGCTGGATGCGCTGACGATGCTGCCAGTCGATCTTCTGGGCCCCGTCGTGCTGGAAAGTGCGGCGCCACTGGGTTCGATGAATTCGCTGCTGAGGGAGCTGGAGGATCCAGCGGGGCTGCCGGCTGCGTAGGTGATGCTGTCGATGGAAGTGCTGGTTCCCGTCGTATTGGAAGTGCGGCTGGCTGCACTGAACCAGCTGCTGTTGGAGTCGCTGCGTACAATACTGCCGATTCCCACTGCGCTGGAGCAGCTGGGAGTGATGATACTGGTGCCGAATGTACTGCCGGCTCCCGTCGCGTTGGGTACTGATGTGTTGCAGGGTGCGCTGGCGCTGCTGCCCGCGGGGCTCTGCCAGGCCGCACGGAGCAGCTGGCGAATGCAGTGCCAGGGGCGCAGCGCTTCGGAGTGGGCAGGGGTCGCACGCCTATGAACGCGGGGCTGTACTGGTCGACCGTCGCGAGGAGGATGAGGATGGAGGCCTCGGAGAAAATGCAGCTGCCGTAGGTGATGCCGACTTCGGTGGTGGTGCTGCAAACTGAGGTGCTGCTGGATGCTCGAGTGCTGCTGTCCCAGGTAGCGTCGTTCCCCATCGTGCTGTGGGCCCTGCCGCTGTGGGATGTCCTGACGGTGTCGCTGCTGCCAGCGGTGCTGCCAGGTCCCGGCGAACAAATGCTGCTGGGTGCGCTGGTGTTGCTGCGACTGATGCGCTGGGGTCTAATCGTGCTGACAACTGCGGTAAGTCTGGTTGCATGGGTGACGTATCTGGTGATGCTGCTACTTCCCGTCGTGCTGGACACTGCGGCTCTGTCGGATCCGCCAGGGCTGCTGGATGTGTTGGTGCAGCTGCTGACAGTGCTGCTGGATCACATAGACCTGGAGGTAATGGAGCTGCTGGGTGCTGCGACGTAGCTGCTGACAGTGCTGCCTGGACTGCCGAGGCCCGTCGAACTGGAAGTACCGATGCTGCTGAGTGCGCTCGTGTGGCTGCCGGCGGTCTTGCAACGACCCGTCGTATTGGAAGCGATGAAGCTGCCGGATGCGCCAGGGCTGCAGCTGCTAGTGCTGCCGGGCCCCGTCGAGCCGGAGGTAGTGGTGCTGCTGGATTCGCTGATGCAGTTACTGACGGTACTGCTAGGTCCCGTCCTGCGGCTGCTGGTGCTGCCACTTCCCGTCGTATTGGTGGTGTTTGTGAAGCTGCGTGCACTGGTGCTGCGGTTGACGGCGCCGCTAACGGGCGCGCTAGAACTGCTGCCGGTGGCGTCGCCAATCTCCGACGTTTCGGGCGCAATGGTGCTGCTGCCTGTGTTGGGGCGCCTGCGAGCAACCCAACTGGGACCATAGGAGCCAGAGTCGGAGGTGGTGCCGGCTGCGAGGGGGCCGTCGCTGGCAGTAGTGCCCGTTCCACCGATGCTGAAGGCTGCGGGGCTGTCGGGTGCGTTGGTGGCGCGGTCGATGTTGTTGCGAGTTCCCGTCGAGCTGAAAACTCAGATGCTGCTGGATGTGATGGCGGCGTTACCCATGGCACTGCCAGGTCCCGACGCACAGGGAGCTGCGATAGCGCGGGATGCGCCGGTGCTGCTGCCCGTGGTGCTTCCAGCACACGTCCTGCAGGAAGAGGTGTTGCCCGATGCGCCGGGGCTGCGGCCGGTGGGAACACCGGCTCCTCCAATGCCAGAAACTGCGGTGCCGGGCGATGCGCGGGAGCTGCTGTCTGCAGCGCTGGCGGCTCTCGTCGTGCTGGAGCCTGTGAGGCTGCTCGATGCGCCGGCGCTGCTGGCGGCGGCGGCGTGGCAACCCGCCCTGCCGCGGAGCTGGTCGCCCGGGGACGGGCGAACGTAGCAGGAAGATGTCGATCCCATCCCTGGCCTGCTGAGCCGCGAGTGGGGCTGAGGCGATCCTGGTCTGCAGGACGTGGGCCTCCGCGGCATGGGGCATCAGGCCGCGCGATCTCTCCCCGGCGACCCCTGCGAGCGTGGCCAAGAATATGGTGAGCGGGGTCATGAGGTATGCTGAGGGCTGGAATAGGGTATCTGCCAATGCGGCCTGAATCAAATGTAACATGTCCGTGTACGCGAAAATGAATTAAGAGAAGAAGTCCGCCAGAGCGGGGGATGCACTGAATTCGTCCCCAGGTGCCTAGTCAGTGTTGAGGGGTCGCCCGACTGGGTTCGTCCATGCTGAGGTGCTGGGAGGCCACCTGGATCATGGCCTCGTGCCCGCTGACGGCCACCCTGGTGCCGTGAAGAACCCCGTGGAGCTGCCGCACCTCCTCTTCGCTGGAGAGCTGGACCAGCATCTTGCTCATCCAGCGGCCTTCCGCGTCACAGAGCGGACGCCACTCGCGCATGTCCAAGCCAGCCTCCGCCTGGGAGCGCCGCAAGGCGGGGAGGCCTGAGACGCCCATCACCGCCGGGAGCCATGCGTCGATGGCCCCCTCCATGCCCAAAGATATGTGAACTGTGGCCTGGAGGGTGAGGGGCCTGGCTGGGTCCCCAGCGACGGCGGCATGACCTCCGCGCGCCCTGGCAGCGGCTAGCTGGGCCGCGGTCGCCGCGATCTGAGCGTGCACTCGCGGGCCCTCACGAAAAGGTCGATACCGGATCTTTTCCGCGGTGTTCATCGGGTTCGCCGTCCAGGTGCGCGTGAGTCGCTGGCCCCAGACTCCGCTGTCCTGCCAGGTGGAGAGCAAGACGAGCTTGGGGGCGATGACCATGTCGTGGTCAGCACCGGCAGCACCTGGAGAAGTCACGTCAAGTAGCATGGCAGCCGGGTCCCGCACCAGATCGCTCCATCCTGCCAAGGGCTCGAAAGCGCGCAGCTGCGAGTTCACCCAGCCCAGGATAGCCCGCTTGTCCAGGTGAGTGAGGGCGGAGCGGGTGATGTGGACCTGGATCAGATATCGAGGGTCGCTTTTGGAATGCCCTGCACTTGGCCGGGGATGGTCAACAAGCCAGGCAATCGGCTGTCCCGCAGCACGTCGAAAGCTCTCCAGCGGTGGCCTTCTGCGAGATCCACCTGCGCGATCAAGTCGTCCTGGTTCTCGTACAGCGTCCGCCTCCATTGCTGTAGCGACGGCTGCGGTGGGTGCGCGGGCGAACCGAGGATGAAGATCGCAATGTGGCGCTCCAGGTGCACGGGGGATGTCCGCCCCGATGTGATGATGGGCGCCGCAGGGGTCAGAGACTGCACGGCCTGCGCCACGTCCTGCCATTTCGTCTGCAAGAGGGGGTGGTCGTCCCATAAGTCTGTGAGCTGCTGCGCCGTCTCGCTCCCGGTCGGCATCGTGAACGGGACCAGGAGGGCCAGCTTCGACAGATGCTGTCGTTGCGACGCTGTGGCACGCCGGGCCACTGCAATCTTCTGGACCTGCCCGTGGTTGGCGGGGGCCCAGGTGACCATGTACGGAGCGGTGAGCTGCATCAGAAGGTTCGCGATGCCTTCTGGAGTGCCACAGAGTTGGGCCTGCACGTGCCGCATCGTTTCGATTGGCGTCACCAACGGGAACTGCTCGAGATCGGTACGAAGGATGTTGCTCATTTGAAGTGCAATCCTGGCGTGCGGGCTGCTGCGCATCGTTTCCTCGCGCGAGTACCGCAGCAGGTCGATGCCCACCTCGCGCCAGGGGTCCAAGGACCGCGGCTCCCCCTTGAGGTGGCGACGAGCCGCCAGGGCATCGCATACGTCCAACACGCAGGACGCCGCAGCTTCCCGGAGGCGCTGCCGCCAGTGCCTGATCTGATCCTGGGCGTCCGTGCACAAGCTCCCCGAAGAGCCCACATCCAGGACGTCCATTGCCAAAAACCTCCTGTCCTCGATCAGCTTGCGCGTCAACTGCGGGCCCTCCAAGCGTGCCAGGCCGAGGCACTTGTAGTGGTCCTGGGCCTGC
This sequence comes from Prorocentrum cordatum, assembly GCA_963575745.1. Taxonomy (NCBI): domain Eukaryota; class Dinophyceae; order Prorocentrales; family Prorocentraceae; genus Prorocentrum; species Prorocentrum cordatum. The sequence continues at coordinate 17,223 of CAUYUJ010022056.1, read as the reverse complement.
GGGTCAAAAGCGACGCATCGAAGTAGGGCAAGAAGAGGGCCGCTCGTGGCGGCGGCCTGGAGGGCGTCAAATGGTGGTGGCTGGTGAGGTGCGTCCGACGCCGCACGGGCTGCGATAATCATGTCGAGGGAGGCCTTTCCCGCGTCCTCGATGAACTTGGAATACGTGTTGCGCAGCTGGATCTCCCTGTCGAAGGGCATATTCCGCTGGTGAGCGGCGTTCCCGCTGGTGCCGACGTCCGTGGCTGCCCTGGGGGTGCGCCCGTTCCGAAATTCTGGATTGATCTAGGTGGGCGGTTGGGTTTCTGGGTTCCCCGTTTTTGGTGCAAGGGTTATCCACACACACATGCACATATATATATATATACACATGCTAAGGCCCGTTCCTGTGATGTTCCTTTTCTGGTTTGTGTTCATATGCTGTCTTTTCTCGTTCCCATTGCGTTGCCTGTCTTTTGGGCACCGCGTCCGTTGCCCGGATCGTTATTTCAATGGTCGTCCGTATCACACTGTGTTGCATTTGCTGTACCACCCTTGGTTATGGATCGCATGAGAGGTCTGCGCATACGGATCACCGCTGGAGTCCAAAATTGCTATCGTGGCGAATTACACTAGGCTTTATGCCTGGTCGATTAAAACAAAAAAACTGTTTGTGACACACTACTCAAGACGTGGGAATAGGGAACGCCTTCTGCACGGGAGGGGGTTCCATTTCAGAGCCGCTCCTGGGGCCAACGTTGGGGAACTTATGGCGGGGCAATCGCCACGTCCAGGAGCATTGATGGCATCATTGGTATCATTGGTGGCATCATTGGTGCCGCCTGTGAACGGGCGATCACCCCGAACGCCGCCAGGACTGACTCGACTACAAACCTGCATCTCGAGTATGATCATGGGACACCCACCGTCTTCATCGGCAGTGTACTCGCGACGTCCAGGACCACTATATACACGGCCCCCATCGCCACCATCAGTGTGAGTTGCAGGCGCCACCACCATCATCACCTCCCCTGGAGGCAGCGACACGCACGACCACCACAGTCATGACCATGACCAGCACGCCGACCACCTGAACTTGCACCGCCGTCACAACCTTTCAATTTTAGGATGCGCGATCCAAGCCCTGCCCCGTCATATTGTTAAACATTGTCCTGCTCCGTTTGGTGAGCCACCGCCACCGCCGTCACAAATTGCACCGCCGCCAATACCTGTGCCGCCATCGTCACGGCCACCAGGCAGAATGACGACCATGGAACTGGCGATGATGATGGAATGGCGTTCCAGGTAGTAGCAGTGATACTGGCTGTCCAAATGTTGGTGCAGATCGTGGTGGCGGCGACGGTGGTAACGATGATGAAAATAGTACGGTTGATTCCTGATGGCAGCCATGATGGTGCTGATTGTTTTAGTGATCCGATGCTGTTGCTGGCGATTGTGATGGCGATGGTGGTGTTGTGGCGCGGGCGATCCAGCTGGTAGTTGCGATTGAGGCGGCGATGGCGGCGGTGATGTGTTGGGTTAAGTGGCAATTGCGCCGAGGGAGGTTGTGGAACGGGTGGTGGGAATGACGATGAACATGGCGGAGGCGCACGGCAGAACAAATCATGATGGTCATACCACCCATTTCTTTTCACCTACCACCATCATTGGTAATATCAACATCACTGCCACCTGGCCCACCACCACCACCAACAATCCTCACCGTCTGCACCGCTAGCAACCCTTGGAACAGCACCGCTACCACCGCCCGGCTAGCAACGACCACCGCCACAACCATCCATCGCGATCACCTCCATTCTTGCCTGGGCAACCAACAGTGCAGCATCGCGGTCTTCAAATTGAACCCTTTTGTGAAGATCTACACGTTGATTCGTAAAGCGGGGGGTGTAATGGGAATCCGTTGGTACAGACTTACACATTTAAGCCTATTCACATTCTCTCGTGGTGTATTCCAAATTGTTCTCTGACGCTTGAAATCCTTCTGTACAGATTTACACATTGATGCCTACGGTGCGGCCTTCGAATGGCGTCCCGTTGGGGGGTGCTGCACATCGATTTCTTTTGTGCAAGATACAATCGAAGTCCTTATGCCTACGTTTACACATGGACCCCGAGTGTGTAGCATACGTTTGCAAATTGATTCACGCTGCAAAACGTTTACATGTAATATTTTTTGCGCCTGCCCTGGAGGGAGAGACGGCCTGGCCGAGGAAGAAAACATAAATGACAAACGACAAATACATTCGGGGGTGCCAGAGATAGGCGCGTTCATGTGTCATTTGGTTTTCATTGTAAACCAAAACCACACACAAAAAAAACTACAATCTGGAAGCAACGACAAATTGGAATTTGAAACTTAATTCCGAGTGTGCAGATATATCGAAAATTTCCCTCTTGAAGGGCTCAACGCATTGACTCCTGTTGTGTACGGTACACTTGAAGCCCTTGATTTTCACAGGCGTACACATTGATTCCTACAGTTCGAACACCACATGAAATCCCTTGTGTGGGCTTGCTGCACATTGATTCCTGTTGTGTAAGAAACAATGGAAATCATGTTGGAACTGGCTGGGTGGCCTTCCAATGAAATCCTTTGCATTTGACTCGTGGGGAGCTGGGGGCCTGGCCGATGCAAAAGACAAACCAAACAATAAAACAAGACAAAACCCAAACTCTGGGGGACCAGAAGCGCCGTTGTGTTATGGGTAAGTTGTTTTTTTTCGGCGCAAGTCAGAAAACCACAAAAAAGTCAATATGGAAGCACAGAAACCCTGTGCTACACAGTTCTCGGGCATGTAGAAAAGCATCTCCGTTGTGCAACCATCATATCGAATCCCTTCGAAGGGCACTACATGCTCACTCCTATTGCTTGGGGTACCATTGAACCCCTCTGGGACAGAAATACCTGTTGATTCCTAGTCTGCGGCCCTCTAGTGGAATCTTTGTTTGCGGGGCGCATCAACTTGATTCCTATTTTGCAGGGGAGAACTGCCATCTGTTTGTGGGGATTTATGAATTCTGTGGACGCGAATCACTGAAGCATAAACACTATACAAATGCCCAAACATGTCGAAACCACAGGCGCTCCTTGCTCCAAGTTTGCCTTCTTGTGTTTCGTTTTACACATGGAGACACATTTGCTAACAATAACATAGCGCCGTTCGCCCCCAGGTTGTCCTTCTCGTATGTTTGTGTGGTTTGCTATTGTTTTGTTGTCGGCCAGGTCCCCCCCTTCCCCTCGAGCCAGGCGCAAGGGGATCCCATTTGAAGGCCACACGAAAAAGAACCGATGTAAGTACGCCACCGAAGTATGTTGCTGTACTCCACACACGGTCTCCACTTGATGACCGCACAATAGGAACCAACTTGAAAATCTGTAAGAAAAAAGATCCCAAGTGTACCGTACACAATAGAAATCAGTGTGTAGAGCCCTTCGTCGGGACTCTACTTGACTGCCGCACAATAGCAATTAATTTGCAAATGCCTAGACGCTGCGGAATAAAACAGGTTGTTTGTTGTTGGGGGTTGGGTCTTCACTTAACAACACAGGCACACATAAAGACATTGCGTTGCTGGCTTCCAGACTGTCGTTTTTGTATGTTTGTTCTTGCTTGTCTTTGTCGTCGGCCAGGCCGCCCCGCTCCCCCCGAGCCAGGCGACATGGGGTTCCATTTGTGAAGGCTCAATTTGTAATTCCGCACAAGGAGATGTTCATGCTATACGACACACCAAGAATCAAGTCATACATCTTCGCATGCTGCGGTAACTGCCCTTGCCATACATGTACATATATATATGTATATATATATATATAAGTACATACCAAACAGAAAGAGAGGGATGGACACACAGTGGATCTGTAGATTTGGACACGTGCGTATACATGTGTGCTTGCAGCACTTGCACCTATATGAATACAGATATATATATATATATATATAGAGAGAGATATAAAAAACATAGAAATAGATCAAACCATCCACGGAATCTGGGATTCTCGTGTGTATGTACGTATTATTTCTCCGTGGCGCACGCCGCGCAACAAAAACGACGACGTCCACGGCTACGACTGCAATGACGACCACGACCGTCGATGCGACTACGGCTACGGCTGCGACTCGAGCAGAAGGAAGAGGAGGGACGAGCTTCCCTCCCCGCCGAGAGAAACGGGGGGGGGGAAGACCACACCGAAGACCCTCAGGGGCTATCGCGCCTGGGTGCCGCCGAGGAGTCGGGGATCAGGGGCCTCCTCCTCCTCCTCCTCCTCCTCCTCTTCCTCCTCCTTATCCTCCTCCTCCTCCTCCTCCTCCTCCTCCTCCTCCTCCTCCTCCTCCTCCGCCTCCCCCGGCCAGCCCCTGCCGACGGCGCCCCACGGTGCCCAGCCAGCGTAAAAAAAACACAGCCCCCTCGGCGCGCCACGGGCGGGCAGCGCAGCACAGGTCGACGAGCGCGTCCCGCTACTCGCAAAGCAACTACTCGCAAATGGCCGGACCCCCCGCGGAGGATCTACGATAAACTACACCAACGCGGACATGTGTTTTTTTTTCTGACGTTTGCGAGTAGTAGGCACTTCGCGAGTAGTGCAACGCGCTCGGCGAGAACAGGGGGGCGCGCGTGCTGCGAGCCCCTGGGCGTGCCGGAGCCCGGGCGCCAGGCCAGCACGCGACGGACTCTCCGGCAGGGAGAGCCTGCAGGGCAGCCGCAGGGGAGGAGGGGCACGGGGGGGAGCAGCATGTCGACCTGGGATCGGCGGTGCATCGCCGATGCAGCGGCGATTGGGCCCCTGAAGAAGGAATCCGCGCGTTCCTGGGCAGGCTGGGGCCAGCGGGCCCCCATCGGCGATATCCATGGGCGATTTTAGGGGTCGATGCGCCCCCCCCCCTGATGCCCACCCTCTCTCGCTGCCCCGGGAGGGCGAAGGCGGAGCGAGACCTGGGAGGAGGCGGGAGAGAAGGGGAGAGAGAGAGAGAGAGAGGCCACGGGCGGGGGCGCGAGCGGCCAGCCCCAGCAACCACCACTCTCCTCGGGGGAGGGCGAGCCACCGCTCCGCATCGGGGCGGCGAGAGCGGGAGGGCAGAGACGAGAGGTGGGGCGGGGAACGATCTCGTGCAGGAGGCGTAAGTCGGTCTCGCAAGCACCGCTCTCTCTCTCTCTCTGCACCACGCGCATTCGAGCGGCTTTGGGTGGTCACGGCCACCGAGATGCTTGTGCGGCTTCGCGCCGATGGCCACAACGAACACTCATGCAGAGCCAAGCTTGGAGGCGTCATGGCCGTGCATGCCTGGTCGGAGATCATGGCCATTGACACGCCGGAGCTGTTTGACGTGGCCCCGTCCTGGCTTAAGCAGCTGCGCGCTGGTGCCCCCGTTAGAGCCAGGTTGAGGCCCTGGTCGTCGTCCGAGAAAGCCCCAACCAATATCTGGGCCCCAGCGGGGTTCATGGCCACTCAGATGCCGGACGAATCGGTCGTGCCCCCGTCCAGCGCCGTAAGTTTGAGAGCAGCTGCGCGCCAGTGGCCTTGTCGAAAGCGTACACGGAGGCCGAGTCGGAGCCCCCGTCGGCGTCCGCACAAGCCTCCAGGGCCACCCAGGTCCCGTGGGAACTCATGCCACCGAGATGCCAAACGCATCGCTGGCGGCCGCATCTCGCCACGAGCTTGTGCAGCCTCGCGCCAGTGGCTCTGGCGATCACGCACGCGGGGCCAAGCTTAGAGGCGTCATAAGCCTCCACGGCCAAACGTGCCCCGTCGGGCGGAGACAAGCTTGGAGGCGTCACAAGTGGCACACTCCAAGGCAACCGTGAGAGTTCACGACCACCGAGTCGCCGAAACGGTCGCTGCTGGCCGGCAATGATCTTCTGCAGCAGCGCGCCTCTGGCCCCGTCGAGTACGTACGCGGAACCGAGTCTCCCCTTGCCCTATCGTTCGCCACGAGGTTGTGAAGCGACAATGCCAAGGTCGTCTAGGTTCAGGAATCCAGGAACAAGCTAGCAGCAGTCGGGTGCGGAGTCGTTGTGGAACTCGCAGTTGTCGGCAGTCTCGGTAACGCTTGAACTCTCAGAAGTCGTGTGCGTCGTCGTGGACACGGGAATACTCTCAGAGGACGTGCATGCGTCGGTGGGGACGCGGAGAACGAGTCCGAGCCCGCGGAGTCGCTCGAGTACGAGTCCGAGCCCGCGGTGTCGCTCGAGTACGCCCTCCGCCGCCACACGCGGCCCGCCGAAGCCGCGGCCACCGACCAGCCGAGACAGCCGCTGGCAGCACTGCCCACGGAGAGCACCTTCAGCAGCTGCCCGCCAGCTGGCCACCGCCAGGCTGCCAAGGGCCACGAACGGCCCGCGAGGATGCCGAGGGCGGCTCGCGCCGGAGCCGTGCGGCGGGCGGCTCGCGCCGAAGTCGTGCGGCGGGCGGCTTGCGCGGAAGCCGTGGGGCGGGCGAAGCCGTGCAGAAGCCGTGCGGCGGGCGGCTCGTGCCGGAGTCGTGTTGGTGGGCGGCGCGTGCCCCTTCGAAAGATGTTGGCGGGCAAGGGTCTGCCGTCGTGCGCGTCTGTTGGCCTCTGCCCTCAGCGCCGCGACTGCAGGCTCGAGTTCCTCAGCGGCTGCTCGTTGGTGGCCCCGTGGAGAACTGCTGCTGACCACGAGGCCCGTTGTGCTGAACAAGGCTGTGGTGGCCGTTGATGCCATGGTGACGCTCGCGGTCATCGTCAGCGCCGACGCCTCCCACACTGATGCCCCATGGAGAGGGTGTAGGCAGAAGACGCGTGACCCTGCGATGCTTCCATGCTGAGACGACTTCAGCGGCATGCGGCTTGCAGATTCGGTTAAGAATGGACCGAGAACGGCAAGGATGCAAGGGACGCATTGATGCAGCACTGCATCATAGCTGTGCGCCTCTTCACGAGCAGAAGCACGACAAATTAACTACCTGGGGAGAGTTAGTATGATGGACAACCCGCCATCCATGCAACTATACTCACTCAAAGCGGAGGGAACGCGTTTCACTGGCGTTTGCCTTGGGAACATTCGGCGGCGCGTTTCGAACCAGGGGGGGGGCCCCAACACTGGGCGCCGTCGATCAAAACCAGGGGGACTCCCCTCCCCCCCAACCACCCACCCCTCCCGAACCCGCCCCTCTCCCTCCCAAGGGGAGGGTTTCAACCCCCCTCCCACCCCTCGGCGCCGGCGACCGCGCTGGCGGCCGCCAGCCGCGCCGACGGCGGGGACGCAGCGACAATGACAAGAGGCAGCCCAGGGGAGGGGGGGGGTGTTGAACCCCTCCCACCCCCCCCGGTGGCGCGCCGGGGGGGGGTTGAACCCCCCCCCCTGGCGCCGGCGCCGGCGCTGGCGGCGGCCAGCAGCTCCCGCGCTGGCGCCGGCGACGGCGGAGACGCAGCGACGATGACCACCACTACCACCCACCACCCACTACCACCACCACCACCGCCTCAACCCACCACCACCACCACCAAAAACCCACCACACAACCACCACCACCACAGCCTCCACCAACACCACCGCAACCACCACCACCACAACTCACCATCACAACCACCACCACCACCACCCACTCAACCCTCCACCACCACCACCAACCCTCCACACAACCACCACCACCACCACAGCCACCACCACCACCACCACCACCACCACCACCACAACTCAACATCACAACCACCACCACCACAAAAACCCACCACCACTACCACCACCCCAACAATCTAACACACCACCACCACCGCCACAAACAGCACCACTACCAGCAGCGCAACCTACCGCCACCACCACAAACCACCACACCACTACCACCACCACCACATCCACCACCACCACCAGCACCACATCCACAAAGCACCACCACCACAACCCACCACCACCGCCACCACCACCACCACCACCACCACACCACCACCACCACCACCACCACCACCACCACCACCACCACAAACACCGCCACCACAACTCACCATCACCACCACAACCACAAAGACACACTACCACTACCACCACCGCCCCAATTTACCACAACACCACCACCACCGCCACAACCACCACCACTACCAGCAGCACAACCCACCACCATCACCACAAAACACCACACCACACTCACCACCACCACCATCAAGACCACCACCACCACCACCACCACCACCACCACCACCTCCACAAACCACCGCCACCACCACAACCCACCACCACAACCACAAACCACCACCACCATCGCCAAACCACCACCACCACCACCACAAACCACCACCAACACCACCACAGCCACCACCACCACCACAACCACCACCACCACCACCATAACTCACCATCACAACCACCACCACCACAACAAACCACCACACCACCACCACCACAACCAGCACCACGGCCAGCACCACCGCCACCACCACCGCCACCACAACCCACCACCACCTCCACAAACCACCACCACCACCACCACCGTCGTCCTCGTCGACGCTCCCCGCCGCCGCCGCCCGCCGCCGCAGGCGCCGGCGCCGCCGCCGCCAGCCGCCGCCGACGCAAGCACGGGCCCGAGGAGAGGGGAAGCAGAGGAGGGAGGGGGGGGGGGGGGTTCGAGCCCCCCCCGCCAACCAGAGGGGGGGGGTCCGGTTCCAACCGCCCCCCCCCCTCCAAGCGACCACAGAACGCGCTCTTTCTCAACGCGAGGTCCAAAGAGAACTGCTAGCGCTCGATCCTCGTAACAGTTGGAAGCTTTTACAATGAGTGTGCGCGGAGCTGAGGCGAGAACGAAATTTAGAATTCCACCGCTCCATATCCATGGAAGAACTATTTGTGGGCGCGAACGGCAGGATCCCGAAGTGCGAACTAGTCCAAGGCGAAACGCCTGGCCTGCCCTACCGACACGTCGCGCACTGCGGCGGGAGTAAATCCCACCAGCCCTCTGCACTGGGCGTAGATAGTTTAGCGTGGTAACTCTTCCAATCCCCTTCATTTAACATGGAAAAACGGGTCCTCTGGGGAACGGGTCCTGGAACCTGGGGCCTTCCCCCAGGACGAGTTCTTCATCCTGAGTCGTTTCCTGACGGTCCCGGGGACCGTGGAGGGCCACGGGAAGCAAAGCACGGCGAAAACCTCGGCACACGTTTCCCTCAGAACCCGTTCGCTCCACGGCGAGTCTTCCCGCGTTTGAAGTGGACTGGGTTTCCGCCCGCCCCCTGAAGAGGAGGGAAGAGGGAAAACCGATCGACTCTTGAACCAGGAAGACGCCTCAAGTATATTGGAATCCCGAGGTCAAAAAATACCTAGGTTCGACGGCCGACGAGTGGTTCTTCCAAACCCTTTCTTGCCCTGCGTGGGGGGGGGGGGCTTCCGTACCCCTCACCCGACCCCGCGCCGGAAGCCTTCCCACCCCGCCTGACGCAGCCTCTTGGGAGCCGCTCGGGGGCCTTCTGACGGCCTCTCGGAGACCTCTCGGGGAACTTTGGAAGGCCTCTGGGAAGCCTCTCGGGGGCCTTTGGGGGCCTTTTGGGGCCTCTTGGAAAATCTTTCGAGTCACGGACGCGTGGCGTTGTGGCCTCGTCGAGATTTGGAGCGAGGACCTCGTGGGGCCCTATTGGGGTCTTCTGGGGCCGCCTCGGACCCCTCCTGGGCCCGTCTTGGGGCCTTTGGGTTTGTTTTGTTGCGGCCCTCTTGAGGCCTCACAGACTCGACGGCAGCGAAAAGGCGAGAAGACAGAAATCATGTTTTGCCATTGGTGTTCGATGATTTCAACCTCTCGGATGCCCTCGTGGGGCGTCTTGGGGACATCTGGAGCCGACTTGGAGGCCATCTTGCCGTGCTTGCTCTTATCTTGTGTGGACGTCGTGGGCTTCTTTCGGGACGTCGTTGTTTCTTCAGTGGCTGTCAGAAAGCGGCCTGAAAGCCTGCAGCCCGACGTAACCATTTGCTACACGGACCATGCAAACAAATCAATATATTATTGACGTGTTTCATGATCTACCCACGTCTACACTCACAGTTGTTGATGATGTTTGTTCCCAAAGCGTTATCAAGGCCTGCTGCCAAACAGAACAGCATGCTAAATTAAACTGACCCTGCAGCTGAAACCAAACGAATGGGCAAATTTCCTCTAATACGCCTACCTGCCCACGCGTGTTGCTTCATGTGTCAGTGCCGTCAACTCGCATGGTCGCTTGCATCACTAGAAGATTTCTGGGGAGACACAGCTTTCATGCCAGTGCCCCCAGTGGCACTTATGACTGCTCCGCAGATTACAATCCCTAGGCCCAGCGACTGGCCGGCCGAGAAAGCATGATTGCCTCCAATGATATCCAGAACAACTGCAGTCAGCAGCTGGCCCCATAAGCTCACCGCAAACGTGGTTGAATAACCAAGTCTGCTCGGCAAAGTTTGAAGACTGTGTAAATACCAAGCACCTTGGAACCCTGTGAAAAGCCAAAGATGAAGATCCTTACCGTGGAAATAAAACGGCATGCCGCCTAAGAGGAACCCTACGAGCAACGGAACCTGGACCAAGGCATTAGTGAGCTGGCACACTAGCGCATCAGTGGCTGCATCTGTTTGTTTATCCACTTGTACCGCTTGCTGGGCAGGCGTTGCCATCAGGCGAGCCTGAAATACATAGCATGAGCCTGAAATGAATGTACACGCCACCCAAAAGGCTGTCAGATATGCTGGTGCGAACAAGTTCGAGACTTCCCTGCCAGCCAGAATTCCCACAGCTACACCGATGAAGACTACTCCTGTGCCGACGAAACGCCGCCACAGTTCCTTGCCACGAATTCCAGTAATGCTGTCCAGGGACAGAGCTGTAGAAAGAAGGCCCAAGCGAAGGACCATCTGTACTAACCCTAGGCCCAAGCTGTTTGCAGCAGCCACAAGAGAAAACGCGGGTAATGTGCACATGCCCCCGAACCACGGACCGCTGCGACGAGGTATACTTTTCAATGACGCAAACGGAACAAGGAACAACGCAGATATGAGCAAGGCCAGCGTCGTCACGTAGCAGCTTGCGGCAAGTGCAGGCGCGCCTGCGGAGCTGGACAACCTTACGCTACACCACAGACGCAGTGTGACTGATGAGCCAACTGCCGCTGCCCAGATAAGATCAGCAACGTTGACGAGCGAGTCCCACTTGGATGTGCTCATGCTGTGTGCCTTTGCCAGATTGAGGGCAACGATCCTGCTATGACCTGGACCATGCCGTGTGTGCATTGGGCTTCTTCTGATGGGCGAAGTTTCCACCACCACTACCATATGTAGGACGGGGGAGAAGGGAGGATGAGGATGTCCTCCTCCTCCTCCTCCTCCTCATCCTTCTCCTCCTCCTCCTCCTCCTCCTCCTCCTCCTCCTCCTCCCTCTCCTACCTATGGTAGTGGTGGTGGAAATGGGCCCATCATCTTCGACCGAGCAACGCCACTCCTGAGAGCAGCACCGTGAGAGCCACCCTCGTCTGGCGACAGGGCTGCAGATCCTGCGGCACCGGCTTGCCTCGAGGGCATCGAGCCACTGGAGGAGGTGAGGAGGGGACAATGCGCAAATGTCGTCCTAGGGATGCCATTGCTTTATCAGGCTTTGAAGAAACATTAACTTGAGTCAAAATTGCTACGGACAGCCGTCGGGCACCAGATTGATTCGAAAGCACCAAACCAACTGTGCGCACATGTCAATCTGGGAAGGCCATTGCTTGATCTGGCTTTCAGCAAACATCAACGTGAGCCAAAACAGCTACGGACAGCCGTCGGGACGTCTTGGGCCGTCTTGGCAGGGAAGGCACGCTAATTCCACCACAAGACGTATCCACGTGGGCACGGAGCCTCCGACTGAGACCCTAGAGAGGCAAACGTCACTCAAACATGTTCAGTTGATCACCGATGTGTTGGCCTTCTCGCCCTATCTCTTCTGATGGCCGTCTGAGGCCTCAAGATGGCTCCTATATTGCCGAAACCGCAGGCCCCCTTGCGGGGCCAACAGGCTGCGAAGATCGGGCTTCAGAAATAGATACCAGTCCTGAGCTCCTCGGTCCCAGTCACAGTTCCAGTGCAGCTTCCAGCTCCCAATCGCCAATGTTATAGTTCTAATTCCTGCTTCCCACTGCGAACTGTTCCTGAACGCGGGAGGGGCGGAGGCCAAAAACCGCCCTGGACAAAAAAGCCTGCCTGGGTTCTGGGTTCTCAGAATTCCCCCGCGGGGGAGGGGGGGCTGGGACACGTGAAAACCTTGGGGGGCCCAGGACACGCAAAACTATTTGAGATTCGCGCCCTGGGATTCGTTGAAATTGTGCCAAAATCGTGATCCCGAGGCGGGGACCCGAATGTAAGTGCGACAGATCCGGGCCCCGGCTGCCAGCTCCCCTTGTAATCTACACTTGGCTCGCGCTCCCCAAACCATCGCCTCCTCTCCATTACGCCAGGTTCGCGCTCGTGGAGCCACAATCCACCCTCGACAGTGTACGCGCCGTTCATTTCTAATCGTGCTCATTTCTGATTGCGCTCGTTTCTAATTGTTCCTGGCCCCCTACTGGCCAGGAAGATGCCCAGGATAGAACAATTAGAGATGAAAGGATCGTGGCCCCCCAAGAATCAATGAACTTTCGAAGAACTAGGAATGGACAATGTGTGCACCAGAGCCTCGCGTCCGAGACCAGAATCCATCGCACATCTCGCCAGCCTTTCACTCCAGAGGCCAAGACCCCGCTTAGATGACGCCAGGCTCGCGCTCCCCGAGGCCAGAACCCCACGCGCATGAGACCCAGGTTCCAACTCCCGAGGCCCGAAGTCTGGCTGCATTGGACAGCTTCGCGCTCCCGAAGCCCAAATCTTGATGGGCCCGTTCTCCACCACCGCCACCACCATAAGCTGGAGGGGGAGGGGGTCCTCCTCCTCCTCCTCCTCCTCCTCCTCCTCCTCCTCCTCCTCCTCCTCCTCCTCCTCCTTCCCCCCTCCAACTTTTGGTGGTGGTGGTGGAAAGCAGGCCCATCAAAGCTCGTGTAGATTACGCCAGGGCTCGCGCCCCCGAGGCCAGAGTCCCTTGCACAGTGTGCCAGGCTCGCGCGCCCGAGGTCGGAGTCCTTTCTGCAATTACGCCAGGCCCGCGCCCCCCGAGGACACGACCCCCCGGGGAAGTGTCCCCAGGGCCCCAGGCTTACGTCATGTCCGCGGGCCCGGAGCCCAAGCCCTTTGTGACACGAGATTCGTGCTCCCGAAACTAGGGTCCGTCATGCTTTACGCCAGGCTCGCTCCCCCAAGGCCAAGGCCCTTGTATACTTTGCACCAGATTCGAGCCCCGAGGCCACAATCCATAATACATTATGCCAGATTCGCGCTCCCGAGACTGGACTCCAATGTAAACTGCGCAATGTTCGCGATCCTGAGGCCCGAACCCCTCGTGCATTACGCCAGGCTCGCGCGCCCGAAACACACAATATCTTACACATGAAAGCCAGGTTTGCGCTCCCGATGCCAGCATCCAGTGTAAACGAAGCCAGGTCCGCGCGCCCGAGGCCAGAATCCGTTGCCAATGATGCCAGGCTCGCGGCGCCCGGGGCCAGGAATCCTTTGCAGATGACAACCGGTTCGCGCTCCCGAGGCCACGATCCCATGTAAATGACGCTCCGTTCGCGCTCCCGAGGCCACGATCCCCTGCAAATCGGAATCACGCCAGATCCGCGCTGTGAGGCCACACGGCGTCCAACAACAACTCCAACATCTCGAGGTGTCTGCTGAAGGCGAAATCGCCCTCGCATGATGCCCCCGAGAGCGTTCAAACCAGCGCCTTCATGAACCAGCACAGCTCCGACATCTCCCATTATGATGGAGAAGGGGCCGGCGGCAGAGAGCGGCGCCCTTACGCATATAATAGCCAGCATTGCTCCATCGGCTCTCTTCGACTGGGTGCGAGCCACATCTCCAAAGATCGCCTCGAAGACTTCTGCCTGCCCTACCGCCCCCCCTGGGCACGAGCACGCCACCACGTATCCAGTGATGCGAGCAGGGCCGGCGGCATGAGCAAAACGACTCAATAGGCAACAATGCTCCAAGACGGATCCCAAAGCGACTAAGAGTGCCCCCTGAACGCTCCACCAGTGCAGTGCGGTCAGGGAGACGATGTTTCGGACTCCGTCGGGGGCAACCCCAATCAATGCCGCCCCTTCCGCGCAACGCCGCTCTCATTGAGAAGCAATCGGCTTCTCAATGATGTTGTCCTCTTTCGGAGATATCCCGGGAGGCCTGTTGGGCCAAGATTGCTCCAAGATGACCACAGACGCCTCAAGGCGGCCTCAGATAAGGCGCAATCTGGTCTCGTGATGGCCTCCTGCATGTCTCCTGGAAGCCCGAAGACGACCCAGAGACTGCGGATTGCGTGGCCTCGGAGTCCCCAAATGAGACCCCCGAAAGGCAAACATTACTCGACAAAAACATGTTCCAATGGGTTCGGCGACGTTTCGCCGGTTCGATCCCGACTGCCATCTGAGGCCTCAGGATGGCTGCAAGATCGCCCAAGGGAGCCCAGGAATATGGATACAGCCCTTCGGCAAAAGCACCCCTCTGTGAAAACGACCCGGGGGCCACACCCGCCGGGCGCAGGCCCACAAACATGGACGCCGCGACGCTTCCTCGAGAGCCGATAACAGCCATGCGAGACTCGGCTTGGCAGGGTGGGGGTCCTGAGACCTCCGACGCGGGAGCTCGTCTCGGACACGCTGCGCGCGCCGCGGCTGAGTGTGCAGGCTCGGAACGCTGTGCGAAAGGAATACCACCCTGTCGGCCACGGGAAGAGTTGGCGCGACGACCTGCGTGACTGCTTGAGGACGCACGTCTCCAGAGCTGCACGGGGGAACTGGTACACCCTCCTCAAAGACAGCGACGTCAATCGTCTTCAACAAGGCCTCGTCGAGAAAACACACGGAGCGCTGTGGCGCTGCGCGCCCATCCCCGTAGTTGTAAAAGCTCTCGCCGTAGTGGCGTTCGATAGTACGACCGTCCCAGGAGCGCCCCAAGAGCACCCCGAGAGCGTCGCCAAGGGGGCCCCAAGAGGTGACGATTCGGGCTCCGACGGTGGGGCGCTGCTTGATCAATTTCGTCCTGGAGCTGCCCGCGAGGGCACGGAAGGCTCCCAAGAGGGCCCCAAGAGAGCCCCAGACGTCTCCGGCGCCGAGGGTGGCCCAAGATGATCCAAATCAGCTTCCAAAAGGCTGTCATGCCGGAAGGTCCGCGAAGGCTGTTCTGGTTGACGAATGTGTCTGCTCAGGCTGATCCCCGCGCTTCGCTTCGACGGCTGCCTGCCCCCCCCCCTCCCCCCTGTTCCTCTGCATGCCCCTACCTAATCAAGGCGCCCCGCCGGGGCATCGTGCTTGAAAGGGCTGGAGGGGATACGCGTGTTGTCATCACTCTGAAATTAATGACGATGAGGAGCTCAAGACAGCGTGGACCTGGAAAAGTGCATTGCTGCATTGTGGAGGTGGAAGCTGTGCAGTGTGCTGTATGTGGTGAGGGCACCGTTGCGTAAGTTGCATGGTGTGAGCTATGACGACGAGAGCTATGCAGTGCAAGCCACGTGGTGCAAGCCCTATAGTTGAAGCTATCAGGTGTGAGCTATGGAAGTAAGCACTGTGTGGTGCAATGGGTGTGGTGCAAGCTATTTCGTGTCAGCTATGCGGTGTGAGCTTACGGTGCAAGCTATGATGCGTAAGATGTGTGATTGGTGCGGAAGCTATGCGGTGTTTGCTTCCCCTGGACGAAAGTTGTTCCTCTCGGGCCGGGAACGACGGTTTGAAGGCTTGAGCAGACGCGTGTGAGATATCCGCCTCGCGCGGATCCATTTTTCGTCTTGGTTTCTCTTTCGGCGGATCCGATTTCCGTCCGTGCAGACTTCCGCCTGCGCATGCCATGTGGTTTACGCTGTGTGGTGAAAGCTTCCCCGTGCAAGCTCAGAGCACGGGGCGCCCACGAGCGCCCTCGAGGCGACAACGTGGCACAACCTCGGCATACCCCCCCCCCCGAGCGGGGCGTCCACGGGCGGAAGCGCGGCGCAGACCCGACGCGTCACCAACCGAGCGTGGGGCGCCCACGAGGCGCCAACGACGCGGCAACGTTAGGAGACACATGCTGGGAGGTCTTCGTCGGAGAGACTGAGGAGGATGAAGCCCCAATTGGGGAGCTGCTGCGCCGGATTTGGCCGCGGACTGACCAAAATTAAGCAACATGTTTAACGGGATTGAGCCGACTTAGACGGAAAGGAGCCTGATTGGGCCGGGTTTCGGACCAAGGCAAAATCAGAACTTGACCCCCCAGGAGTTGCACCCGAAGAAACGTAGCGCAAACCCGACATACCCCCCCCCAAACAACAAACAAAAATCAAATCGCGGCCCCCGCGAGGCGGCACGGAAGGCAACGTGGCCCAACCTCAACATTACCCCCATGCGCGGTGCGTCCCCGAGGCGGCACGGGTCCGCCGTACCCATCCGTTTTTCCTGACGCACGCGCTGTTTGGGCAAACGGAATCGAAGGACGGATAGGGGAGGAGGAGAAGGAGCAAGAACATAATGGACGAGGGTGATGCGGAAAAGGAACGAGGGATGGACGAGGAGGAGGGAACGAGGGATGGAGGAGCCGCGCTCCGAAGGAGATCCCCGTGGTCTCGGAGGACCTTGCGCACGCGGGCAACTCGGGAGGAGCCGCGCTCCGAAGGAGATCCCCGTGGTCTCGGAGGACCTTGCGCACGCGGGCAACTCGGCGGGACATCGCCCCCGCCTGTGCGAGGCCCCTCACGCTCGCATGACTGCACCTCTTGCCACAGTAGCACGTGCGATGAATGCCGTATCAATAACAAGACATGCTAGCCCGCGTGGACCCAATGTAGTGAGTCGCTGCACTTTAGAGGTGGAACGTATGCGGTGCAAACTGCCTGGTGCAACAATTGTGTCGCGCAAGCTATGTGGTGAACGCAATGCAGCGTAAACTGTGTCGTGATGTGTGTCGTGTGAGCTTTGCGGTGTGAGTTAGAGGTAGAAGCTATGCGGGCTATGTGGTAAGCTGTGCGGTGTAAGCTATGTGGGTAAAGCTAGGTTGCGCAAGCCATGTGGTGCAACTATGCGTTTTAAGCTCAACGCACGGAGCGCCCACGAGCGCCAACAAAGTGGCACGGGCGGCAACGTGCCGCAACCTAGGCACCACCACCCCATCGCACAGGCTGCCACCGAGCGCCCACGAGGCGGCACGGGCGGCCACGTGACGAAAC